>CM055031.1:4257036-4857036 GCA_029204005.1 Salix udensis
TAAAGTATACAAAGAGGTAGGAGATTAAAAAAAATTAAAATGTTGTTATTATACAAAATTTAGGAAAAGAAAAAGAAAAAAGCAAAAAGGGAATTAAGAAGAGATGGGACTATAAATACCCATCTCTTCTCAGCCATGTACAGGAGAGCACAAAAGAAAGAGGGGAGAAGAATTTCGAAATTCATCCAAAGAAAAACAAGAGTAAACACCCAAACAATTGTAAACCCATACAAGCCTAGGATTTCTATAGTGGAAGAGCACAATTGGGTGGAGAAATAACAAGAAGAAAGTGAAGAAATTGGGGGAAGAAAGGAAGAAGAGTGGCTGGATATTTCAAGGAGAAGAAGGCTAGGATTCTTCCAAAATTGTTAGATTTCATCCAAGTAAGGAGTTATAATTCCAATCTCTATGAAATTAACTTCAATTTGAGTAGAAGTTCATGATTGTTCTTGAATTGGGAATTAGGGTTTTTAACACAAAATGTTAGGAAAATGCATAAATGAGTAGGATTTCATGAATAAATGGAAGACATGGCTGTTATTGATGAGAAATCAAGGATTGAAGATGAATTGGAGACACTTTCTTCTTATTTCAAAACTGGACAGTTTCGTTGCCCTTTTTGTGAGGGACTTTTGGACCTGAAAAATACATAATTAAGGGAGGGTCCCTTCATAGAAGTTGTAGCTGGGAGTGTTAGCTTTCCAACGAGTCCAACCTCGTCTAATTTGGAGTTCTGTAACTCCAGATATGGGTAAAACTCTGAGGAGAGGTCAAGCTGTCACATGTGTTGACAATTTCGGCCAAGTTGAGAAAATATCAAAAATTTAATCATGTTAAAGGTAGAAATTGTCCCTTTCCCTTCATAAAATGTGTCTTGATCTTCAGAAAATAAAAAGAAGAGAATAAATGGTGATAAGAAATTGAATTCATGATGTCCATTTGGACTATAAATGAACTGAAAAAAATTAAAGGATGATAATGAGGAATATAAGTAAGAAAGAAAAGAATTGGTAAAAGGGAAATGAATATTATTACCATTTTTATTGTTGTTGTGTGGGATATGTGGATTAATATAAAAAAAAATGGTGGGTATTTGTGGTTTCGGGAAGAGCTGCGGGTGAAGGGCAACAACAACAACAAAAGGGTAACGTAAGTCGAACCTTCACGACGGGTAGGTACTTGGTACCTATATTTGCTTTATCTAATAATTATTTTCTTTACTAGTTATTGAACTATAAGTTATATTTTGGTGTTTATTGATGAGGAAAAGAAAACGGGTAAAGGAAAGGTTAGGAGATGGAAAAATAGGTATATATGTATGTGTAGAAAGAAACAAGCTGGTCAATATCGGCATAATGTATAAACCTGATTAACTATTCAATTTTGGAATAGTTAATGATATCGGCAAGTGACGTCGATATCGGCATGCTTTATAAATTTGATTAGCTATTCGGTTTCAGAATAGTTAATGATATCGGCGGGTGACGTCGATATCGGCATGATTTATAAACTTGATTAGCTATTCGGGTTCAGAATAGTTAATGATATCGGCGGGTGACGTCGATATCGGCATGATTTATAAACTTGATTAGCTATTCGGTTTCAGAATAGTTAATGATATCGGCGGGTGACGTCGATATCGGCATGATTTATAAACTTGATTAGCTATTCGGTTTCAGAATAGTTAATGATATCGGCGGGTGACGTCGATATCGGCATGATTTATAAACTTGATTAGCTATTCGGTTTCAGAATAGTTAATGATATCGGCGGGTGACGTCGATATCGGCATGATTTATAAACTTGATTAGCTATTCGATTTCAGAATAGTTAATGATATCGGCGGGTGAAGTCGATATCGGCAAAATTAATAGACTTGATAAGCTTTCTGAGATGAAAGCGAAGCAGTTAAAAGAAATAAATTTTCTTTTATATAATCAAAAAAAAAAATGGTGTATATGGCTGTATATGGTGTAGATTGATGGATATGTTGTATAATTTCTTTGTAAATTGCTAGTATTTACTAAATTGTTTTACTTATGTGGAAAATCTATATTTTGCGGAGTTCTTCCCATTCTCGTCAAGAATAGAATTTTAAACCTTAATTCCTTTTTGTACAAGTTAGGAACTTAGGGAGTTATGGTGGAATTTTTGATATGTAGAAGAACATGTAATTTGTATAGAATAGTATTTTTTGTAAATTTTGTTTATGGAATATTAAATGTATCCACCTATGCTCCGGATATTAGAAAGTACTAGATTATCTTAGAATATTAAACTATGTTGTGTTCTATGTATATGTATATATGTGAAATCTTCATGTGCTGAACTGGTTTTTAAATTTTTATCTTATGTGTGTGATGTAAGATGAAGTTTGGGAATGAATATGGTCTCGAGCATATTACGAAAAGAATTATGCGATTGATTGTATTAAACATGAATGTGATTATGGGTGAGCTGTGATCCAAATTGTGTGCGGGTTGTGTTATTGACAAATTGGGATCTCCCGATATAGGGAGACTACTGCCCGAAATTTCGTTAGAAATTTCGGCGAGAAGAGAGAGAGAGAGAAAAAAAATTCATGCTTTATCTACCCATTTTATAGGGGTAAAGATTAACAAATAAACAAGTAGGAGAAAAGAAATTTGGGGTTGTTACATTTGGTATCGAGCATTTGGTTGCGGTTTCGAGGGGATTGAAGTACTAATGTGATTACGGGAAAAAATGTTTCGAGGATGGTTCGAACGAGACAACATGCTAAGGCCCGACCCAACCCCTACACGAGGAAGGGGGTCAAATTTACATGATGACGAGTGAGTACGAGAGAGGAATTACGTGGCGAGATACGGCCTCTCATATACCTACTATATTGGTTCATTCGAGGGGGAAGAATCAACGAGGAGGTCGGGAAAAATTCTACATCTCGACGGACGGATGTGCTGCGGTAGAGGCATCGAAGGCGAGAGACAAGCCCAAATATCTCCCCAGCGGCGCCAAGGGTTGCACCAAACCTATTTTCAGATCCTGCCTTTATGGAACATATAGTACGGGCTGTGGCGGCAGGGATGACGACAGGTATTTCCAATGTAGCTCCTAGATCAGAGAGGGTCGTGACAATAGTACAATGGGTGAAAGATATGCGAGAACTGGGTTGTGGAACCTTCTCGGGAGTGGAGGATGCAGAGGTTGCTGGGCATTGGATGCGAAAAATTGAGAGAGTTATAGAACAAATGCATATACCTGAGGAAACAAAGGTAGATTGTGTGTCCCAGTTATTGACAGAAAGTGCTCATTCTTGGTGGGAGACTGTTAGGGGGAGAAGAGTAGGAGTGGTGTTGAGATGGAGGGAATTTCGGGAGGAGTTTGAGGAGAGGTATTATTCCTGGGAGCATAGAAGGGAAAAGGAACAAGAGTTTTTAGAATTGAGACAGGGGGATATGACAGTTTTGGAGTATGAGAAGAGGTTTCAAGATTTGACACCTTTTGCCTCCACCTATCTTCCCACGGAGCGCCATCAAGTAGACAGGTTTCGTGATGGACTAAGACAGGAGGCGAGAATGATATTGATGGCTATGCAATTTCAATGCATACGAGATCTAGTACGAGGGCTGCTCGGGGGTATAGAGAGGGTGATGAGGGATACGGCAAAACCGGTTATTGAGCGGGGACAAACGACGGGGGTTTAAGAGAAGAGATTCGGGTTTTTTCATCGCGGGAGACCTCCTTTTCAAAAAAAAGGGGAAGAATGCACGAGATGTCGGGGACGGTTTCGAGAAGAGAGGTGGGAGTTTCAACCAGGGGAAGTAGTTCGGGAGGATTCAGACAGGTGACGAAGCAGGGAACACAGGGGAGGTCGAGTAAGACAGGGGAGCCATGACTACTGGGGGGGGTCTACGAGAACAAAGAGGACACTGTGTATCCTTTGTGTCGGAGGTGTGAGCAAAGACACCGGGGGATTGCTCTACAATGCCGGGAAGATGTTATATTTGCGGGGGGGAAGGGCATCGATGGAGGGATTGCCGGTATTTAGGAAGAGGTTGTTTCCTTTGTGGAGAAATGGGCCATAGAAAGAAAGAATGCCCACATAGAGTTCTTGGAGGAGTACAAGGACGGGGGATGGCCACTCAAAGCCGGCAACGGTCGGTGACGGGTTGATCGACCTATACGACCCACTCGGTCGAGGGGCAAGTGCCCATAAAGGCCGACCCAGTTGTCGGAGGAAAGGACTCGGGCGGGGATATACCACATGACCCGAGGGAAGATGTGGGGGGCAATGCCGAGATGTTGTAGCAGGGTACACTACAATTGAGTTTAATACAAGTTTATGCTTTAATTGATCCACAGGGCTAGTCATTCTTTTTGTGGCTCACCGAATTACTAGAAATTTAAATGTGTTACCAAGTAGATTGAATGTGGGAATGGTAGTTAGTACACCTTTGGGGAAAACTATAAACATTGATGATGTATACGAGGGAGTGATACTAAACATTGAGGGGGTAGAACTAAGGGCAGACCTTATGCCCTTGGCATTAGATGATTTTGACTTAATACTGGGAATGGATTGGTTGAGTAGACATAAAGCACAGGTAGATTGTTTCACAAAGACTGTAAACCTCCAAGATGTGAGTGGAAAAAGGGTAGTATTCAGGGGAGAGAGGAGGGTGATTCCAAACTCCATAATCTCGGTCATGATGGCTGGAAAATTGATTAGAAAGGGATGCCCTGCTTGGTTGTCTCATGTGAGAGAATTGAAGAAGGGGAGCATTGAATTAACAAATATTCATGTTGTAAAAGAGTTCCCAGACGTGTTTCCAACAGAATTACCGGGACTGCCTCCAATTAGAGAAATTGAGGTTTCCATTGAGACTCTTCCAGGAGTCAACCCTATAGCACAGTCTCCTTATTGGATGGCCCCTATAGAACTAGCAGAATTGAAGATCCAACTTCAGGAGTTGTTGGACAAAGGATTCATACGGCCGAGCAATTCACCTTGGGGGGCCCCGGTGTTATTTGTAAAGAAGAAGGATGGTACATTCAGGTTATGTATCGACTATCGTCAACTAAACAAAGTGACGGTAAAGAACAAGTATCCGTTACCACGGATAGATGACCTGTTTGATCAGTTGAAGGGTGCAAGAGTTTTCTCAAAGATAGATTTGAGATCGGGGTATCACCAATTAAGAATCAGAGAACAGGACATACAGAAGACTGCCTTTAGAACTCACTATGGCCATTATGAATTCTTAGTAATGCCATTTGGGTTAACTAATGCCCCTGCAGTATTTATGGATCTAATGAATCGAGTGTTCCGATTATATTTGGATAAATGTGTGGTCATGTTTATTGATGATATACTGGTATATTCGAGCTCTTATCAGGAGCACGAGAAGCACTTGAGAAAAGTGTTAGAAATATTGAGAGAAAATAAATTGTATGCGAAATTGGATAAATGTGAATTTTGGCTTAAAGAGGTGATATTTTTGGGACATGTTATCTCAGCTGGGGGAATATGTGTGGATCCAGGAAAAGTAGAGGCAGTTCTAAAGTGGGAGAAGCCCACAAATGTGACCGAAATTCGAAGTTTCTTGGGCCTCGCAGGGTATTATAGGAGGTTTATTGAAGGATTTTCCAAAAATAGCATCACCTCGACCAAGTTGACTCGTAAAGAAGTAAGGTTTAATTGGTCAAAGGAATGCGAAGATAGTTTCCAGGAGTTGAAAAGAAGGCTTACATCAGCCCCCGTATTGGCCCTTCCTTCTGGAACTGAAGGGTTCATTGTTTATAGTGATGCCTCAAGCGGGGGGTTTGGGATGTGTATTAATGCAACATGGAAAAGTGATCGCATATGCTTCCGGGACAGTTAAAGCCGCATGAAGTGAATTATCCGATCCATGACTTGGAACTCATCTGCGAGTAGTATTTGCCTTACGAGTATGGAGACATTACTTGTATGGAACACAAGTACAGATTTTCACCGACCATAAAAGTTTGAAGTATTTAATGTCACAAAAAAGAATTGAATATGCGACGAGAGGAGGTGGGTGGAATTGATAAAGGACTATGATTGCATAATTGATTACCATCTGGCAAAGCCAATGTAGTAGCGGATGCATTAAGTCGAAAAGGGAAAACAGTGATGGGTGATACAGAAACTTCAGAACAAGCAAATGTGATGGAATTGAAAAGGATGGGAATTCAATTAAATGTAGGTCCTGAAGGGTCACTACTAGCTCATATGAAGATCAGATCAGTGTTACGAGATAAAGTTCTAGAAGCTCAGTTAGTAGATGAAGGTGTAGAGAAAATTAAGGAAAAGATAAAGCAAGGCAAGGAGTTGTCCCTTCAAATGTTGCCGGGAGGGTTGGTTGTGATGGGAAAACGGGTTTATGTGCCTGAGAATAAAACCCTAAAGGGTGAGATATTGAAGGAAGCTCATGAATCTCGGTTTACAACCCATCCTAGGAGTACCAAGATGTATAGAGATCTCTGAGAATATTATTGGTGGCCAAATATGAAGAAAGAGATTGCAGAATATGTGTCAAGATGTGGGATATGTCAACAGGTGAAGATAGAACATCAAAGGCCGGCAGGAGAATTACAGCCACTACCAATTCCAGAATGGAAATGGGAAAATATAGCCATGGATTTTGTAACCGGATTGCCAAAGGGGGAAAAGGGCAATGATGCTATATGGGTAGTGGTAGATCGACTGACAAAGTCAGTTTTGTTCTTACCCATCAAAATGACAGATCCCATAGACAAGTTGGCCAAATTATATGTGAACGAAGTGATTAGACTTCATGGAGTTCCCATATCAATGGTGTCAGATCGAGACCCGAGATTTACTTCAAGGTTATGGCCGTGCTTACAACGAGCTTTGGGAGCCAGAGGTGAATCCCGAGCACGGCATTCCACCCCCAGACAGATGGCCAATCCGAAAGAACCATCCAAACACTTGAAGACCTCTTAAGGTCATGTGTGTTAGAATTTGGGGGAAACTGGGAAGACTTGCTACCGTTGGTAGAGTTCACGTATAATAATAGTTACCAAGCTTCTATCGGGATGGCTCCATATGAAGCCCTTTATGGGAGAAAATGTCGCACTCCGATATGTTGGGATGAAGTTGGAGAAAGGAAACTCACGGGTCTGAGCTGGTACAAATAACAAGCGATAAAGTAAGAGTAATCAGGCAAAGAATGAAGGAAGCCCAAGATAGACGAGAAGAGTTATGCGAGACAAGCGGAGGAGACCCTTAGAATTCCAAATAGGGGATAAAGTCTTCTTAAAGGTGGCACCATGGAAGGGCATCATTCGGTTTGGAATGAAAGGAAAGCTTGCTCCAGAGATATATTGGCCCATTTGAGGTGATAGCTAGGGTAGGGCCGGTGGCTTATCGCTTGAAGCTACCAGACACACCTAGAGAAGATTCACAATGTATTCCATGTATCACTATTACGGAAGGCGAAGTGGATCCTTCCCGAGTGTTACCTCCAGTTCCTATTGAAGTAAGAGAGGACTTGACACTCGAGACTAGGCCGATCAAGATCATGGATCGTAGTGAAAAAAACATTGAGAAATAAGAAAGTATCACTTGTCAGAGTATTGTGGAGAAACTCACAAATTGAGGAAGAAACGTGGGAGAGAGAGTCAGAGATTAAGGAAAAATACCCCCATCTATTCCTTGAGTCAGGTATGTAGTTTAAATTTCGAGGACGAAATTTTTATTAGGAAGGGAGAATGTGAAACCCGAGAATAAAGTATACAAAGAGGTAGGAGATTAAAAAAATTAAAATGTTGTTATTATACAAAATTTAGGAAAAGAAAAAGAAAAAGAAAAAAAAAAAAAAAAATAACGGGAATTAAGAAGAGATGGGACTATAAATACCCATCTCTTCTCAAATCATGCTACGAGGAGAGCACAAAAGAAAGAGGGGAGAAGAATTTCGAAATTCATCCAAAGAAAAACAAGAGTAAACACCCAAACAATTGTAAACCCATACAAGCCTAGGATTTCTATAGTGGAAGAGCACAATTGGGTGGAGAAATAACAAGAAGAAAGTGAAGAAATTGGGGAAGAAAGGAAGAAGAGTGGCTGGATATTTCAAGGAGAAGAAGGCTAGGATTCTTCCAAAATTGTTAGATTTCATCCAAGTAAGGAGTTATAATTCCAATCTCTATGAAATTAACTTCAATTTGAGTAGAAGTTCATGATTGTTCTTGAATTGGGAATTAGGGTTTTTAACACAAAATGTTAGGAAAATGCATAAATGAGTAGGATTTCATGAATAAATGGAAGACATGGCTGTTATTGATGAGAAATCAAGGATTGAAGATGAATTGGAGACACTTTCTTCTTATTTCAAAACTGGACAGTTTCGTTGCCCTTTTTGTGAGGGACTTTTGGACCTGAAAAATACATAATTAAGGGAGGGTCCCTTCATAGAAGTTGTAGCTGGGAGTGTTAGCTTTCCAACGAGTCCAACCTCGTCTAATTTGGAGTTCTGTAACTCCAGATATGGGTAAAACTCTGAGGAGAGGTCAAGCTGTCACATGTGTTGACAATTTCGGCCAAGTTGAGAAAATATCAAAAATTTAATCATGTTAAAGGTAGAAATTGTCCCTTTCCCTTCATAAAATGTGTCTTGATCTTCAGAAAATAAAAAGAAGAGAATAAATGGTGATAAGAAATTGAATTCATGATGTCCATTTGGACTATAAATGAACTGAAAAAAAAATTAAAGGATGATAATGAGGAATATAAGTAAGAAAGAAAAAAGAATTGGTAAAAGGGAAATGAATATTATTACCATTTTTATTGTTGTTGTGTGGGATATGTGGATTAATATAAAAAAAAATGGTGGGTATTTGTGGTTTCGGGAAGAAGCTGCGAGGTGAAGGGCAACAACAACAACAAAAGGGTACATGCAAGTCGAACCTTCACGACGGTAGGTACTTGGTACCTATATTTGCTTTATCTAATAATTATTTTCTTTACTAGTTATTGAACTATAAGTTATATTTTGGTGTTTATTGATGAGGAAAAGAAAACGGGTAAAGGAAAGGTTAGGAGATGGAAAAAATAGGTATATATGTATGTGTAGAGAGAAACAAAAGTCTGGTCAATATCGGCATAATGTATAAACCCTGATTAACTATTCAATTTTGGAATAGTTAATGATATCGGCAAGTGACGTCGATATCGGCATGCTTTATAAATTTGATTAGCTATTCGGTTTCAGAATAGTTAATGATATCGGCGGGTGACGTCGATATCGGCATGATTTATAAACTTGATTAGCTATTCGGGTTCGAGAATAGTTAATGATATCGGCGGGTGGCGTCGATATCGGCATGATTTATAAACTTGATTAGCTATTCGGGTTCAGAATAGTTAATGATATCGGCGGGTGACGTCGATATCGGCATGATTTATAAACTTGATTAGCTATTCGGTTTCGAGAATAGTTAATGATATCGGCGGGTGACGTCGATATCGGCATGATTTATAAACTTGATTAGCTATTCGATTTCAGAATAGTTAATGATATCGGCGGGTGAAGTCGATATCGGCAAAATTAATAGACTTGATAAGCTTTCTGAGATGAAAGCGAAGCAGTTAAAAGAAATAAATTTTCTTTTATATAATCAAAAAAAAAAATGGTGTATATGGCTGTATATGGTGTAGATTGATGGATATGTTGTATAATTTCTTTGTAAATTGCTAGTATTTACTAAATTGTTTTACTTATATGGAAAATCTATATTTTGCAGGTTCTTCCCATTCTCGTCAAGAATAGAATTTTAAACCTTAATTCCTTTTTGTACAAGTTAGGAACTTAGGGAGTTATGGTGGAATTTTGATATGTAGAAGAACATGTAATTTGTATAGAATAGTATTTTTGTAAATTTTGTTTATGGAATATTAAATGTATCCACCTATGCTCCGGATATTAGAAAGTACTAGATTATCTTAGAATATTAAACTATGTTGTGTTCTATGTATATGTATATATGTGAAATCTTCATGTGCGAACTGGTTTTTAAATTTTTATCTTATGTGTGTGATGTAAGATGAAGTTTGGGAATGAATATGGTCTGAGCATATTACGAAAAGAATTATGCGATTGATTGTATTAAACATGAATGTGATTATGGGTGAGTTGTGATCCAAATTGTGTGCAGGTTGTGTTATTGACAAATTGGGATCTCCCGATATAGGGGAGACTCTGCCGAAATTTCGTTAGAAATTTCGGCGAGAGAGAGAGAGAAAAAATTCATGCTTTATCTACCCTTTTATAGGGGTAAAGATTAACAAATAAACAAGTAGGAGAAAAGAAATTTGGGGTTGTTACAGGTCGTGTCATTCTATCTTTATATATTGATAACATGATTATTATTAATGATGACATTGATGGTATTTTAATTTTGAGAACAGAGTTATCTAGACAGTTTGAAATAAAGGATTTGAGTTCTCTACGACTTCTTAGGTATTAAGGTAACCTACTTACCTTGAGGTTATCTTTTTTTTTTCGGTCAAAATATATTATAGAGATTCTTAAGATGGCTAGACTTCTTGATAATAAAGCTTTAAATACTCTTATTGAAGTTAATGTCTAGTATTCTTCTTTCTAATAGTTTACTTTTGCCATATCTTATATCATATCATACTATTGCTAGGAGTTTGGTATATTTCACTATTACTCATCTAAATATTGCATATGTTATTCATATTATTAATATGTTTGTTATTTCTCCTACTTTCATTCATTGGGTAATTGTTATTTGTTTTTTGTTATATCTTCAAAGTATAGTCTTTCAGTCTCTTACTTCCATCCACCTTTACCTTGGAGTCACATGGATCGCAAGTTTGTACTAGTCTTTGTGTTTTTTTCAAGTGATACTTTTATTTCATGGAAGAGTAACAAATAATTTGTTGTTTCTTAATTTTCAACTGAAATAAAGAATCATGCAATGACATCCACTACCAAAGAGATTATTTGGTTACTCACAAATATAGAGTTTGTCTTTCTTATCTCACTCCTATGTATTGTGATAATTGGAGTTCTATTTAAATTACTCATAACTCATTTTATCATTAATGAATTAGGCATATTGAGATCGATTGTCATCATCTCAAGCATGACACCATCACTTTGCCTTCTGCTTCCTCTTCTTTATAGATTGTATATTTATTTACCAAGTCACATTCTTTTCTGATTTTGTTTTCTAATTGGCAAACTCTCGATGCTTATGGTTGTCGCATCTTGAGTTTGAGGGGAGATGCTAAGATAATAGGGTTATTTTATTTTATTATTTATTAAGAGTAAAATAGTCTTTTTATTTTAGTCTATGTGGTCTCTTTGTATTTAGGTTAAATAATTAACTTTTGAAGTTATTTTCATTATGAAACCCTAGTCTCCTCTTTTATGTTTATATTTCTCTTTATTTGTTTTAATTGTTTAACATGTAGGTTATGTATTTTGATCTCTATTTACATTTTGTTGATGAAGTTACCATTGAAAGTAGTGGTGCAAATTATCCAAGTGCTAGACACTAAGTATTAATTTAGTGTTCTTTTCCTAGGATGAAAGTTTAGTCAGTATAGCATGTAATCCATTTTCTTGAGCAAGCACTAGGGATGTATCTATTTGTTGGGAGGTTAAGAGAATTAGATTAGGTGGAGTCATTTTATATATTGAAGGTTCAAGTTCTAAGCATATATGATGCTTAGCAGAACGCTTGTTCTTTCACTTTTTAGTTTTCTCAAATAAATGGGAGATTTTTCGTTTGCTGGTATGCCATCAATCAGTGAGAGAGGTTGCTCAGAAATGTCTTTTCAACAGCAATTTCTTACAGTCCTGATGATGGAAATATGTGAGACTCCTAACCATTTAAATAATTGATTGCATAATTCAACATTACTCGCAAAGCTCAAATCACATTTAATAGAAAAGTCATCTCAATTCTTAATTGAACGTTCATCATCAGTGGTTAGATGAGGTGATAGAATATAATTTATATTATACTCTAACACCGTCCTCGAGTGAGTTTAAAACTTGTACACAAGTTCACACTACCCTATACTTAATTTTTATTAAATAAAATAAAGGTGGTAAAATTCAAACTCGTGACCGTTAGGTCAACAAGACTCTAATACCATATCAAAAAACAATCACATCTAAAAATTTAAGTTGTTAGGTAAAACTTTAAGATATGATTTATATTATTCTGTAACAACAAAAATACCCTCTATACAATTGAAGACATCTATGTGCTAGCTCCATCTTCATTCTTTCCTTGACTACTCCCACTTGCACCATTATTTTGAGTAGTGATGTTGCTTCCCAATGCACCATGTCTACAATCCCCAAAAATACATGGCGTGATGGCAGAAGACTCGCAATCTGCATAGCAAGTCTCGAGTTCGAATAAAAACATGTATTTTTTATAAAAGTTTAAGACAACCGAGATTAACTCCTTTATCTGAGTCCACGAAATACAATTTTCAGGGATGGAGTTTCCTCACATCCAAAAAAATTCATGTCTGAAACCTTCTCCATCAAAGAAATTAATGAGCACAAAACAAAGGTTGTCATTACGCTTGAAAGAATAAATCTGCATAATGTCATTTTCCTTGATCACTTTCTTATTCGAAAACAGTCTTCCAGCTAGTAGCTTACATGAAGGAGCTGCTGTTCTTCATGTCCCACTTCCTCAAACGCATTGTTTCAGCAGTAGTATCGTTGACTTTTTGTTCATCGTCATGACCAGGGAATACTGTCGGTGCTGGCCAAATCAAACAACTTCATCTCGATGCCATTAGTTTCAAATTTTATTTTAGATTTAAATTAATCCCTCATTTTCTCTTTTACTTTGTTTATTTAAACTCTTTAAATAACATTTTAACTTTATTATTATTGTAAATGCATTTAATTCCTTTAAACATATTATTTTAATACATCTATAGTTTTTTGTTTCATGTTATGATTAATAAAAAAAAGTTTTTTTTTTATAATATGTCCAATATATAATATTTTATATGATTTTTTTATTTATATTTCTATTATTATTTAATTAAATAAAAACTTAATTTTGATAAACTAATTCATAAAGCACAGTAAAATCAAAAGCATGTATTGTGAGGTAAAATATCTTTTATTTATTTATATTCTTTAATATTTATTTTTATTTTTATTTTTTATCTTTATTTATCATCAAAAACTTTTTATTTATTTATTTATTAACATTTATAATTTTTTTAATAAGGAAACAAAAATATCTAAACATGAGCTTGGTTGAAATGGCTAGTGTATGTGTAATGTGAATTGTGAGATCTCATGCATCGATTTTAACTTGTAACGCAAACAAATCCAATTGAAACCGAAAAGGAATCTATTCGTTTAGACTTTAGAGATATGATGGAAGTGAAGCTTAGCCATAGACGACACCTCTCTGATCTTTTCTCTTCCCAGATTCCATTTTCCAAATCCTAAAACTACTTTCCCATCTCCAAGGTTTCTTCTTTTTTTCTTCTGACCCATTAATGCACTTTCATTGTTTTCTCTCTTTAGTCGCTAAAGGTTTGAATTTTTTTGTGTGTGTGTATGTGTCAATTGCAGTTTGAAATGGTGGGTTAACAGTAAGAAGCACTTTTACCGTTCTTGCAGAGGTACAATCTTTCTCTCCCTGTTTTGTGTGGTTGCCAAGAAATTTGTACAAAAGAAAGAGAAGTGATAACATATTTCTGCTGGTTATGCTTATAAATTTTGCATCTTTTTGGAAGATAAGAGATGAGTTTCAAAGTATATCTTCTCTTTTTTATCTGGTTGCTGTTCCTGCTACTTTAGAAAGAAGAATAAGAGAAGAAGCTTATAATTGGTTTCAGTCTCGCTTTTTGCTTATTTTTGCAGTGAGCCATTAATTAGTTTTGTGGTTTCAGAGATGGAGATTTCATATTCAGGATATTGCAAAGGGTCAAAGCTCCCCCAATGCTTACTTGCTTCATGTGGCCAAAGAGTAATAACTGAAATTGTAATTTGTTTATTTATCTATTTGCTGCACATTGCTGACGGTTAGCTACGTAGATGTGAGTGGCACACTTCATATATTTTGCTTGTAACTGGTTTCAAAAAGCATGGAGATTTTCCTTTTCATTTGCTGGGAAGTTGAGTTGTATACTTTTTTCTTTGATTAGGATAAAACATGCAAAGCTAAGGACAATGTTTTGTTTCTTGAACAATTTTATATGCTGATTGGCCATTCACTATGAAATTTGAAATTTTTTGTTGAGAACTTGGATTGTTTATGTATTTCTACAATATTGACCCAGGTACTCAAAAAACTTTTATGGAAGGGGTGAAACATTAACTTCCATTTCCAAGCAGTATGGGGTGTCTAGATATTCTGTTTCTGCAGCTAATAAGAATATATTGGATGTTGATCTTGTTTTCGAAGGACAGTTTCTTAACATTCCTGCATCTGCTCCTGCAGACACTCAAGTGGTGAGCAGAGTTGCATTGTCATTTACAAATAGATTAATTACTGTTTAGACACACAGAAATAAAGAAGAAGGAGACTGGTTCTTTTGCAATCATGCTCTGCAATACATATCTGACAATTAAACTTGTTCTAGACATGATATTTGCGGCTTGAATACATCTATGTTTGAATGCACTTCTTGCACCATTCAAATTCATGTCCTATTTTTCCTTAATATTGGTTGTACCACTGTATTCCTGCTGAGCAAGATGATGCTTTTCACGTTTTCATTTTAGCAATGAGATTGTTAAATATAAGTTATTTGTGAAATAATTGCTACTTTACACTTAATGAGAAGCCACTCAGAAATAAATATGAAATAACTCGTACTCAGAAAAACCGCATTCCTGTTAGCTAGCTTATGATCTATTGACTGTTCATTATGAGTTGAGGCTATTCAATGTGACACAACTGTACATAATTTATTTAAAAAATTCAATCTGCAAGTCATTTTTCTTCAGTTACGACTCCAGGAGAGCTCGAAAGGAAACTATAATTTTAACTTTTACATGAACGAGTTACAGATAGATCATAATGCAGGCTGTTTTGTTTGTTGACATGATATAAATAGTTAAGGAATGGATTCACCATTGCAGCTGTAACTATACAGTAAGATTTAATCCAAGTTGACTTGCACACTTGGAAGTTGTAAGTTGTGTTTTGTGGAGTTTTGATTTGTTTTCTGGGTTCTAAAGGTACTTGGTGTCTGTGCCTCAATCAGTATCAGGTCAAGAAATGTGGAACGCCTAGCTTTGATCACCTAAAAAGGCTTCAGAACTCTATGAAGATTATGGATGGGGTTCTAAACCGAAAGCCCTTCATCATGCTAACCACTCATCATTTGCCACATGTAAGCTCAGTACTAAAACACTTTGCTTCATTGATTTTCATAGTATGACATTCATTGTCATATCCCAACTTATTTTGTCTTATCAATTCATCAATAGTAGTGACCTCAACAGTCTTGTCCACTCTATTATCAGGCTAAAGCTGCCACTGGTTATTTTCTAGTTCTGGTTCCTGCATTCGCATTTTGCATCAGTTGCGTAATTGGTGCCTTTCAGACTAGAGCTTGTAGAAACTTGGGATGCCAAGCTCCAAATGAATCAAGGAGGCATCATGATGTGCCCGAGAGTAAGCGTTGGAAACATGCTCTCAGTGACATAAGGGAGGCAGATAATTTTGATGGTGAACCAATACTGAATTCCACTGTAAGTTCACCACTTTGGTTTTAATTTCATTTGTCATCTCCCTTTAACTGTTAAGAGTGTGCCACATTATTGATGGAGTTATGATGATGCAAATTAACAGGGTTGAGGTATGATGGATACCCTAAATCTTAATATTCTACTTTGGTTTTGTACTTGTTTTTTTCTTTTTTCTTTTCAATTCTATTACATTATTGACAAAGCTTAACGTTCTGGTTATGTTTGGTTATTCAATGATCATCCCCTCTCTCCCCAGCTACAAATGCACTGGAGAGAGAGGGGGAGAGAGAGCATTTAGGACTTTGAATGAAGAAAGTATTGTCATGCTAAATAAAGATCATGAATTTGATTTCACTTTCTTTGAAGATGCATGTTCCTTGTCAAATTAGATGCCTGATATCAAGATTTTTAATTGGAGCTGTTTTGCTCAAATTAAGTTTTGCTGCGTTTGAAATGATTTTTTAGTGTTTTTTGCCACCTTGTATCCTTTTTCTCTAGTTCACAGGCTGCCAACATTCTGTTGCTTTATAATGATTTACTTTTATCCTATCAAATGAGATACTGCACAAGTTTGATTACCAATTGTGAAATGGAAACTGCAGGAGTGAATACAGAAAAAATCATGATTGTGGAAATTATTTTTTCGCCAGAGATATTTATGACCTAAGATTATTAATATGATATTTAATTTAATTTATATTTCATTTTCTTGATTTATTTACCTTGCATAAGGTTTTCTTATCTTTACAATCTTATTATTTTTCTCTTTGATTAACGGTTCACTTGGCTCGATAATTTCTTAATTGGACCGGCATGGAATTTAACAAGTCCTAAATTCCTCATCAAATAGATCTAATTCTTCAAATTGTCAATAGAACCTTAATTTTGAATGCCTCAAAAAGGAAAAAAGAGATTGCACTTGCTATGATGGTTTCCATCTTGTGCAGGGCTCCTCTGTAGATCAAGATCAAAATTCATTTGAAGAAGTCTCCAATGCATACGACAAACTTGAACTTGAATATCAAAATTTTTTATCAGAATGTGGAATTAGCAACTCGGGATACTGGCGGGGAGGTTCTGCCGGCTAAAATCATTACAGTGCTGTTCATCCTTGGTACCAAAATTTACCATGCAATCACCTGGTCATCTGCAATGATTGAATCCTTTGTACAGTTCCGTAAAGAGTTTTGTTGTTGTTGTTCTTGTTCTTGTTCTTGTTCTTGTTTTGAGTGTTTAAAGATGTAATGAGGCTTGAACATTGTGAATCATATATCCTTAGGACTTGATAGGCTTCATTTCTGACTGGTTTGCTTGCAATGTGAGTAAGGGATAGTAGGAAACAAAAGATTTACTACAAAATTGTATACTAGATTATAGCACTCTAAGTTGTTTTCTTAAAGACTTGGTCTTTTTCTTATTATCTTTTTATATTATATTTAGTGGATTTTCTATCACTTTTTTCCTTGGATTGTGTTATGTATTGAGATCAAATTCTTCTTCTTTTTTTATATGTCAGTCCTAGGTAACCAATTTAACTTTTAGTATCATCCCTACCTTTAGTTGACTTCTTTATATTGACCAACTTTTTTTTCTATTTGCACAAATTTGTTAACCAGTTCATCATGTTTGGCTACTTGATTGATGCATGAAATAAATATTAATATGAGTTATATCTACTTATAACCTCTTTAAAATCTCTATATTTTATGTTAGTTTAAATAATTATAAGGGTTTTTATAACAAAAAGAAATGATTTATGTAACAAAATTAATTTCTAAATTAAGGGCAAAATAATCAAGACTGTTAATTCAATTTATCTCCACTTCCAAACAGTATAATTGAATTATAGTATTTCACGAGCTGATTGGCCCGCTTCGCTGGGCATTTTTATCTATGTAAAAAATTAATTGATTTTATAAATGTTGTATTCTGTTATTTTAATATTTAATTAGTATAATTGTAATTGATAAAATATGCAAAAAATGGTTTTTTTCAACAAAAAATGTGATTGAATATTGTTATTGCTAAAAAAACTTTTGATAAAATTTGTTAGAAAATTTGCTAAGAAGGTGAAATGATTTATAAGAAATTTGTTGTCACGGATACTACGGTTAAAAAAAACAAAATAACAAAAAGAAACCCGGTTAAAAAAGAAGAATTGAGTTGGACAGTAAAAAATCAAAAATACATGTGAAAAAAGGTCACCGTTTTTTAAAAGAAACAAACAAAGGGTCTAAAATATAAATTTAAATTCAAAGCCAAAGTTTTTTTTATAAGATTTATTCATCATATTATTATATTCAATATCTTTAAGAATGCCGATATTAATTGTTTTTTTCAAGAAATCGTAGGTAATTTTTTTTCTCTCTTTATTTATTTTTAGGCGATAATATTAAATAAATATTAAACACATATACTTAGTCTCACATATTATATAGTGTGATCGAAATGGGAAGTAATTTTTATATTTTTTAATTGTAGATAACCTAGGTAAATTTGTTAAAAAAAAAACAATATGAGTTGCCTTTTCTCCCCAGTAATATTAGATCTGACACATTATAAATAAAAACATTGCAATATTTTTCAAAAAAGGAATATATATTTTTTGCGTGCTATAATTACTTATTTGCTGTCTAAAAAGAACAGTGTAGTCGAAACAGAAAGTGCCTCATATAGTTTTTAATTGTATATAATATAGGCAAATTTGTTTACCTTTTGTTTTTTTGAGTTGTATTTTTTCCCGGGTAATATTAGATCTTAAATATTAAAAATCCATTTTTTTTTTCAGAAATACACTTGAACAAAAGAGCACAAAAATAAAATATGTTTCATTTTTATGTGTTTTTTTGAAAAAATATTATTAGATGTTGAAATTTCTAATTATTGTAGATAAGACATTGAAAATAATGACAATAATTATTCGTAAGTTTTTTTCTTTATAAATATGTTACACTAATTATAGATTTTGCTATTTATTTCATATTAGTGCATTTAAAATAATGATAATAACTATTTGTGATTTTTTCTCTGATAAATATTTTAGACTAATTATATATTTTGCTATTTATTTCATATGAACACCTTAAAATATATATATTCATAACTTTTTGCAATTGCGATCTCTTTTAGGTATTCTAGAAAATAACAATAATTATCGTGGTGCGCATAAGCTGACCCGGACACCTCGGTTAAGGAAAAAAATGTATAAGTGGCAAATCAAAATAGGAATAAATTTAAAAAAAAAAGTGAATCTGGAGATTAGTCGTGGTGCACGTAAGTTGGCATGGACACCTCAGTTATCAAAAAAAAATTCTTGTTTTTTGTAAAACCAAAAACAACAACCAGCTAGTAAAAAAAAATCATTTTTTTAACATAAAAACCTTTTTTTTAAAAAAAAAAGTTCTTAAAAAAAAATCAGATTTGAAAAAAAAACAACAATCAGTTATTAAAAAAAAAATTAAACAAAAAAACCCTTTTTTAAAAAAAAAATTAGTTATTAAAAACAGAAAATATTATTTTTTGGAAAAAAAATAAAAAAAACAACCCGTTAATTAAAAAAATATTTGTTTTTAACAAAAAAAACATTTTTTAAAAAAACAAACAGTCCTTTAAAAAAAAACATCAAATTTGTAAAAAAGAAAAAAACAATAACCAGTTATAAAAAAAAACCTTTTTTTTAAAAAAAATTTAACAAAAAAAAATCAGTTATTTTTTTTTAAAAAAAAAGAAAGAAAAAACGAAATGAGATTGGTAAAAAAACAAAAACAGTTCTTAAAAAAAAACAAAAAGAAAACAGATTTTTTTTTAAAAAAAAAGAAAAAAGAAAAAAAGAAAAAACGAAATCAGATTGGTAAAAAAAAACATTTTTTTTTAAAAAAAAGAAAAACGAAATCAGGTAAAAAAACAAAAGAAAACAGTTTTTTTAAAAAAAAGAAAAAAGAAAAAAAAGAAAAAAGAAAAACGAAAAACAAATTCAGTTTTGATGGCTGGAGGTTCGAACCCCTGCGCGCTGGATCAGCGCGCAGGGCGAGCCGCTCAGCCACATCTATTCTTCAGTCATCTCCACCATAAAAAATATAAAAATCATTCCTGTGAAAAAAAAAACAGGTGCACCTACACTCGCGAAGCAAAAGTGAAAAACGACCAGTCCACAGTGCACATGAGTGTGCGTGCACAGTGGACTGGTGGCCGACCTGTTTTAGCTTACTTGTTAATTCCAAACATAAAAATTGTAATAGGTTGTCAATGGAATTCAATTTTTTTAATGGACTAAATTCAATTCAACATGTGATTTGGTTCCAAACAATATATCAAGGATGATTAGATCTACAAATAATATATGAATTGCAATGATTAATAATAGGATTTACTTTGATTACATCTACAAATAACATATGAGATCATGATTACTTTATAAAAACAATTTAAAATAAATTATGAAAGTCAATTTCTATTTAACATAATGTTGAAAAAATTGGGAAACAATATTAAATTACAAAAGGATAAAAAAAAAATAAGACTACTCATGTTAACCTGTCAAACCAAGAGCTCATATGGAAATATATAAAACAAAAAAAAACACAAAAATCAATTTCTAATCAACATAATGTTGAATGATGAAATAAAAAAATTGAAACAAAAAATGATAATTCAAGTCTACACAAGCTAATATGTTAAATATGCAATTTGGGTTATAAGACTACGATAAATTCATAAAATAAAAATTACAAAGCTCTATTTGCAACAAATCTAATGTTAAAAGTTGAAAGCAAGAAAAAAAAATTATGAGAGTGGGATAACTCCACATAAAAAATTAAAAAATAATTATGAACTTAATTCACAAACAACCTAATATTAAGGGATGAGATTGAAAAAAATGAGTTGTTGGTGAGTAAAACTGTAGAAAAAATATCTAATTAAAAAATAATTAAAAAAATAAACTATGTCAACTTGAGTTAACCTATCAAACTCATAACTTAGGTCATGAGATTGGAACAAACTTATGATCCGGGTTATCAACTCAGGATAACATTATAAAAAATATCACAAAGTTTGATTTAACAACCAACCTAGTGTTGAAGGATTAGATTGAAAAAAGAAACTAATCAATTTAAAAAATAGCTCAAAAAACAACCCGAGACAAAATAGGTTACCTATTAAAATTATAGCATGATTCATGAAATCAAGATAAATTCTTAGAAATCAATTGAAAAATAATGAAATCTCATTTTGAGAATACTTGAAAGTTGAAATCAAGAAAAACAAATCATGAGATTAGTATATAGCCCAATAAAAAAATTACAAAGTATATTTCTTAAAACAATTTAATATTAAAAAAAAGTATGAAATTGAAATACATACATGTGTGGATATAATGATTTATTAATCATAACTTTTAATGTTTTTGTTAGATAATGAGTGATTGTTTTCAATGATAAAAGTTACAGTCGATCTTATAAAAAAGTTTAGATTACAATTTATTTACGGTAGATATAACCAATGAACAATAACCATCAACTACTCGTTACTATTTCAATAATTGAATGATTTGGTCTTCTTAAAACCAACCGCAAAGGAGAATCCGAGGGAAGAGAAATTGATTGGGAACAATATTAAATACATAAATGAAAAGAAAATTATATTTTATATGATGACAAGAAACACAGATCAAGAGAAACGATAACAACAAATTGAAGGAGAAAGAGAGATGATGAACTCTACGGACAAAAAGGTCTACCCGAGCGAGTTCTATGGCTAGGGATGGTGAAATGCCTTAACCTCCCTTCCTGCTCAGTCAAGTATCCTTCACAGAGAAAAGCCTTGGAGAACTTGTCCTCCACAACTCTATCAACGTCATGCACGAACAGATCAGTCTCTCCATTCTCTCTGTTTCTGGCCATCAATCCGGCGGTGTAGATCGCCGTCATCCTCCCCGGCGCCTCGTCGTGATACCCAGTCGGCGCATCCACCATGATCAGGTCCCATTCAATGTCATAAATATCACTAGGGAACCCCTTAAGAGCAAGCTGGCACTTGGAGAATCTCGGGTCGCTTACAGCCTTGCACTCATCTCCCATTCCTGTTTCCATGAGCCCATCTGCTTGATGAACTCTGGTGTCGTACGTCACATGGTAGGACTCTAAGGAGGGAAGTTTCTCTGTGATTTGCTCAATCCAGGCCTTGTCTTCTTCCAGGAAAACAGTGCGGCCGCCGTGATTTAGAGATGTCCACATCAGACTGTCATGGCCGAGGCCAAAGACTAGGAAATTGCAGGGTGACTTCTTCTCCAGGACCCTTAGTGTGACTGAGATTTCTTTTAGGGTTTGCTGCGGGGTGATGTTTGTTGTTACATAGTGGACAAGAGCGTTGGCTAAAGACGGCGGGGTTTTGGTGCAGGATGGTGTCGAGGGAAGAGAAGGGCAGGCTGGGGAAGATGGTTTTTTCTGATCTTCTTCATCAATGGAGGACGGATCAGTACTTGATGAACTTGATAGGTCAGAATGATTTTCTGATTTGGGGGATGAACTTGGTCTCGGAGATGAGAAGCTCGACCAGGCTACCAGGACAAGGAAGAGAAGAAAGAAAAAACTGAGGGCGATGATCTTGATGTTAATGGTAGATTGGTTTTTGTTGGGTCTCATGGTTCTTCTCTGTGTATGGCTTTTCTTCGGATAGAGAGAGGGAGAGAGGGAAAAGGTTCTTGTGTTGGGTGACTGATGATGAACGAGTCTATATTGATGGAAGAAAGGGGGGGGATAGCTGATAGGAGACAAGAAATTATTTCCTTTTGTTTTCTTTGAGAAAGGTATAGGTGATATAATAATGATATTTGTTTTTGTATGTGAAGATATAATAATAATAATAATAATCGAAATGTAAGATATTGGCAATTCATGGGGGTGAAAAAAATAGTGTAATGTACTAGAGATAGTTTCTTAATTTTATTAATTTCATATTTTTATGCCCTATTTACAGCTAGGTTGTAGTTTCGTTTTGATTGAAATGATCGAAATGTTTTGTACCAGTTAAAAAACAAGATTAAACGGTATTGTTTTTACCTCAATTTAAATTCCGGTTTATTCTGGATTTTTCGGCCAAATACCGGCCGGAACGTTCCAGTTTCGTTTCGTCCATTCTATTTCGGTCAAATAATGTTTTTTTTAATAATGAATAATTTTATAATATCAATCATATTTCTTAATCCGACCGTTAGATTGATATAAAATTTTACGAGAGTCTATTGACATACTTATATATATATATATATTATGTTAAAATTTTAGAGCAATCAGAGAATGTTACCTTGCGAAATTGATGATGATATTCTCTTAATATTATATGTAATATTATATATGTTCATAATTTTATTCAGAAAAAATCATTTTATTGTGTATTCTTTTATATTAAATTACACAATTCTAAATAATTTAATTTTAAGATTTGAATTATTTTTTTAATATATTTAATTACATATATATATATATATACATAAATAGTACAACCCCGAAACGGCGCACCGAAATACTTCAAAATCAAAACATTTCATTTCAATTAAAAAAACAAAACACCAACCGAAACAAAATTAACAACCTTACAACCTTGATTTACAGTGCATCTCTAGAAATAACATGGATCTAAAAATAAATCAATTATTTGTGAAGTCAAAAGTAGCACCAACCCATGAACACGTAGATTGGTTTCTGGTGACATTTCATTGGAGAACTAAGGATGGAAGTGACCTGAAAATGTACGGGTGGGCCAATTTTTATTTTTATGTGTATGTTTAATCTTAGAAATGAAGCAAAGAAGTTAGGAAACATGGAGGGCTTGATGTTGACAAGAAAGCAACTAAGGTTGCTGTTTGGTACAGATAATATGCATGGTTGGTGCATCTGTTGGTGAGCTTCAATAATTATATATATATATATATATATATATATATATATATATATGACTTCATGTGAAGTAGTTGGAGGAAGCTTATGATACAATATGATTATTTCGAACATGGGAAGGTTGTTGGAGTTTTCTATGTCTTAAAATATTGGAGGTCTAATTATGAGGTTTGCATTTTGTTTTTGTTTTTGTTTTCGTTTACTTTACACTTCTGTCTGCTTTACTCAGAACTTGTAATTTAAGACCTCTAATATTTTATGTGAAGTGGTAGCGGTTATATATAGTTGATTTTTAAAAATATTAAAAATATATATATTAAATAATATTTTTTAATTTTATTCTTACTATCAGCACATCAAGATAATATAAAATTATTAGAAAAATAAACAAATTTTAATCGAAGAAAAAAATTAAATTAAATTTATTTTTTTCAAAAACATTTTAAAAACACAAAAAAATGGGTTATCATTTTTTAAAGATAGGATGAAATGTAAGTAAAGTAATTCTGACTATGAATATTTAAAAAAAAAATGTAAAAACAATTATAAGAAAATTATTTGGTTTCGCAATTATATCTTGAACTCTTTCATTCATCATATTACATATATTGCATCTAATTGCAATTAAACATTATTTTAGATTCTATAACTTTTAAAGGTTTTTTTTTTTTTTTGTATCTTTATATCATGACCTACACTTGGATCAAATTGAAATTAGGTCCAAAGTTGAGACATAATTTCACATCATGCGAAGTATTGACAAGTAAAGCAAATATTGATTTGAAAAAAACAAACAAAAACAAATCTTCACCCAATAGCTAGGCCCTTTGGGGTATTCTATCTTGTTTATCACTGTTTCAAAAATCATTTTGAAAAAAATTAAAAAAATTATTTTTATTTTTTATTTTAAATTAAAAATTTTGATATTTTTAAATTATTTTCAAGTGTTGATATTAAAAATAAATTTTAAAAAAATAAAAACATGTCATTTTCATACATTTCTAAATACAAAACATTTTTCAAAAGCAACTCAACTAAAACTTTAAAAAAAAATCACAATTAACATAATGGATGGATTCGGCGGGAAAAAAAAGAAAAAAAAAAGGAAAAATTAGGGTAATGTAAATAAATTATACAATAGGCTCTAATGGGGGATTACTAGCAAAGCATGATGATTGAAATTCAAATAAATAATATAGGAGGAGTAGGTCGTGGCCTAGCTAGTATTCTCTTTCCACTCGAATAACTAGGTTCAGAGGTCAACATCTTCCCTCTCAGGAGTTAGAACTTAGCCATCTTTTATAATAAATAAACTGAAATCATTTTTGAAAGAGACGCAGAGTAAAATATATGGATTTTTTTTTATTATAAGGTTTCAAGCTTACATCCATGAAAAAATTGTTAGAATATAGAAATTGGGACAGACTACCTTCCACTGCTCAATTCATAACTCGTAGGAATTAATCAGGAGAAGAAAAAAAAACTAAATTCAGAAGATAATAAATGAAAAAATGTAAAAATAAAAGACTCTTTCTTTCCCTTTTTGGGCTGGGCTTATTGAGCCCAGATTCAAGCAAAACAATCCAGCCCATATGTGAATAAGAAGCCGCTTTAGTCTTGGTTGGAAAGTTTGGAAAAATAAATTGAAATAAATTATTAAAAAAATAAAATAAAAAATAAAGTCAGCTCATAGGCTTTGTCAGAAGACAAATCTCCAGTACAGTACATCAATAGTTGAACAATTAAATTGAAATAGATTATTAAAAAAAAGTCAACTTATTACTTTACTAACATAGCTAAAACAGCTCGGGATCTTTGGCACTGTACACATAGAGACATATCACTGTGGATTGGCCATTTCTCGGCCGTGCGTCGCGGCTGTTCGTCTACCTTTTTTTTAAAAAAAAAATAAACAGTGCACCGACGCTTTTAACCCCTATAATAAGACAAAATAGTGGTCGGTCTGCGCGTAAAAAACGCAGGGGGCAAGGGTCACTGATGTAATTGCACGCGTACGGACCGGTCCGGTCCAGTCCGGTCCGCCGCAGCTTTTTTTTTTAATATATTTAAAATGGCTAATTACGGTTATGGGCCCGCATAAGACAAAAACCTAGCTTTCGGTCCAGGGGCTGTACGGTAATTGACCACATTTTTTTATTTTTTCCCAGGTATTGTCAGTGCGTGTTAATCACGCGCCTACCTGTTTCACGCCCCACGCCCTCTTCTGGTGGCGCGTGCGGAGTCATACGGTGGCCGGAGACGAGCTTCCGACGGACAGAGCGGTTCGCCTTGGAGTCTTCTTCCTCTAGCGGTGGCGCGTTTACCATAACAATTCCCGTGGACGCGCCGGGGACAGGTTAAAGCCGCCGGTCACGTTTCTCTCTCTCTCCTGCACGTAAAAGTGCAGGAGAGTCCCCCAATTTGTGCATCTTTGTACTTCAGTCCCTTGACTTTTGATTTTTGTTTTTGGCTTGATTTTGGTTGCATAAGTTTTGATTTAGTTCGATTGGGTCCTCCGATTGCAATTGATTGGATGTCAATGTTTCAGTTCGGTCCTCCTTCTTTTAATTTTCGGGTTCGGTTTAAATTATGCAATAAATACAGTACATAAGTTTCAATTTCTTCAATTGGATCCTTGGATTGAAATTGATAATATGTTGAATTTTCATTTTGGCCCTTATAGTTTTAATTTTTAATTTTCATCCCTTGATAAATTGATATTTGTGTTTTATTTTCCATTATTAACATAATAATAATAATAATAATAATAATAATAATAATAATAATAATAATAATAATAATAATAATAATAATGTGTTTTATTTCCCATTATTAACATAATAATAATAATAATAATAAGAATAAGAATAAGAATAAGAATAAGAATAAGAATAGTAATAATAATAATGATAATAGTAATAATAATAATAATAATAATAATAATAATATGTGTTTTATTTTCCATAATAATAATAATAATAATAATAATAATAATAATAATATGTTCTTTTTCTTGCTTACTCTTATGTTAATGTTTATGAGTGTTTTTTCTTCGGGATAATTTAATTATTTTAATTGTTTTTGCAATAATAGCAATAGTCATTTTATATCTAATATTACTGGAGATAAAATACAACTCAAGAACAACAAATAAACAAATTAACATAATAATAATAATAATAACAATAATAATAATAATAATATGTGTTTTATTTCCTATTATTAACATAATAAGAAGAAGAAGAAGAAGAAGAAGAAGAAGAATAAGAATAGTAATAATAATAATGATAATAGTAGTAGTAATAATAATAATAATAATAATAATAATAATAATAATAATAATAATAATAATAATAATATGTGTTTTATTTTTCCTTATGAACATAATAATAATAATAAAAATAATAATAATAATAATAATAATAATAATAATAATAATAATAATATGTGTTTTATTTTCCATAATAATAATAATAATAATAATAATAATAATAATAATAATAATAATAATAATAATAATAATAATATGTTCTTTTTCTTGCTTACTCTTATGTTAATGTTTATGAGTGTTTTTTCTTCGGGATAATTTAATTATTTTAATTGTTTTTGCAATAATAGCAATAGTCATTTTATATCTAATATTACTGGAGATAAAATACAACTCAAGAACAACAAATAAACAAATTAACATAATAATAATAATAATAATAATAATAATAATAATAATAATAATAATAATAATATGTGTTTTATTTCCTATTATTAACATAATAATAATAATAATAATAATAATAATAATAATAATAATAATAATAATAATAATAATAATAATAATAATAAGAATAAGAATAAGAATAGTAATAGTAATAATAATAATAATAATAATATGTGTTTTATTTTTCATTATGAACATAATAATAATATGTGTTTTATTTTCCATAATAATAATAATAATAATAATAATAATAATATGTTCTTTTTCTTGCTTACTCTTATGTTAATGTTTATGAGTGTTTTTTCTCCGAGATAATTTAATTATTTTAATTGTTTTTGCAATAATAGCAATAGTCATTTTATATCTAATATTACTGGAGATAAAATACAACTCAAGAACAACAAATAAACAAATTTACCTAGGTTATCTACAATTAAAAAACGATACAAGTTACTTTTGTCTCGATTACACTGTTCTTTTTAAACGGCAAACAAGTCATTATTATATGTTTTAATATTTATTGCATATTATCGCCTAAAAGTATATAAAGAGATAAAAAAATGACCTCGGATTTTTGTGATTAACAAAATTAATATCAGCATTCTTAAATAAATTTAATATAATAATATGATGAAAAAATCTTATAAAAAAAAATTAGCTTTGAATTTTAATTTTGTGCTCTTTTGTTCAAGTTTATTTCTTAAAAAAAATCAAAAAGTTGGATTTTTAATATTTAACATCTAATATTACCCGAGAAAAAATACAACTCAATAAAACAAAAAGTAAACAAATTTGCCTAGATTATTTACAATTAAAAAATATATAAGGCACTTTCCGTTTCAACTATACTGTTCTTTTTTACCAGGAAATAAATAATTATAGCACGCAAAAAAATTATATTTATTTTTTGAAAATAAATGTCAATATTTTTATTTATAATGTGTAAGATCTAATATTATTAGGGAAAAAAGGCAACTAATCTTTTTTTTTACATTTTCTACAATTAAAAAATATAAAAATCACTTCCCATTTCGATCAACCTATATAGTATGTGAGACTAAATATATGTGTTTAATATTTATTTAATAGTCTCGCCTAAAAATATATAGACAAAGAAAATAAATGACCTACAATTTCTAGAAAAAAATAATAATATAAGTATTCTTAAATATATTTAATATAATAATATGATGAATAAATCTTATAAAAAAAAACTTTGTCTTTGAAGTTAAATTTATATTTTAGACTTTTGTTTTTTTCCTTTTCAGAAACTGTGACCTTTTTTCCACATGTATTTTTTATTTTTTAGTTTCAACGTCAGTTGTTCTTTTTTTACCGGGTTTTTTTTGTTTTTTTTACCAGAGCATCCGTGACAACAAATTTCTTATAAATCATTTAACCTTCTTAGCAAATTTTCTAACAAATTTTATAAAAAAAAATTTAGCAATAGCAATATTCAATCACATTTTGGTTTAAAAAAACCATTTTTAACAGACTTTATCAATTACAATTATACTAATTAAATATTAAAATAACAAAATACAACATTTATAAAATCAATCAATTTTCTACATAGATAAAAAAACCCGGCGAAGCGGGCAATTTTGCTAGTAAATCCTAAAGTAACATTATAGCACGCAAATTGTAAAAAATAACAAAGCATGACTCATAAAAAAATATAGAGGGGGTTAGTTTAGGAAAAAGGGAACCAATAAGCTTCATTTGGATAAATATTTAAAATTTGCAGCTCATAAAGTCTTTAACATGGGTTCAATCAATAAGTTAAATTCCCAATTAATTTGATTTTAAAGAATGAAATTGTGAAAACAAATATCAATTTTGAAAACTTGTCAAAGAAAAACAATAGTAAAAAAAAATAAGGATCAAATTTGATAGAATAGATTCAAGGAAGATGAAATTTGAAAAAAAAATCTAACAAATAACCCCAAACCAAAACAAATAACCATCAAAAGAATAAGGATTAAATTGAAAAGAATAAAAAATGGAAGAGGTGAAATCTTTTTTAAAAAAAAAGTTATAATTTTATAGAGTATTCACAATAATAATAATAATAATAATAATAATAATAACAATAATAATAATAATAATAATAATAATAGTAATAAGAGAAAGAAATTGAATAGGTTGACCTGAAATTCTAAATGATTTAGTGTTGAATTTGAATGAATAGTAATTTATATTTATAGTAATGTTTGGTTACTATCATAAGATAGTAAAGATAGAAATGTATTTGTTAAGAGATAGAAATTTAGACATAAAAATAAATTTGTTTTTATGATAGTTCAGAGTGAATTTTTATATTTTTCAAAATAAGAGGTACAAATGATATGTCTTTAGAGATAATATTTATTATTTTTTAATTCCTAAAATATATTTGTAAAAAACTCTCAATTTCAAAATTGTTCAATTGAGATATGTAAGAATAAAAATAATTATAAAAATATTTTAAATCTCAACTTAGGGGTCGATTCAAGGTAAAGCCCGAGTCACCGGTTGACACTTGGGTCATGAGCGAGATTGATTAGGGTTGACTCGAGCCAATGTAAGAATAAAATGGTTGTTATTATAGTCTTAAAACATGATTGAGAGATTGATCTAGTGCAAGGTTGGGATCATGGGTGGGTTGATTGTTGACCAAGATCAACATAACAACAAAAATAATTATTATCATAGTTTTAGTCTCCAACTCAAGAATTGATATAAGATAAGGTCCAAGTCACATGTTAGAAGGATCAATCGAGTTGATTCCTGGGTTGATCCTGGTCAACATAAAATAAGTGTTATTATCATAATTTAAAAACTTGATTTGGAGATTAACTCGAGGCAAGGTCTCAATCACAGATCAAGAGGATCAACCCGATTTTTACTTAGGTCAATGTAGAGATAAAAATTGATATTATTATAGATTTAAAACTCAGACTCGATGGTTAATTGGGGCGAGGCAAGTCATCATATGAATTAAAATAATTATTATCATAGTTTTAAAACATAAATCAAGAGTCAAGCAAAGACAAGGTTCAGGTCGTGGCTCAGATGATCAACTTGGCTTATCCAAAATTCTTATTTTTTCAAAAACAGATATTTTAATTTTTTTAAAATATTTTTTTACACACAAAAACAAACACACTCTAATATTTATATCTTGCATCATGCAATTTGTTTGCTCTAATTTGTTTTTCGCTTCTTTAGTATTATCATGTTATTTTTCTGTAATGTAATTGTTTCTTTATAAAAATATTTTCTAAATGTTATTTAAGGAATTAAAAGCTTGTTGGTTTTTATATTTTTAAAAAGCTTTTTACTACTGAAATAAATCAAAAATAAAAAAAATTATATTTATTCTATTAACAAAAAAAACTATTTTAGAGATTTATCTCACAGTATTTGAGTTGGCATCCATGCAATTAAAAGCAAAAACAGAGAATAAGTAATGGCAACAGAGCAACACTGAAAACCAGTAAGATTCACACATAACCTTCAATAATCCAAGGTTAGAAACGAAAACAAATATATATTGCATTCCAACAGTTGAGTTCACTTAAAGAAGCTGATCGTAAGTGGAGGAGCAGCGCTGGATAGGATTCCATCACTTCTTTCGAGATATGAAAACAGAGGATTCTCTACATCAAAAGTCAAAACAGAGCAGGGCATAACAGGAGGAGGATTCAAGCTTTTATTATATATTGACTAGAGAAGAACCAAAATCAACATTACAGTGAACGCAAAAGAAGATTCAAAGAGCTTTAAGCATATCCTCAGCTCCACTGGAAGTAAAGGCTCCACCTTCCTCCAGATTAAGAACCTTGACGACCCCATCTTCAGCCAACAATGCATACCTCCTTGACCTCACTCCTAGCCCAATTGGCTTGTCACTCAGATCCAACTCGCACCCTATCGCCTTTGTGAAATCCCCATTCCCGTCGGACAAAAGCAGCACCCCATCATCTCCTATCCCCAGATTCTCCTTCCATGCTCTCATCACAAACGCGTCGTTCACTGATATACACGCGATTGTGTCCACCCCCTTTGACTTTAGCTCTGCTGACTTCTCCACGAAACCTGGAAGGTGTTTCTGAGAGCATGTTGGGGTGAAGGCGCCTGGGACAGCGAAAAGGATTGATTTTTTCCCGGATGTCAGGGAGGAGATTGTGGTGGTCTGGAGCTCTCCTTCGGAGTCAAAGTAGGAGAGGGTGGCTTCTGGGAGTTTGTCCCCGACGGAAATAGTGGCGGAGATAGTGGAGAATTTTCTGGTGGTGGTTTTCAGGGGCTTGGACAGGCGGTTGGGTTTGAGGGGGACGAAGGAGAGGAAAGATTTGGCGGTGGCGGCAGTGGTGGAGATTTGGGTTGGAGAGGAGAGGATGAGTCTGGAAATGGAGAGCGAGGCGGCCATTGTATGTTCTGTTAGGGTTTGGTAGACAAAAGAAGTGCTAATGTTCGAGTTTGAGTGGTTTTGATTTGAGTATGATTATATATATGGATTTGGTGTTCTCGGGTTGGGCGGAGGATACAACCAAGGTGGAGGGGTTGTCACTTGTCACATGAAGCAGGTAGATTTTTGGGTAAAGTATATAGTTGACCCTATAGTTTTGAAAAGTCTATACTTCAATCCCTACTTTTTGAAACTTCTCAACACTGACCCCCCCACATGTGTGGAACCCTAAGATTCTACGTGTAACATGATGGCAAGTCTGCGTTTGATTTAGAAGTTGATTGTGATGGCTGATATAAAAACAGCTTCACTTTCATATTATATTTAGAAATATGGCTGATTGTGCGGTGCATATACAACCTCTGCTGGAACCAAGTTCAATGGGTTCTCCTCATTTGTTAGTCCCTTCCTATCCCTTGCATATTCAGCACAAAATTGAAGCTGGAGAATATGATGCTCTCTCTGATCTCCGTACAATAAGTTTGTGTAGGGGGGGGGGTGTCGTTCAATCCATGTAACAACACAACTTTGTAGCTAATTTTGTTTCTTCTACACTTGCGCAGCAACACTGGCTTGTCAATTGCGAAAAAATTATCACCTCTTTCTCACATTCAAGAATCTGGTGTTGAGACTATGTTGCTGCTGCTGAATATGTCTGGAACAAGTAAGCCAGTATCTTCTTATAGTCGCCGATTTCCGCACCGGTGTTTGGATCAATCAAGTAAGGCACCTGTGTGATAAAAAGGGGATAGAAAATCTGTGTTTTTATTGATCGGTCCCAAATAATACATGCAAAGAAAGATGAATTGATACTTTTTGTTAGTAATCTTTTCATGGCACAGGCAATACTCCATAGATACATGCATGGCAAGAACATATAATGGCTCTGCCAAGACAAACAGGAAAATGCATTTCAAGACAAACAAAAAACAGAGAATGACTATAAAAGTTGTAAATAACATAGGTATTCTGCAAAGGCTGAAGCTGACCTCTTGAAATCCAGATACATCAACAAGTAACTTTGTTCGTTGCGACCCTGTTCCGACATTTTGAAGGATATATGGGAGCTCCAATTCACATAGTGCCTCACGTACAAGTCTTGCATTCTATGAAAGAAGGAAAACGACAGGAAGATTACATATTATATACAGCACAAAATTGATGCAAAACTCTTGGCTGGGTATTAAAAGGGGGAAAAAATGCGAGTATACTGTATATTACAGCATGTTCTTTTGAGAATTAGCATTTATTTTGGCCCAATTATCCATCTGATAGTTGCAAATCTTAGAGAAAGTTAATCTACAAAACTTTCATCTCATGATAGCAAAATTGGGAGCAGGATTGTAGCTCTTAACTTGAGTATACGAACAAAGGTCAAGAAAATGTTCTTGGAATAATATTGCTCTAATTTCATGATAACATCTCCTCATCACCTTTCCTTAGTAAATTGAGTTTTTCTTTCTTTTCAAAGACACTGTTCTTAATGGAGCTTCAGTCAACAATGCAATCTGAAACTGCTAGGGTTCTGAATGAAGTTTATATATTCACTAGATTTCGTCTGTCAAAAACAATGTTCAGAAGAGAACTAAAAGTACAATCTGAAACAGTTAATAAAATGAGTTTTGAAATCCACGAAGATTTCGTTATATTTCAGGAAACCAAGTTTTAAAATAAGAACCAAGTAGGTCCTAGCACTTGCTGTCTCAAACTCAAGAGATGGAAACTAGTGTTTCAAGATACCAGTCACTGCAATGTTAGTTTCATTACTCATATTCAAATGTCAACAGTGAACTCAAAGCCATTTGCTTACTGGATTGTTCTCGAATGAGAAAAGTTCCAACTTCTTGGATGGTGGATCTAGTCTGGCCTTTTCCCACAAGGTCATTCCTCTACCTGCTCGAAGGATTGTTGGCACCCATCCTGTAAACAATGTGCTAGAGAGAATAGCCAAGTTAGACAAGAAAAAAGAGAACAGAACCATGACCAATTCACTAATTTTGGAGATCATTACCTTTCCAAAAGACCCGTTGAGGGACTTCTACCTTTACCATATTGTTGAAATAGGTATTTCACAATGTCACCTATCAAAACAAGTACGATAATAATGTGTCATACAACTAGGCTGTGAAAATGTGTAACATTCTCCCATAAAAATGATGTTGATAACACCGCCAAGTTTGTGCCACGTCACAAAACTTATTACATACATTCAGTGCTCATAACCAGTGGCAATGGTGAGAGTATTAATTTTATATCCTTTTTTTTTCCTCACCAGAGATTTTTGCATTTTAGTGCCCAGAAACACAAAAGAAACTTTGCCAGAAAAAAGAAGAAAAACAAAATAAAACAAAAGGGAAAGGAAAGAAGGATCTATTAGATATATACTATATCATTAATTATGTTTCCATTTCAAGCAATTTATTCAAACTCCAAACAAACCCAGAAAGTAAAAGATACGACGGTCAATAACAACAGCATTTTAAGCAGAAACCCTATCATCTTTTAGATGATTGCACCTATTCTATGCAAAGAATTTAGCACGGTTGGAGTAATTTAAAAGGTTATGCAAATAGGACTTGTAACATACAGGCCTGATTTCTTAAAGGAATATCTTTTTCCAGAATCTACTACACTGAAAAACCTATTTGATGGAACTTCAAACAAGATTTCAGTTAATGCACAAGGCATAGCCAATAGTTACAAAACCGCACTAAATGGGATCTTTAGATCTCCGGGCTGCCTATTATCCTACTTCACAGCTCTAGCATACACAATGATAATTCCACTTTATGCACCCTCCACAGGAGAGGAAATGAATTCACTTAAGTATCAAAGTGTAAATTTTTAATCTTGCGGACCAAAGAGACCTATAGTTTGCAACAAATTATTTGATAAGCCACAAATAAATCTGAAATGCAGAGAGAGGTAAGCTCTTTTCCCCACAATTAATCACTTATTTTTATTGCCATGCATCATTGAGGCCAACTATTTAATATTGGCAATTGGAGAAGCAATACTACTTGGAAGACTAACTATTTAGTAATTATTAATCTAGGCCCCATAACTTGCACAAAATGATGCTTCATCACTTACCACTTTCATAAATTGAAACACCAGTGTTTGGGTCAACAAGAAAAGGAAACCTGCATGGAAAATTTTAGTGACTACAGCAATTAGAAGCCAAAAAGAAGAAGGAAATAATGCAAACAGAGCAAGATTCAAACAAATAAGCTTCATGCTTGAGTTTCAATAATGCAAAGTTAGAAATAGAGATTAAGAAATCAACCCCATGAAAAGGCAACCTTCCACCAAATGGTATGTTAAATATGTGGTATGTATTTAAATTTTTGCATTCCTGGCATTGATATGAATGGTCACAACTCCAGACAAAGGATCAAAAAAGTCCAGAGCTTCATTGTAACTTAATGCAACAGTGATACAGCTTTTCATAAATTCACATAAAGCACAACTACATAATATTAAAATTTTACTGAAGGAATCACATACTGCTCTTTACCACCAATTTTTCTGACTATTTCCCTATGCCTTACAGAGCCTTTTGGACAAGGATACACCTGTACATACATGTCAAAGGACTATATGAGAAAAACTATATGAAAACCATTTTTCAAAGAATTCATAGTTAAGTTACTGAAACAGGGAAGGGACTTGAGATTGAGCATATACATTCAATTCCATGTCTATTTTGCTTTTTAAAGATCAGTACTAGGTCAAACCTTCACTCTGTGATAGCAAGCCCTAGACTTATCATAGTATTCTGTCATTTTTCTGGCCTTTTCACTTTCTCTACATAGAAAGTGTTCAAGGCTGAAAATGAACAAGATTCACTATAATCTGAGGTGTAATTGGATCCAACCTGAAGATATGACCTTCTTCAGAAAACAAACTGCTTTAAAACCAACTGGTCTTATATAGTATTTTCAATATCATAACTACATTTTTGTGATATACCAAGGCAAGTCAGAAAGGTTAAAGCATCACACCACAATAATATGATAAGCAGATGGTCTATGATACACACTGCAAATGCATGTTTAATTAGTTGAAGGAGCTACAGCACAAATTGGATATGTTCAAGACTCCATGCTGATTGTCAGTGTTGCACAAAAATCTAGGAATGTTTTTTAGAAACAGCATGTGTATTTCATCTTGATTTTCTTTTGGTGCCTAAAAAGTAAAATGATGATAACTGAGTTCAAATCTTATGAACAGATTCACTTCCTATTCTTAATCAGGATGATAATATGTTAACCAGAAGGAGATTATGTAAAATGCCATGATCATCTTAGCCTCGAAGCAAATCAGCTCTTGGGCTATTCAACAATGAAAGGTGGGAAATACAAGAAATTGGGAAGGAATGTGTGCTTAGCTCATAATAGAAAGATAAAATGTGAACCATGAGACTTTATTGGGATAATAAGACAGCAATTAAACTTGCCTACAAGGCTGCAACCTATATCAATATCACAACCAACCACCCTGAAATAAATAGAAGGTCATTCTCACCTCCGTGGAAAGATCTAGCTCAGTCATCGCCTCTTGGACCCTCCTGCAAAAGGGGCAGGCTTCTGTACAAAAAGAACATTTGATTTTAATTTAAAAATCCTAGTCCTAACAAAACAAGCAATAAACTTTTTTCAAAATATTAAGCCATCACTAATCATAAATATACCACATAGCATAAAAACTGAGTTAGAAGCATGCAAGTTCTAGCACATGCTAGAGTCTGTTGTATAAATAATTTGCTAGTTAGTCATGGTCTATCAATTATATACTACAGTGGCATAGATAAAATGGTTAAATATTGTTGATCCACTTAAAATGAGGAAGAAAAGGTACATTCTCTACTTATTACAGTATGAACAGTTATTGGAATGCTGACCACGCACTTGGAACAAAACATACCAAATTCATACAGTTGCAAGGGTTTAGGAGGATCTGATGTGGTTGTCTCTTGGTTGTTCAAATTCTCAAATAGCGATCTTGATCCCCATGGAAGACGTGCCAAGGTAGACAAGGAAGACGTTGCTACCTACTATTAAACAACAAATACGAAATAAATAAAATGGTTCAGAAATCTAAGCATTTCCTAATCATGCATTCATTGCCTACACTGGAAAGTTTCCACAAAAACAATTGAGACTATGGTGTATGGCATTTCAAAAACTTCTAATACAAATTGAGCAGGAATATCGACTGAAACCACCAATAGTGGCGGGGCTAAAAGAGATAATTATTGCTAATGAACTGTTAACATCACGCGAACAGCAAACAATAGATGCCAGAAACAAGGGAACTGTCCGAAGAGATTACCTCTAAAGTATAATTCCGTTCTTGAGAAGGATCACCTCCCTGCAAGAAAGAACCAAACCCTAATAAAATAAAGCACTAAAAGGATCATTTTAAACCCCTATATTACTGAATGATTATAAGGATTGTGTCTAAACACGACAAAATTCCAATCCCAACAGAAGCATGTATTGCATACACTATAAAAACACAAGTTTTCTTATATATTGCACATGGACCAACAGAAAGAAAAAGTTTCAACCTTCATAGCCAAGATCAAGACTTTCATGTTCCAATCCAGTTTAGTATATAACATGAGATTTTCAGTACAATCCATGTAAAATGTTTATCAAGTGAAACGAAAATGTTGATATCTTTAGTTCGAAGTTGTTGAAGACACTTACAGAAAAGAGCTTGAGAAGAGGGCAAAGAAAAGACAAGAAACTAGTTGTACTTGATGATGATGAGCCATCGCTTGAAGCCGAGACACTTTCAGTTGTATTGGAATCGGGAGATTTGACATGAATTCTTTTTCTGAGAGAAACCCTGCTCCTATTGCTGGAGTATTTAAGTGAGTGTTTGTGGTTGAGTGTGGAAACTCGAATTGAAGTGAGTGGGAAAGGAAAACGATTGTTCGAGGCGGGTGAAGCGGTGGAGGGATGGAGGGAGAGAGGAGAGGATTTTGGAGATAACAGGGACATGATTATGTTTGGTGGTTATGGTGGTCTGATGTGCTTCACATTCCTAAATATCTTGTCTGGATGCTGAAAGTGGACCAAACATGGACGAAAATGGTGGTCACGGAGTAGGGCCAGGTGGGATGATTTTATGCAGAGCAAAAACCAGCCATGGAAACAAGAAAGTGGGAACAAAATAACAAAACACTTGGGATTGTTATGGTCTCAAAATCAAACCAGAGATTTCATTACTGGTTTTAGAAATCAAATACATTTGACCAATTACCACTTTCATGGCAAAACATTAGAAATCATGAATTCAATTGATTAGGTGACTGTTAGGGATGTTGTGATTGTTTTTGAAAATATTTTTTAAAAATACATCAAAATGATATTTTTTTTATTTTTTAAAAATTATTTTTGACATCAGCACATTAAAATTATCTAAAAATACTAAAAAAACTAATTTAAAATAAAAAATAAAAAATAAAAAATTCATTTTTTTTAAAACAATTTCGAAAAGTAGTCTCAAACACCACCTAAGATTTAAATAAGAAGGCTTTGTTCTACAAATTCTAAATAGGCTGAAATGCTACTACTGCAATTATCACTTTTCAAATTAAATCCTTCATATTTTCACTTCTATAATATATAATTAAATTTTTATCATGTTAAATGACCGTAGTTATATAAGATTTAAATTTAACTTGGTGCAGGTCAAAACCAAGTCAATAGTTTAATAAATTAATTTAGATTTTTTGTTTTAAAAAAAAAATTGTTTTTTTTAAAAAAATATGTTATTCATTGACTTGTTTTGAGTTACTGATCTTATAATTAGAATGATGTATGAATTAATCTTTAATCTATGTAATTTTATTAATTAATATATCGTTCTAATTATTATTTATTTTAATATTTATAATCTTTGTATCACTTTCAAAAAAGATGCTTTTTAAAATGAAAACCTTATCATAAAACTTTATAATAGCTAACTTAGATCGTAGAGTAATTTGATGTGTTATATATATCATTTGCTATCCTTAAAATTAATCTCTTTTTTTAGAAAAAAGAATTAAAATAAAAGCTACAATGGTCAGTGTTCTATTTTAGAAAATGAACTGGACATGGGAGCCATACAACCTTTTTTATAGAACCATATTGAACGAGGTAACTCAGTCTGTAAACTCTCGACTAGAATTTTCTAAAAAATTAAAATATTTGGGATAAATAATTATTATAATATGTGTAGATAGATGTGAATAAAAGATGAAGAGATTATTAGAGTCTCAAATCAATCAAGTTTTTTTAATGGAGTTACTTCTTATTCCTTTCCAATTGATATTAAAAAAAAAAAACATTTCGTTAAATCGATGTATAAAATATCACTTTTCTAGGGATAGTTCCTTCCTTTCTTTATTGTTGGAAAGGGAAGATGTTTGAGGTAAAAAATAAAATAAAGTAAAAATAAAGAAAATGTTTTTTTTTTGTTTTTTTAATATCAATTGAATCTTAATTAGGTTTTTAGTTGACGTCATTATTGAATATGAAAAAAAATATCATTCTCATTTTGACAATTAGAAATTGAAAATTGATAGGAAGTCTTGGATTTAATCCAAAACAACAGAATGTTATTTATTTTGTTTTACTTTTGATAATGAGTTATTTATTTTTATTTTCAAAATGTTTTTTTTTTTATTTTTTTTTAGATTGAATATGGGAAATAAATTTTTAAAAATGATAATAATTTTATTTTAAGATATATATTTTTTTTAAAATATTTTAAAAGCATCACTAACCTAAATTATACCAATAATAATGGTTAACTTTCAAATCAGTTTAATGGCAGGTTTTTATTGAGGTTTCTGAAGCTTCCAAAGTCCGAACACATTAGCACCTGAAACTTCAAAGAAAATGAGAGGCACCCTGTCTCTGTATCAGAGGACTTCACAATTGCTGTTTAGAGGAAGGAGAAGAGCAACAAACGAGACCTACACTCTCATCCCCTCAATTTCTTATTGCACAAACATTGACAATAACACCATTGATGGGCTACAAAGTCCAAGGGTCAAGATTTTCGATCGTGAATTCAAACGAAAACAGGTAAAAATCCAATCTTTCTCTGTAAATTTATGATTTGAACATTTTGGTATCTTTGTTTCTGTTTTTTTTTTTCTTGGTTTCAAATTTGATATTGTATATCTGCTTCTGGGTATTGGTCCAATTATGGGGTGGCTGAAGCGTGACCGAGCTGCGTGGTTGATGAGGCCAAGTGATCCTTTTGTGGATGCTGTTGCTGACAATTTGTTGGATCGCTTGGAGGTAGTAACTAGTTACCTTCTTGTCTACTGTTGTTTTTAAGGATGTTTAAAATGTTGCCGTATTAAGAAATGTGAGGTTTTTAATTTCTGTGAAGTTGCAATTTCTAGTCGTGGTAGTTTGAACTTTGATGAGTTTTGCTCGGTTCCAGATTGCTGATTCCGTTTGTTGTGTGTTTGTGTTTTGCAGGATTGCAAGAAAACATTTCCTACCGCGTTGTGTTTAGGAGGTTCTTTGGAAGCTGTCAGACGTTTGTTACGTGGTCGTGGTGAGAATGGATTTTAAGACTTTTATGCTAATCATGTGTTTCAACAACTATAGAAGTTACTTTGAAAAATTTTAGAGTTGTATTTCAAAACTTTTGAGACATGGGTGCTCAGTAATAACTGTAAGGGTGAATGATCATGAATTAAGAGGTTGAAAAAAGGGAGGGATTCGGTTGAATGAAGACAATATTTATCACAGATTTTTGCATTTGACAAGACAATACTTGAAACACGTTTTTGATACCACAAAGTGGTATTTGAAAATGATCTCACACAGGAAAAGCTGATATTTTCTAGTCATTTTCCATCATTAGGCATGATCTTGTAAGTTATATGATAAATAATAAACTTTAATCTCGTAGCCACTTTAAATGCCAGGCTCCATTGAAAAGCTTATCATGATGGACACTTCAAATGACATGGTTAAGTTATGTAAGGATGCTGAAGCAGCTCAACAAGATTCAAACCAGAATATCGAAACGTCCTTTGTTGTGGGAGATGAGGAGTTTCTACCTATAAAAGAAAGGTCTGTAAGTGGATTTCATCTATTTGGTTCTGTTGATAAACTAATCATCAGGAAGAATTGGTTTTGAATGTTATGTTTTGTATTTGACTATGAAGTTCGGTAGATTTGGTTATCAGTTGCTTGGGACTCCATTGGACAAATGATCTTCCAGGAGCCATGATACAGGTATTTACTTCTTTATTATGACTTTCTATTAGCTTTAGCATCTTTGTCATACATGATATCCTCAAGAATTTGTAAATGCATGAGACATTAGGGGATGGAAACCATTATAATTATTGAAAACAATTGGAAACCCTGGAGAAAAAACTACATGGACGAAGCATTCATGTTTGTCATGCAGATAGCAAGATATAGAAGTGCTTTCTATGTGCTGCTACAAAAAGTTCAATTTAATTATAACTCCAATTTTTTTTTCCTAAGCATAGGAGAATAATCTTTTGATAAATCACGATATAAGACTGTAAAATGAGATCAAAGCTGTACTTCATCAGCAAATAATTTGACATTTCAGACCACTACCAGTAGTCTGAAAGTGCATCCACTGATAATGAAAGTACAATGGATTTCTACAACAACTGCAAACACAGAGCAGTAGTTGTGTAAACCTTATTGCTCTTCTCTTTATAGTTGTCTGGTTGTTATCGTCATGAAATCTCTGTACTTGTCATTTTGTTTGAAATCCTGACGTGTTCATGTCTATGACACTTGTCCATTTCATTGGTTTTCATGACAGAGTAAACTAGCATTGAAGTCGGATGGCCTATTCTTTAGCAGCTATTTTGGGTGGAGAAACCTTGAAGTTGTCTCTTTTTTATATATATTTTGATTTAAAGTAAACAGTATGTTAACCCATAAGTTTGCATACTGATTTTTCTGCTTGCTGGCATATGGGTAGGGAGCTGAGAATAGCATGCACTGTGGCTCAAATGGAGCGTGAAGGAGGCATTAGTCCTCGCATATCACCTCTGGCACAAGTATGTATGCTGTCACTTGGTAATTACCATTTGTGAGCTTCTTGAGATAAAGGGTACACATATCCTTAGGAAACTTGAAGTAAACTCATGTTTGTGTTGCATATATATATTGGCATTCAACCTGATTTGAAATATCTGGTTCTGATGTACTTTAAAAGGAGTACTTGAGAAGGGAAACATCTAACCCCCAAATGGTGCCACCAAGCCAACTTATTTTTTGTACCATTCAGGTCCGTGATGCAGGCAATCTTTTGACAAGGGCAGGCTTCACCCTTCCTGGAGTTGATGTTGATGAATACGTAGTTAGGTATAGCAGTGGTGAGAAAATCTCTCAACATATTAGCTTGTAGTTTTACTAGCCAATCATGCTTGATGATCTATGCCAGAACTAACATGTCTCTTGTTTAACTGCATGGAATATTAGTTTTAATTTCAACACAATGTTTTCTCATTTGAATAAATTCTCCAACTTGTAGTCATTGTTATAAAGGGCTCATTCATTCTTTTTCAACTGTGTATAGCACTGGAGCTGATAGAGCATCTGCGCACAATGGGCGAAACTAATGCTCTTCTGCAAAGGAACAATGTAAGACCTGTAAACAATTGAAGTTTCCTAGTTTGTCGTAAAATTGGATTTCATCAAATCTTATTGGAAATTCATTTTTGTTTGTTAATGAAATCAGGTCCTAAAGAGAGAAACAGCCCTTGCTACTGCGGCAATTTATGATTCAATGTTTGCTGCAGAAGATGGCACCATCCCTGCAACATTCCAGGTGAGATTGTTGAACAGCTGAGAATGTTTGTGATTGGAGAAAGAATGTATCCATGTTGCTAAGAAACTATAAGCCTTGTTTCTGCTATCTTACGACTACTAAGAATGAGAAATGCTTCATGCAATGCTTAATTAGTTCAGACCAGAGTTCAAATTCTTTTTCTATTACATACCAGCAAGATATTCAAATAAACAACAGTCTTTTCTGCGAACCTGTATGCTCGAAGAAAGAATTGCTTAAAATCACAGGCTCACTGCCACCTATCCCTCGAAAAGAAAACCTCCACGTAAACTTTCGAGCTTTTTGCTGATAATTGAGAGGGATCTCATTTATTACTCATTTCAAACCCAGAACCTGTTGCCAATTGATTGAAGTATGATGTTTCTCATAATTATTTGGTCAATGCTTTTGGTCTTGTAGGTTATATTCATGACGGGGTGGAAGGAGCACCCATCTCAGCAGAAGGCCAAAAGGAGGGGATCTGCTACCATATCATTCGATGACCTCCAAAAGCAATTTAGCAGTGATAGTTGACAGCAAATTGGAAGTGAGACGCTTTCCCTCCCTCAGCACCGTGCTCTGATTCATATATATAGGCACAATGACTTATGATTTATCATCAGCACAGAGCCAGATGATCGAAAGAGCGAGGCTGGTGCCTTTGTGTGATAAACTGAAATCGTTGCACACAATCTTTCAATAACCTGCAGTTTTTTTTTGTTTTATCAATCATCTGAATAATCACCTTTCATTTTGTTGACCATCTCATAATCTGGAATAAAGTTGCCTGTTCCTTTTTCAGTGTGCTACAACGAAAGCCCATTTATAGAGTGCACAAGCTTGCCTGCTTCCTGTGACTGCAAGTTGAGCTGTTGACCAAAGTCAAGGCCAACCTTGTTGTATAATAACCTGTCCTAAAAAAAATCGTGTATACATTCTCGATTTGCCGAAAACCATTAGCTATCGCCTATATGCCAACAAAGAAGCACTGCCATTATAGGAGATTCTTGCTATATAATAAGGGCTTTCATCTACCTGCTCCAAGGTACAGCAGAAGACCACCGTGGGAGGAGCAACCAGGCTTGTTAATTCTGTTCTGTTTTTACTGAAATATTCTGTGCTATTAAAAAAACCAAGGCGAAACGGCGTCTTTTTTGTCTTGGTTATAATTCCGACTACATTCTGGCTGGAATGTCTCGGTACTGTTCCGGCTCAAAATCATAATATTTCTTTTATTTTAGAACATTTTACTATCATAATATTTTGGAGTTTTAGAGATGTTTCTAATTTTGAGATTATGTTTGTTTGACTTTGTGTTTATGTTGTATAATTTAAAGTTAATTTATCTTGAATTTAAATTATACTTGTTAAATTAATATTTTAATTTTTTTATATATATATATATAATTAATTATATATAAACAGTACAATCTAAAACGGCATGCCGTAACACTTCAAAACCGAAACGTTCTGTTTTAATAGAAAAACCACAACGACGATTGGAACAGTATTGACAACTTTCAGAGCAACTGATGTTAGCAGACGAAGAAATCACTGCTCAATTCCCAATCCATACGTGGTCGTTTTTTAACCCGAAGGACAATCCAGTGCCTTTACAAAAGGGTATGAGATGACATCATTTAGACGCCCTTTTGCAATCGTAAGAATCGAACTATGATCGTCTTATGATTACAGTTTAATTTGTACACCATGAAGAACAGTCCCGATTTTTCTTTTAACTTGATTATTGCCCACTATCACCATATCATTTTTATCCTTTTCAGTCCACGAAAAGGCCAAAGGATCTGACCGCGTACAAGAGGATAACTTACTCCTACAACTAGTCATCACGGATGAAGCAGAAACCAGTTCCAGTTCACTTGGTGCCCCTGACAACTAGCATTTCCTGGAAACAAGTCTCTACTACGAGCTTTACTGTATCACATTTTGCATCACAATTGTCAATGAAAATATTTACAAGCATAACAGCAGATGCTGTATTTGCTCAAAGCACACCACAAGACTATTAGATAGCGATATCAATAACGAAGTAACACCCACCACAATCCAAATTAATCAATAAAGGGCCAATTCTAAATGGAAGGTGGAAGCGGCCATGATTGTTTCAGATGCATTAGTATCAATCCAAAAATTATCATTAGCCGAAACTGTTCATTGGTAATCCACCAAACATTCGCAAAATAGAGACAATAAGCTAAATGAATGAATGTTAAGCTTGCCAATTATGGCAACTGTTCTGAAAAGCAATGACCAGCAATGCTCATTGTATAGGATAGTCTACTTTATTGGTAAAAAATATCATCTGCTCTGTGAGAAGCAATCTCCAATAATGGCAAAATGGGGAGAACAAAAGTGTGAAATGCCTAAGATGCAGTGGACTGCTTCAAGTAGGCAATGAGATCAGCGCGGTCCTGTGGCTTCTTCAATCCAGGGAAAACCATCTTTGTTCCAGGGATGTACTGCATAAACAAATGTCATTTGGGTCAGCAGTGCAGATAAAAAAATTTCCAACAGGTATATACACGAGTTCTTTAGGTTTTCTCAGAAAGTCAAATGATTCATACCAAAAAGGCTATCTAATCACATTGGAATGAAATGTGAATTCATTTCACACCAAACATTTAAATTTTGAACCTTGCTAGATTTAATATCATCTATTATGGAGTTGCTTTCCTTGATTACCATTATTTTCTACTTACTCCATGTAATGCATGCCCTTCCTAGTAACTAGACCTCACATAATATCCTTTATGATACTCTATGGGGACCTCATGTTGCCAAAAACTTAATAGAAAGTGACCAAGTTCAAATATCATAAGCATCATTATATAAATGATACACACTTAACCAGTACAAGACGCACTGCAAATGCAACAAAAATATCAAGTCATATGCTCTCCAGTTGATCATTACCTTCTTTGGGTTGAGCAAGTAATCGTACAAAGTCTTCTCCTCCCATGTAACAGCCATGTTCTTGTTAGCAGCAGAGTACGAGTACCCAGCAGTTGTTCCCGACTGCCTTCCAAAGAGGCCATTCAGATTGGGTCCTGAGAATTTCCAAAAACCAAAGCAAATTAAAACATTGAACAGAATAATAATTCAGAATTGTTTTCAACACAGAAGCAATTAATTAACTAATATATTCACTCAATTAAATAACAGATCCCATATCCCAAATCCCACTAATCATCCTAAACTAAAATATAAATGCCACCCAGAAAAATCGATTAAGACAAAAGCTTAAACCCATAAATATTCTTTCTTTGCTTAGCTGAACCCAGCTTCCACCTCTCACAAAAATCACAATTTTGTTACCAAAACCTTAAAACCCATAATAAATTTCTATTTGCTAATGAAATCGATTTCCAAACCCATCTTCCAGCTCTCAAAAAAGAAAATCACATTTTTTCTTGCAAAGAATGGAGAAAAAAGTCCACAGTTCTGTCCAAAGAACTCCAGAAGAAATACAAGAACAAAATCAAACGACAAAAAAAAGAAGAAACATTAAAAGAATCGACCGCCTAAACAGATTAGATCTATAAGTAATTCGACCTAAGAACAACATTACACAAAGCAAACTCGACCTCAAAATGATCAGATCGTCTAAACAATACACAGCAAAATAAAATTACCTTGCTTGTGACCGGCACCTTTGTCGACGGTATGGCACTGAGCACACTTAGTCTTAAAGATCTTCTCTCCTACTTTAGAATCGCCAGGAGGTGCTTCAGCGAACGACGCCATTTCTTCTGGTTTTGCAAGTAGAAGAGGAGAGGCGGAGAGGAGGGAGTTTGTTGGAATTGTCTTATAGAAAGGAGGGAGGGAGTACTTAGGGTTTTTGCTTTGCGAACTATTCCTCAAAAAAACAAAAAAAAGGAGGATTATTCGAGAGCAAGCGAGGAAAAGCTGGCGTGACAGCCACGCACCGCTAGAAATCGAGAAAAAAGTTCATCTACTAGTTGTCACGTGGTGTCTTTTTAAAAGGGCTATTAGTTGGTGTCTTTTTTGTTTTTTTATTTACACTTTCCATTAAACTAATATTAAAAATTTACCATAAATTAAAAAATTAAAATTTTCACGGTATTTAATCAAAAACTTCATTTTGCACTCCAAAATTATCATTTTAATAGAATTAATGATTCCATGGACAATTTGCTTACAGATGGTTTGCAAAGTGATAACAATGAATATGATTTAAACCAAGTGATTCATTAGAATTGCTATATAAAGAACAAAATAGCTCAATAATGCATATACTAAGTTTATTTTAGAGTAATTGACTTAAATGTAAATTCTAAAAATAATTATTTTTTTAATAAATGATTTTCGGATTTTAGTCAATCCAATTTATATGTAAGAGATGATCATTCATCTATTTCATAAGATACTTGGTTTTGACACATGCAAATCTTATTTGATTTTATGTGTTTTATGGATTCCAAGCTATTAAAAAATTGTTTTGAAAGGCCAAGGAATAAGTTTTTTTTGTATCTGGTTCCAAGAAGCAACTACATCTATTTGCCCAATGGGTTCTTCGAGCAAGAAATTTATTCAAATCTTGTTTATTTTATTTTTGAGAGTTTGGACATCTTGGGTCTAATTTCAAAATAATTATTTTTATTATTTTAAATGTTTTGTGCTTTATTTGATATACTTTTGAGTCTTATTTTATTTTGGATTGGTGTTAGACTTTTAGGTGAATTAGAATTTATATTATTTTTGTAAGACAATAGTCTTTTTAAGATTGGAAATATATCATTGTCACATATCATTGTGTGTGTTAGAGGAAATTCTTATAACTATTTTGACCTATCAAAGAATTGACCAAACTTTGTGGTGTCTTTCGTACTTATTGTTTATGTCTTTTCATTGGTGTGGGTGAGGTTGTTTTGGTTTTCTATAGTCTTGGTGTCTCGATACATATTATCATTATATCAAACTCAAAGTCTGAATGTAGCTTTCTTGAGAATGATTGATTTGATTATTGGTTTCTAGATCTTTATATTCATGAGGTTCATATCAATAGTATTGAGATGACTCTCCATATATCAATAAATGATGTTGTGCTTCAATATTAAATTTCTTTTGGTCATGAGTTTGTTTGCATGGGCCTTTTCCAATGAAACAATCAGAGTTTGTTTTCTTGGTGTGGAAGGTGATTTGTGGATCTGTGAGATGGTGTCAAAGATTATTTGGCTATATTAGAAAACAAATAGGACCCTAGAGAAGACGTGAGTCACAACTTGGTTTGGAAAAAGGTTAATGATGGGAAAGTTTAGCTTGACATCGCTGAATTGATAGTAGTATTCTGGATGTGAATAGGGAAAAGAACTAAGAGGTTGTGAGTGCCCGACCTTGAATGGTGATAATAGGCAAACTTGGTGCAGAGGTTCTTCAGGTTGGTTTAACTAAGACGTCAACTTCTTTTGCTAAGGTAGGTTTGTAAAGGGGATAAATTTGTTAGGGGAACACTAACAAAAACATACCTGGAATGACACAACAGGGATACTATCAATATCGATAACGCTAATGAGATTGACAATGTCAACATAATCGGTAGTAGAGGGTTGATAATAAGTTTGGATGATGTGATATTCCAAGACTAGATGAAAAACACTATTGGCATGACTAACAACATGCATTGGCGTTTTTTGAGTTAGAAGCAATATGTATGGGCATTGATAGATTTGACAACAATGCACGTCTAATGATTCAACAACATTGACTTAGTGGCACAATGGATCGAGGAAAGTCAGGAGTTGGACACCGAACAATCCAAGACATACAACCACATCTATTCTGGTCAGCACGTGAGGTGGCAAAATGGACATCTGGCTTGCGTGGCAGGTCAGGAGAGATGCAACAAATAAGGCAGTTATCAACAATTTTTTGACAATTGGTTGTTTTAAGAAAAATTGACTAGATCTATTCCAAGGTTGCGAGGATGATTTTTCATGTAATCTTATATATTCTTGCTCATAGTATAGGTTGTATAGAAGTAAGTAATATAAAAGTTTCAAGAAGGACATGTGCATAACACTCACACACAGAAGAACTTGTGTATACCTTTTTGAGGCAATGAAAGGTTGAGATTCATTCTTGTAATAATTGGTGCGCTTGTTTGTATTCATATTCTTATTTATTTATGTATTCCACTTGTTTACAACATTGAAAGAGAGTGGGTAACTTCTGGGTTTATGAAATAAACTAGTTATAGGTAAATACGAATTAGGTATAGGTAAATAGAAATGAATCCGTGAGAGAAAATACTGGAAGTTTTTTTGACCTATTGTCAAGAACAGGTTGTTTAATCCTAAGCTTCTTCCTTAATTCGTTTATAACCTCGCTGTGTTAGCAAGATCAACATGTTAAAGAATCGATGCCACCGTTCAAAGTTCAGATTGAATTGTTATTCTGAATCTGTATTCCCTATCATTTCTCTTGTTTTTTACTGGCAATCGTCGAAACATCTCTAATCATGCCAGATGAAACCTGCTCTATTGCTGGCTTGAATATTTTTGTGGATATTGGCATCCAAAACTAGAGAGAGGATATTTGAGGAAGGCTCGTAAAGTGGATCAAAAGAGCAAAACTCATCACCAAATCATTGAACTACAAATTTGCACCTTTTAAAATCAATTATATTTTAACGAAATTTTATTTCAGAGATTGCCAACTCTATCTGCAGTTCAGCACATTCTCCTTAGAAAATCACAAGATCTCAAACCCCTCTACCAGCTAAACTCTCGAAGCCAAATCGGCACCATCTGTCTGTGCGTGATGGCATTGTGTATTAGTCCAAGCCACAGGAAAAAAAAAAAAAAAAACTAATTGTCATGAGATCATAATAATCCAAGCATGCGTGCATCGATGTGTCTGGAGATTGTGCAGAGACAGGTTTAACATGTATCAATACCTAAATGTTATAAGCTTGTTTCAGTTTTGTAAGAGAGACAAAAAAAAAAGGTGGGGGATCTTGACTCAAAAGTTTTAACTTCGAGTTAAAAATAGAAAACTATAAGAAAATAAATGAGAAACGATATAAAATTGACCTTTTGCATGGGCTTTAGATTTGAGGTCCTTTGACTACTCGTCCCATTAGATGAGCCAGATTTTGTTCCAAGTCTGGCATCGATTTCATCTAATCTCTTCAGAGCACATGAATGCATCAATTGGTAGTAAGAGTTTTACTAAATGAAGGAGAGAAAATGAAGTTCATCTGAAACAGATAAGAGTATCAGATACCAGACAACGTGTGGAAACCAGATATAATAATCCAAAAGTGTCAGAAGAAATTATCATGCAAACATTGATCATACAGATTCAACGACCCAGCACAGTGGTGCAAAGAATTTAGTTAATTAGAAAAGGTATTCCAAAACCAGGATGACCCTTAGAGTTTGTAGCCAGCAATGAACAATGAAAAACTGTTCAGTATTCCTGTGGTAGATACATCTTCTGTCACATGTCAGTATTTGTAGATCCCATCATGCGGATCCATATGGAATCCACAAAAACTGGATCTTAATGGAGTGCCAGTGCAATGGTTGTGCCAGAAATTTTCCTAAATGGAACTTCAACTTCTTACTACAGTGATGGATTGAAGAAAACTGTTAAAGCATTACAGCTCTGTAATATAAGTTTGCTTATAATGTATAACAATCTGAAGTTCATCCACAAAAGAGGATTCTGCTGAATGAAATGCAGGGAGCCAAAATACACTGCTGGACAGATGCCACAACATGCCCTCGTATCATGTCGGATACAAATATATATAGTTGTTGATAAGTTGATATCTATTTATGGATTTTTTTTTTGGATCCGAGGAAAACCCACCTCCTGGAAAGTGTATTTTGTGGGCCCAGGTGAGCGAATAAAACCCCGGCTGTCCCAAACTCTTACAGGAAATGGACGTCCTGACTCGAGACCTGCTATGCAGATCTCAATTTCTTTGCCATCACGGAAGAGTAAAACAAGATATTTATAAGAAAACCATATGTTAAAAATTGCATATGCACACACACGAGTGAATCATGGTATTATATAAACAGCATGTGCTACCTCCAGCCCATTTGCATCATTTTCAGGATCTTCCACAGAAAAACACATCATCTATAAGTTTCTGCTAAAAATGAAAAAAGAAAAGGAAGCACAACCTGCGAATAACATTTTCTTTGCTCTTTTTTGCAAGTTTTGTAGAAACACATTTCAATGTTCTAGTGTTTACATGCAGTACAATAATCAAAACATCACTGTGCTGGCATAATCTCCTTTTTATAGTTTTTATGGATCGATGCCTGCTGCTTCATCTGGGACACAGGCATTCATATTCATTTAAAATATTTATTGTTTAGTAAAATAAGTGGATCAATCATGATAAATTATTTGTAAACTATGTTAAGAGTTTTTTGAAGTATGTTTATGACTGTAAAAGTGTTTTGAATATATTTTGTTTTTATGATCCCATTCATGGATTGAATATGAATATGGATTTTATTTATTATGCTTTGGACCTGATTTTTAGAGGTAATACATTGACACTTACACACTTACAGATATGTTTATTTACAATTTGATGCCTAGCCATAGGACAAAATATGACTCATTGTCATTATGGTTAGAGTAGCCATTAGCTTTGAACTCGTTCTTTGGGGATTATACAATGGCATCTATAAACATATTTATTTAGAATTTGATGATCAGACAAGGAAAAAATAATGACCAATTGTTATTGTAATTAAAATAATCATAGTCATTTGAATCTAAATTTGACTTTGAATATAAGTGCGCAATCCAAGTTTTTGTTCAAATTATTAGTTCGAATTACTAATATTTTTGAATAATTTACAAGTGTGCTTTTGAACTTTTTGAATCTTTGAAAGTAGTAATATTTTCATATAATAAATAAATTGATTTTAAACTATATGTATTAGTAGGTTTTGAAATGATTGGTATAACTAGGGAGATGAATTGTTATTTATGTGTGTGTGTGACACTCGCCCTCTATTTAGTTTAATTTCTATTATATGGTTATGACAGAGAGAATGAACTGGAAAATAATTTATTAATATTTTAATTTATTGTTTAAAATATATTAAAATAATAAGGAACATATCTCATAAATAAAATATTAAAGGAGGATAAAATTTAAAAAATATATTTTATAAATTATTTCAAATAAAACAAATAGCAATCAAAAGAATAGAGACCAAATCTAATAGATGCAAAAATAAATTAAGAGAAGAGTAAAAAGAGGACAAAAGTTGATGTAAAAATCAAATCAAATCAAATCAAATTTTAGAAGCCAAAATTAAAAAAAAAGACTCAAAATAAAATATATAGAAATCAAAAGTTTGCGGACCAAATTTGATATAATTTCTAGAAACCAAGTCAATATTTTCTTTAATGAAGAAGTATTTTATATTCATCAACTTTGCTAATAGTAAATAAATATAGAAAAGTTTAGAAAATAATTTTCATACAACTAGTTTTCATGAGACATACCATGTCTAAAAAGTAAAAAGTTAAAATAAAAGTGTTTAAAGTAATGGAAAAATAACATGTTAAAATATTAATAAGAGTTTTTTTTGTTCAAACAAATATTTCCACGAAGTTGATTATTTTATATATTCTCATAGTTATTTCGAATATACAAAAAGATGTGGAGAACAAAGAATTTTTCTTATGTCATATATTAGTATCCTTATCTAAGCAAATTTTTCATAAAAATTATTTTGAAATTAATATATAGAATCTATACTTGATTATCTATAAATGCACATATTAGTTTGTATAAGAAATTAAATAAAAAAAATTATTTATCATGTTGTTCATGAAAAAAAAAATATCAGTCTCAAATAGTTGGATCTCATTTAAGAATATACATTCAATAAATATTAGGTTGAACCTTGTTTAGTGATAAAACTTTTTCTTCTCTCAAGATTACAAGTTTTTTAAACTAGAATATGTTAGTGTTATATAATAATTTTGTGTTTTAATAAATCTTTTTTCTTTAAAAAAACAAAAAGAAATATGTTTGGATTACAGTAAATATTGGGCTGGGCCTTGTTTAGTCATAGAACTATTTGTTCTTGTTGTGGTTCTCAACATTACAAGTTTTTTAAACTAGAATATATATATATATATATATATATATTAAATATGGTTAGATTACATTCTAAAATTTTCTGAAGTAATTTTGTTTTCTAAATGATTTTGAGCAGTTTTGACATAAATACCAGTTAAAATAATAAAAAAAGAGGTTTGACGTGTTTTTAACAAAAAATAAATAAATAATTGTTTTAAGATGTCAGCATATAAACATACAAGTGGTAGAACATGAATTTCGAATGACTTAAATAGTATAAAAAATAATTATTATTACATATAATTAAATGAGAATTTTGTACTATGTTTATACGACTTCTCTTTACACCGCCGTACTGACACAGATGCTGCTGATGATCGGTTCCTCTCTCGCCCTAAAGTCATGCCTGGTTGGCCCATAAAAGATTTGGGCGGTATGTCTTCATCCAGCTGAACAGTAGCAAATATAATTCTACTTTTTTTTTAAAAAAAAGACTTTTCATGGAAACTTGGGTGGGAAAAGTGAAATATGGTCAATGGATTAGTTCCCCTTTCTGTTGCCAGCAGTCATGTAGACTTTCACTGAAATCTAAAGCCATAATTTCAGTTGATTTACATATTTTTAATTGCATGGGAAATAATTAACATTAATAATTATTCGGGGGTGGGAACCCAGCCCTTTCCTCTATTATTTGGAGCAAAATACATAGGCTGACAAAAACAACTTATTTTATAAGTATATATAAGTAGAAGCATGGTAGAAGATAGGAAAAATAAAAGTCAAAAGAACTGCTTCCAAACAACTAAGCAACAGTTAAGAAGAATTATTTTATTATTTATTTCAATTTCTGGCCGATGCTTTTTTTTGGGGGGGGCATCAGAATCAAATTAATTTAGTATTTTATATTTTAATATAAAAATTAAAAAATATCATTTTGATTCATTTTTAAATTACAAAATAATTTCAAAAACAATCTCAACCATACTTTTAAACAGTCACTTAGTTGACCACTTGGACAACAACTAAGGTTATGGATGCAATACTAAGGTGACTATTTTGGAAACATAGATGGTCATTTGGAAGATGACTGTAAATACAAATACATGGATAAGTTAACTATTTGAAATAAATGTTGTATGGATTATGCTTACGGGAAAGGGAATAAGTGTTAAGTAAAAATATGCCTACGAGGTGAGGAAAAATGATATGAAAAGAAATATTATTTTCATTATAGCAATTTAGTATTTTATGAAATAAATGGACTACAACTGTAAGTTTAATGTATGAAAATTAGAGGGCATAAGATAATTTAATATGTAGAATGGAAATAAACCACAACAGTGAGAATTTAAATTTAGGAAAAATCTGATTTGGTATCATAGACAACCTATAGAAAAAGTATTTAAGATGGAAAAAAATACTTAACAGTGTCAAAATAGGCATAAATAGTTTTTAAGATGGGAAAATACTTGAATATGCCAAAAACAATGGATATAAAGGATATTTGAGACTTAAAATACTTGATTTAGCCAAAAGTCTGGTTAAAGTGTGTGTGTGTGTGTGTGTGTGTGTGATGGGGGGTAATCAAAGAGAAAAAATCATTTTTGTTGAAATGTTTAAAAGATTTTATTATACATTATCCCAAGTCTTTTCACTATAAAGTATTTTTTTTTTGTATATTTATAGTTTGTCTTAAACAAGATAAAGAAACAAATATAAAATTATTCATAAAGATTCACGATATGTTCCCTATGGTAACTGGGTTCATGAATTATGGTCAATGAACCATACGGGTTGCAAGGTACATTGGTCAAAGTTTGATGACTACCTTATCCCATGAAAATTGTTTACTAGTAACTATTCAATATCCTTATGAAAAACTAATTACATCGGAGCGTTTCCGCGATTGAATTGCTTTTGATTTTGATAAATGCATTGCTTGTGAAGTATGTGTTCGTGTATATCCTATAGATTTACCTGATGTTGATTGGGAATGGGAAACTAATATTCAAAAGAAGCAATTGCTTACAATATTGATTTCAGAATCTGTAAATTTTATGGTAACTCTATTGAGTATTGTCCAACTAATTGTGTATCAATGATCGAAAAATATGAACTTTCTACCTATAATCGTCACGAATTGAATTATAACCAAATTGCTTTAGGTCGTTTACCAATGTTTGTAATTGACAATTATACAATTCGAATAATTTTGAATTCACCTCAATCTTTAATCAAAATGGACAAAGCCCCTTTGATTAAAGATTGATTGAAGAATCATTTTTAATAATTAAAGAAAGATCTAGGTTTGATCTAAAAGTCTGAAATCTTTTTTTTTTCATTTTGCATTTTGTTTGGTCAATAACTACAAAAGCTACAAATCCCAACTAATGATTGGATTTGATTGATAGGTAAGAATTGCAGCATAGCTTAATTTAGATTGAAAATATATTAATATAGTCATAATTCTATCCATAATTATTTCTATTTCGAAATAGATAATTCTTAGAGATATTTGGTAGTGTATTGTGGTGTGAGCTATCATTTTTTTTTACTTTTTTTTGTTCAATTTGAATTTCCTTATTTACAAACTATAAGCAATAATCCTCCAAACAATAAGCCTTTTTATCTCTTTTTTTTAAGGTATAACAACCCTAGATATCTTGGTATTCTTCATGATAAAAAACGAAATGTACCAAGGTTTTGTGCTCTCATATTTCTCTTCACTAGAGGAGGACATTACATAAACTCTTTTCTTTTAATGACAACCAATATCTTAGTTTGTATGGTGGCCAGAGGTTTTGTTTTGAGCTCAAAAAATATTATTGGATCACTAATTAAACCCTTTTGGGTTCTTTTTAGATGTTATGAGCTTGTTAAAAGATCAACAGTTCTTGCGTTTAATTTTCATTGTCTTGTCACACTTGTTCCTATACTCAAATGTGATTTTTCATTTTTATTTTCACTGTGAGGATAGTTCAATCAAGAAAATGTACAATTATTCCTATAAAAATAGTTGTAAATCACTCTAACTAGGTTTTTCTGAAAATTGGTTTGAGAACTTTCAAATTAAGCATTTCCTTGTTAAACCTTTAGAAATGTGTTTAAGTGCTCTCATATTATCATTGTATGATCGTTAAGAGTTGAATTATGCTTGTTTTAGTTGGTATGAATATGTTAAAACAAAAGATGAGTTTGATTCAAAGATCATGAAAGTTAAGGACAAAGTTAAGCTTTAAGATAGGTAGCCCCAAGTAAATCCATGAAATGTTGTTAAATGTTTTTTGCATATGGTACTATTGTCATGTGTCACAAGTTTCAAGCAACATGTCTAAATTTTCTAAGTTTTCTTTTATGAACATGTAATCTTCGAAGAGACTAATGTGTAACACTAAACTATAAAGTAAAGATATTCCGCTTAGTGGGGGTGGCATTAATTATCATGAACTTGTATCATAATTGATCTTTCACTTTGTGGTCTTTTTGTCATGAGGTGTATACTAATGAGATTTAAAGGAAGATTGATGAAGGTGGCCATTTTTATGGCATAGACTTTCTAAGGCTCTACATTTTTATCTTTGAAGTTAGAGTTTGAAACGTCTAGTTTGAACAAATTGTTCTAAGTTTTTCATTTAAGAAACCTGATTTGCTTGTGTATTTGACGGTGCATGTAGTGGAACTATTTATTGTATCTCCATTAAGGAAGTGTTAAAGTTCAAAACTATTGTTGTGTTGGTAAAACCAATTTAATAAGCATTCTATATTGACAAGTGATTTGTTGAAGATTTGGAAGAGCTAATGTACCTAGTATTGAAAGGTTGAATACTCTTTTATATCTTAATGTTTTTTAATTCATTAATCATGAAAAGAAATGGTTTTGACAGTTAAAATACAAAGATTTTTTTTTTAAAGTTCCCATAAATAGTACCACTGTTACGATATCGCGATCACATAAATTAATTACCCTACCTTAAAACAAATCACACAAGATAGTATAGAGAAACCAAGGGGTCAATCCCATTAAGATGTTTTAGTTCATATTTTTGTGTTATATGCTATGAAATTGGGGGGCGGAGTTGGAGTTTGTCTAGGCTAACGCAAAGGAAAAAAAAAACTATACGAAAATTAAGCAAAACCAAAATTTATCAATAAAACAAACCTTGGTCGCAAGTAAACATCCACTTATAGAAATCATAACTCATCATGGAAATGAAACATTAATTTATATTCTGAATATTTATCTCTTCTTAACATTGGTTAGTTAATGGATCCGCCGTATAACTTACCCTAAGCATCAAACAACCACAGTGTCCGCACTAGTAATTTAATTCAATGGAAGCCTTAAGAACAAGATAAGTTGATTAATCAAGAAACATAATTGTCTGCAATCTATGTTTGATTTGATTGAATGTTCTCCCTAAGATTAATAACATAGATCCGCCATAATTATTAACTTAGTTGCTTCACAAGCTCATATACCACAACTCCAGTTTTGATATCAAACTTAGTAATAGATTGTCTACAATAATAACTTAGAGTCCGCTCTAGCAATTAAATAAACAATCATAGCAAAAATAAGCACAGGAGAATAAACATTTTCATCATATAAACTAAAAATTAAAGGTAAAATAGACCTCATAGTTCTTGAAATCTGAAGGTTTATGTGTCCTTGCAACTAAGAGAAAGAGTTTCGCCTTGCATGCTTGTTGAACAATTAATCAAAAAGAAAGAAGAAAACATGATTTTATTGGGGTGTTTTTTCTGCTGGTTTCTTATTTTTGGTCGACTCCTCTCCACCTTCTTTTTATATGCTTAGAAACCCTAGTTTCTATTTTACAAAATAGTTCTCCCTTAAGTTGGCAAAATTATTTTTCATCTCGTAAACATCATATCTCATTCATAAGACATATTTTTGAGCTAATATTTGGTTAAGTGATAGGTCTTTGAGTCTGGAATCCAACAAATTGAGTTTGCATCAATTGGACTTTTGTACCTTTAGATATTTAAGTTGAAATGACTAAAGGTCAACATCGGTAGATTGCAAGATTTGACTTTGAAGGCTGGGATTTCCATGTTTTTCCTTATTTTATTTTATTGTTCTTATCTTTCCAGAAAGGTATGGATGTTAGATTTTGAATGCCACTAGAATCACTTCATTTTGATCTCTATAGCTTACGATCTGCACAAAACATCAATTGAAGATCAGATATGTCAATCACCTCCAATCACATCCTTTTTGCATCTTTCATCCAAAAATACCATCAAAACATAAAACAAAAAATATCAAAGCATTTGATACACAAAACATATGCAAAACACTAGGTAAATATAGGTGAAAGTATCAAATAATATGGTTGCATCAAATACCCCCACACTTAGCTCTAAAAAACATTAAGACTATTACACATATTCTATATTTAGAGGTATATTGAGCATTTCCCCTCTATCAATTTGATTTAATTTATGCTTAATGTGTGCTAATTTGATTTTATAAAATGTTAGGGTTTTTAATTAGGGATTAGGTTGATTATATAACATTTAAGCTGATATTTAGTTATTTTTTAAAATAATCAATGATTTTGAGTTCTTGATTATGAATTAACAAAAATATATGATGGAATGGTTAATAATGATTTACGTTAACATATAAAATACTACTACTACTTAGGAAATATATGTATTTGATTGATAAATTTGTTATGGTAGAAAAACTTTAATGAATGTAGGTGTTTATCAATTAAGTTGATAAATATAAGCTTTAGTTTATTATATTTTTGTTATGGTTTTATTGATAAATTATGCACTTTGATTAACCCCAAGATATTAATAAATTAGAATTGTGTTTTCTTGTGTTGTTTGATAATTTATAATTATTATCCTTTCATGGTGTATCATTATCAATACCGATAATGGTATCACTTATAATGAAGGAAGACATTATTTAGTATCTGATACATTGGATATGGCCCTTAACGAGCTTTCTATAATGTTATGTTATAGACTGGGTTGGACTTGTTAAAAATAAAAGTTGAAATTACATAAAGGATGTTGCAAACAAGTTTCAGTCAAGCTTCTTATGCCATTGTACCAATCTATAGTGACAACATTATAATTCAATGTTTGGGTTTGTAAGGATTAATGAGATTAATATGAAATAGCTCTACTTGAATAGTAGACTTAGACAAACAAACCTTTCTACTATATTGCTATAGAAAGAAGATGTGAATGATACAATAGGGATGCTGAGTTAATTAATCATGTTATATTGCATAGTTTTCTCTCGAATTTAAGGTTATGAGTGTGGTTGACCAATACAATTATATTGATTGAGATAATAGCTATAGGAACTTAGGATTATAAATTGATGAATTGGAGTTTGGGAAATTTTTGAAAGACAAGTCTGAATATGTTAATGTTGTAAAGCGGTGACATATAACAAATTCAATGTAGTACAAGGTTTATTATTAATGAAAACTTATATTCAGTTGCAATATGTTCAACAACCAATTTGTAGTTAATATTTATATATGGGATATCACCAAAGGTCTAATTCATGTGAAATTTTTAAAATGGAAAGGGTCACACGCATGTTGAAACCCTCTTGTTTTCCAACACCATCATCATTTTTTTTTAGATCTAATTGCTGAGGTGATGTTGATAATTATAAATAGGGAATTAAGTACGAGTGTTGTAACAATTCAAGGTAATGTGGAGAGTGATTTTGATTATGAAGTCTCCTATTGGAAGGTTTGGTTAACTAAATAAAAGATATCAAAATGATTATTTGGTACACACAAAGAGTCATTTGAAAACCTACCTAAAACTTTATTGGCTATCATTAGTTACATCTAAGAACAATTATCAATTGAAAATATAAAATGGTTAATGACAATAAAGCAACATTTGGGAGAGAATTTTAAGATTTTAGTGCTTTAATTGATAAGTTTTAATACTATCATCCTCTAATTAGTATTGATGATACTCACTTTTATGGTAAGTACAAGGCAAAATTGTTTGTTCAATTGTTGATGAGACGAATAATAAAGTTCATATTTTATGTTTTTCTATTATGGAATAAGAGATGAACTTGTTTTTTAGATTTCTTATATCAATATGTGATTAGCGATTATATCAGGGTAAGTATTATGTCAAATAGATATGGGGCGAATAAGAATTATATGGCATGGATTTTTCTCAAGCCTATTGCACATCATCAATATTCTTCAAGATATTTTGTGAGTAACTTCAACACCAAGTTCAAATTTTTTTTCTTAAAAACATATTGCATAGGGTGCTTACAAATCCTTATAAATAGGAGTTTAACATTTTATATGAGGATTTGTTGGAGATTGATGATGCGATTAGGGCTTGGCAAGAACTTGAACCTAAAAAAATAGGCATTATCATATGATATGATGGTCGCCATTATAGAAACATGATCATAAGTTTGTCAAAGGTTTTTAATAATACTTTAAAAATTATATGTATGTGGTTTGCCTATTTTGGCTATAGTGCAAATAATATTTTTAGGAGTAATAAATATTGTGTAGCATAGAGAAAATAAGGAAGATTTTTTAGTCGTGAAGTATTGTGGCCTCCAAAGTTCCTAAATGAAATACTTGTTAATGCAACAATTTATAGATCACACTTGATATCTCTATTTAATCTTTCTTGGAGACACGATATTTCAGTTTAAAACACCTTCAACAACTGGTGTTATAAAAGAAGTGTGAGAAATGATTAACATTAATTAAGCAACTTGTATTTGTGAAAAATTGCAATTGAATCATCGATCATATTTACACCTTATTGCCTCTTTTACTTTATAATATCTAGATTGTGTATGATTTATTCATGATTTCTACTTCAATTTGTCATAAAAAATACATATAGTCCTCGTTTTCAACCCTTACCTGATACACAATTGTAACTTACATATACTAGTCCAAATTTATATGGATGTCAAACTAAATAGAGAACATATAAAGGTCAAAGCAAATTCACTTGTCTAAATAATAAGACGAATGTTAGAGAGGGGAACTCGCTCAATAGATATGGTATATACTGTCAACATGGCCATTACTTAAAAACTTGTGAAACTAGACAACCTATGTTATTTTTTTTGTATTTCTTTTAAATTATGTAAACTTTATTTTCTTTTTAATTTAACTATATGGATGTTCAATTGTATTACAAAGGCTAAAAATGTTTTATATATGACCTTAAGGCAAACATGTTTGGACTAAATAAGGTTTGATTACACATGTAGAATCATCATGTTATTAAAGTAGGTTCTGATAATAGGTTGGTTTTATAGATGCAGGATCAATATCTTTCTGATGATATTTGGATTGGATAAGTCAAATAAATATTTTAACTAAACACACTAAATTATTAAAATTTTAACTATTTGAATTCCCTAACTACTAAATTACTTGATTTTCAAGGCGATGATCCTATAACTCCTCGACAACATACTTTTGATGGATTTGCATGAGTGTGTCCACCTGTTTATTATCAGTGCTAAATGTGGCATATATTTTGATCACACATTGATTGCAACATTGGTTGAGTGATGAAGGCACAATATGCATATCTTCTATCTACGTGTTGGTGAGATGACACTCACATTCTTGGATGTCACCATGTTGACCGATATTTTAATAAATAGAACCCTTGTGACAAACTGTAAAGGGTTGATTGACAAAAATACTTTATGTGATCGTCTATTAGGATAAATATCTCTAGTTAATACTTATAGGAGCGATTAGATCAAGATGATATAGTTAAGTATTAATTTTAAGAACCCCTAAAAGATACGATAAAGGTCCAATTAGTAATGTATACTCAGACATACATATCAAATATGTTTGGAGGTCTTATTTTTCTAGCACTATTTTGCAATGCATCATTGTTTTTATAGACTTGATGATTTTTAGGTTATTGCTAATTACATATAGGTGGAGTCATGCTTCCATATCCATGGAAACAACTATGTAAATAATATCTAAAAAAGATAATACAAATTGACAAGTGTGAAACCCGGAAAAAAAAAACGGGGTCAAAAATATAATTAAGAAGAAATGGGACTATAAATACCCATCTCTTCCCTCAGCCATGTCCAGCTGAAATTAGAAGAAAGAGGGGAGAGATAACCTTAGTTTTTCTTCATAAAAACTAGGATTAAACACCCAAAAGCTTGTAAACCCATAACAGTCTAGGAATTCTAAAATGGAGAAACACAATATGAGGGAGGATTAACAAGAAGAAAGTGAAGAATTTAGGGAAGAAAGGAATGGCTGGTTCTTAACAAGGAGAAAAAGGCTAAGATTCTTCCAAAGTTGTGAACTAAAGTCAAGATTTCATCCATGTAAGGAGTTCTAATTCCAATTTCTATGAAATTAACCTCAATTTGATTAGAAGTTCATGATTCTTCTTGAATTGGGAATTAGGGTTTTTAAATACAAAATATTGGGGGAATGCATAAATGAGTAGGGTTTTCATGAATAAAGGGAAAAACATGGTTGTGATTGATAAGGAAGCAAGGATTGAAGATGAATTGGTTATGTTTCCTTTAATTTTGCATAACAGGGCGGATTCGTTGCCCTGTTTCTTAGAAGAATTTGGACCTGAAAAATGCATAATTCAGGGAGGGTTCCTTCATAGAAGTTGTAGTTGGAAGTGTTATCTTTCCAACGAGTCTGGCCCCGTATAATTTGGAGCTCTGGAACTCCAGATATGGGTAACAATCTGAGGAGAGGTCAAGTTGTCACCTGTGTTGATAGTTTCGGCCAAGTTGAGAAAATAGCAAAAATTTAACCATGGTAAGGGTAGAAATTGTTCTTTTCCCTTCATAAAGTGTGTCTTGATATTCATAAAATAAAAAAAGAGAATAAACGGTGATTAAAATTGAATTCGTGATGTCCACTTGGACTACAAATGAGTTGAAAAGTTAAAGGATGATAATGAGGAATGTAAGTCAGAAAGAAAAGATTTGGTAAAAGAGAAATAAATATTATTACCATTGTAATTTTTGTTGTTTGTGATATGTGGATTAATATGGAATAATGATGGGTGTTTGTGGTTTCAGGAGGAACCGCGGGAGGAGGAGGACAACAATAGGGGAACGCAAGTCGAACATTCACAGCAGGTAGGTACTTGGTACCTATATCTTCTTTATCTAATAATTATTTTCTTTACTAGTTATTGAACTATAAGTTACAATTTGGGTGCTTATTGATGAGGAAAAGAAAAGGGGTAAAGGAAATGTTAGGGGATGGAAAAGAAAAGAAAAAGTTAATGATATCGGTGGGTGACATCGATATCGGCATAATTTATAAACTTGATTAGCTATTCAGTTTTAAAATATTTAATGATATCGGCGTGTGACGTCAATATCGGCATAATTTATAAACTTGATTAGCTATTCGGTTTTAGAATAGTTAATGATATCGGCGGGTGACATCGATATCGGCATAATTTATAAACTTGATTAGTTATTCAGTTTCAGAATAGTTAATGATATTGGCGGGTGACGTCAATAACGACATAATTTATAAACTTGATTAGCTATTCGGTTTTAGAATAGTTAATGATATCGGCAGGTGAAGTCGATATCGATAAAATTTATAGACTTGATCAGCTTTCTGAGATGAAAGCTAATGATGTCAAGAATCCTTGACATCGGCATACTCTAAAACCTCCTAAGGAAATAACAGAACAAAGATTAACTATTTTGGTTTTTAAAAAAAATAGTTAATGACACCAACGATTATGTTCGTTTCAACATTTTCATGAAACTGATTAGTTGATTTCAGGACGGACAACTAGAGACACTATTGGAGGTCATTAGTGTCGACTATAGTCTCTTTGATGTGAAAAAAAGGAAAGAAGCAGTCAAAAGAAATAAATTTCTTTTATATAACCTTAAAAGGGTGTATATAGTTGTATTTAGAATCTCATATGATTTATGTAGATTGATGGATATGTTGTTTAAATTCTTCTGTAAATTGCTAGTATTTACTCAATTGTTTTACTCATATGGAAAATCTATATTTTGCAGGTTCTTCCCATTCTCGTCAGGAATAGATTTTAAGCCTTGATTTCTTTTTGTATAAGATAGGAACTTAGGGAGTTATGGTGAAATTTTGTTATGTAGAAGAACATATAAATTGTATAGAATAGTATATTTATAAATTTTGTTTCTAGAATATTAAATGTATCAACCTACGCTTGGAATATTAGAAAGTACTAGATTATCTTAGAATATTAAACTGTGTTATGTTCTATGTATATGTATATATGTATCTATATTTGAAATCTTTATGTGCGAATTGGCTCTTTTAATTTTTATCTTATGCGTGTGTTGTAAGATGGAGTTTAGAAATGAATATGATCCTGAACATATTTTGGAATGAATTATGCAGTTGATTATATTAAACATGGATGTGATTGTGGATGAGATGTGATTTAAATTGTGTGCAGGTTGTGTTATTGATAACTAGGGATCTCCCGATATAGGGGAGACTATGCCGAAATTTCTAACTAAATTTCGGCGAGAGAGAAAAAAAAATTGGGGTTGTAACAACAAGTGTATATTATTTCTTCATATATATGTATTTTAAACACTAGAAGACATGTATTCCAAATGTATTGAGTTTTTTATTATTCAAACGTAAATTATTTAGTTTTGATTTTTTATATCTAATATAAGTATTTTACAGGTCTTGATATGCTATATGAATGTCATATACAAATGACTTGATATTTTACCTATATGCTATGAGAGATTTGACCTTCAATTAACATAGGTCTCATTGCATTGCTTCAACATTATTGAGATATATTATTCAAATCAAGTAATGTGATAGTTTTGGACTATCTCAACATGTACTGTATTATATTGATATTAATGATGAGCTATACAATATTAGTCGACAAGGTGAGAGCTAGAGGAATTGGTTGGTAATTCATGTATTTTACCTAGATCTCTAAGATGTTAAGAATGATCATATATTTTTAAGAATGACATTTGACAATTGATGTAGATACTTACAAAAGATGATATATATATCTATTACATGTCATTACATTACACTTCCTTGGTCATGTTTCCTAAGGTGTCTATATAATTTGATGCATTATATGCCTCGATATCCAAGACAAAATTAATTGATATGCAATATTGTCTTACATATAACATTTATTAAATATCATATTAGTCTTATTGTGGAAGATGACTAATAATTTGTTTTTAATATATGTATATAGATTAATTATTTGGTACAGGAGGCTTGGAAACTAGTAACGACTATATATAAAGATGTCAATGAGATGGGATACTAGTGAAATATAAAGTTTCTTATAGTGCAAGTGTTAGGGATGCTGGTATGTCCACGAGCATCGTAGGCTCATCCATGAGTACCCTAGACCCATCATCGAGCATCCCACTCCTATTTATAAGTGTACCAAGTCCATCCACTAATTAGAATGATAATAGCCCTCCCAATACCTACATGGATATTACAAACTCATCCTCAAGTTAGTGGGTGTTTGGCGCTGCGGTTCAACCTGTGTTTGCATTGAACCGCGGATCCAACCACGCCTGTAACCAAACGGGACACCAGTTTTTCACTGTGGGTCCCACTAAAAAAAATTAATTCACGCCGCAACAGCAAAAACACCAGAGAGCTTCTTTTGTAGCTGCGGCGTGATTTCACAACACTCACACATTCATCCTCTGCATCATCCTCTTCTCCCTCATCTCTGCATCTCTTCTTCTCTTCTCCCTCATCTCTGCATCTGCATCTCCCTCATCTCTCTACATCTTGAACAAGAAATCACCATTGAATATGATGAAAGCCAAAGATCCCCAACATCCCACATGGCTTACATAGACTGACAATGAATCAGATATGTTTACACACATGGAAGAAAACCTTTCATATGCTTTGGGATACAAATAATGTAGCATGGGTTCGTGAATTATATATATATATATATATATATATATATATATATATATATATATATATATAATTTATAATTTCCTGAATTAATAATTTATAAACCTGATGACCAAAACATATATATATATAATTTATAATTTCATGAATTAATAATTTATAAACCTGATGACCAAAACATATATATACATATATATATATATATATATAAACAAAGGGTTCGTGAATTATATATATAAACATAATTTATTAATGGTTTTTTTATGTCCATTTTAAAAAAATTCTAACAAATTCAAATAATTCGTTCAATTAGGTTAATCTTAAATTTTTTTATATAAATATTCCATATAATTTGATTAATTTCTTCATGTGGTAGTAAGAGCATAAAATCTTTATTATGCACAAAATTATTCCAACAAAACATTTATATATATGTACGTATGTATGTGTGTGTGTGTACATGTGTACTTTTAATTAATTTCACAGCAATATGAAAAGCATGGTAACCAAACACACAAAACTGTTTTTCATTAAACTCAACCTCAACCACAGTTTTAACCAAACAATTAAATTTCAGTTACGAACCGCAGCTAAAAGCGCTTTTCATGAAATTGTGTTTTTTCAACTTCAATCACAACAGCAATAGCTGTGCCAAACAGGCTCTTAGTCGAGTTGGAATTATGCTCCAGACCCTTTCATGAGTGCTCCAATCCCTTTTACGAATCGGGTGATTATTGTTAAGGAACCATCTCACCTAAAAACTTAAATTGTTAGGTGGAGCTCCATAATATGATTTATATTATTCTATTACACACCCTCTCAAGTGAAAGTCATTTGAGCTTGAAACTTGCACAGACTAACATTACCTTGTGCTTGATTTTTTATCAAATAAAATGGGGGTGGTGAAATTTGAACTCGTGACAGTTGGGTCAACAAGACTTTGATATCATGTTAAGGAACCATCTCACCTAAAAGCTTAAGCTGTTAGGTGAGACCCCAGAATATGATTTATATTATTCTCTAACAATTATTATGTATAATTACATGTTATGAGAATTATGAATAGATGAATAATTCATTTAATTTTGATAAACTATTATGTTATATTAATTATCAGTCTAATTTTATTACTTATGAATGAAGATGTTAAGTGTTGCTTATGTCAATTGTGTTTTGATGCTCAAAAAATAGTTTTTTAAATTGTGCAAATTATTATTTATTTTAGCATATAGCTAATGGTAGAATATATTATCTTAGGATGAGTTTATAAGATAAGTAATAGATTATATTTGCAACTTAAATGTCACAATTAAGTGACATTTTTTGAGCATATAGTATTTGCAACTTGGATATTGCAAATGCTAATTGCAACCTCATCAAATATACTAATTGTCTGCTTAGAGGTGTGGTAGTGGTTGTGGTTGTTTTTTAAAGTATTTTTTGATTAGAAATGCATTAAAATGATATTTTTTTATTTTTAAAAATTATTTTTGACATCACCATATGAAAATGATCTAAGAACATCAGTTTTTTTTAATTTAAAATAAAAATAAAAAAAATCATTTTTTTTTCAACGTTGAGTCAAACAACCCATCAAATCTTTAAATAATCTTTCATATATTTTATTTACTAAAACAAAAACAAAAAACTATACTTAGTTCCAAAACACTAATCTCTCTTCTTGGAAAAAAAAGAAAAGACAACCGTACTACCATTATTACACTCACGAACAACAAACAAATTGACTTGGACATTCTGTCTCGATCGTTAAAACTCATAGTTTGTATCTCATAATTGAACCTCACAGTGACCAAGTGAATATCAAGAAGAGATAGTTCACGATGATGTTCAAATTTCTCTAGAATAAAACAATTAATCACGAAACACGATTGGAAGGAGTCAGTTAAAACATTCAGCTCTTTTAATGCATTAATAGAGCCCGAAGCTGTCAAAAGCAGCCAATCCTCCGATTCAACAAATGACCAAAACTCTCTCTACAAGAAAGGAAAAAAAAGGAAGATGTAGAAGGCTTAATTAAACTTGTTGACTCTATCAAATTCAAGAAATTAGCTAGATTTTAAAGTAAACATCTCCATTATTACATAAGTTAGTAGAATCAATTTGTCATTATATATAAATTATGATTGTAATAATAATAAAAATATAATATATAGTACGGCAAAAAAATAATTGTATATGATTAATAATCCCAAATGGAGTCAGGTTCGTGCTCCATTTCACCCCACTCATCACTGAGCTCAACATCAATATCACCACCACCCATAGCCGGAGGCTCATTCCACAGACGAGCGCCAGCTAACTCCATCCACATTTTTGGTGAGTCCAGTGGTGCCTCATTTATAGCTTGAATCTGGCTCGGTGACAACCCAACCCTAACGGGACCCAAACCACCACCACCACCACCACCACCACCACTAGAGCTACCACTTACTCCCTCCGAACATTTTATCGGTCTCCGAAGCAGCAAAGCCGCCTCCTGTGCTGCCATTTGCACATCCTCAGTGCTGGAGCTCACCGGCCGGGGCAAACTATCCACCATCTCAGGAAAATTTAGCTGTGCCCCACGTCCTCTAAGGTGTAATGCCGCCACATCGTACGCCGCCGCGGCCATCTCAGGCATCTCATAACTCCCAAGCCAAATTCTTGTTTTCTTGCCCAGGCTCCCGGATTTCGGAAACCCATTTCCCCCATTTTCGCTGCCGCACACCTCGATATCTCGGCGGACTAATCCCCAGGTGGCCGTCCCTGGTTCTTCCCTCCATTGTAGCAAGTAGAAGGAAGGTTTTGTCTACTGATGAATGGCGTTGCGGCAATGTTCTAGTACAAATGAATGATTGTAGAACTATGACAGCCGAGAGAGAGCGACACATGAGTGTGTGCTAATCTATAAATAGATGTGGCTCATCAATCGAACGATTTGGACGGGAGGAGGAGGAGGGGGTTTCCTAGTAGGTACGTCTAAGTGCGGGAGATGCTGGCAAAGCGTTGCATGTGCTCATTTTTCTTGGGTTTTGAATGAATGAATGCCAAGTTCATACTTTGCGATGAATTGTTCAATTTAATAATATTTTCAAATATTGTCCTGGTCAGCCTAGAACAGCCACTAACATTTTCATAAAATAGAATAAAATAAATAAATTCTTAAAAACATGTGGTCTGTATAATTTGATAAAATTATAGATAGAGGTATTATTTGTTCAATGGTGTGTGGACCTTCATCTATTTATGTCAAGTTTGTTTTTTTCTTTCTTAATGTGGGTCATTAATAGATAGATACTATTGTAGCCTAGCTATGCTAGAGGCATTTCATAATAATGTACGTACTCAATTTGTCCTTCCATCCATGTTAAGTCTTCCAGCACTAGGATTTTCTATAGCAGTACTGCCAGCGTCCTAGTTTTTCTTTTTTAGCCGGCTCACACTTTATCATGTGAATTCTAGGAATGTTATATGTGTTTTTTTAAAAAAAACTTATATTTTTTTTATTTTTATTTTAAATTAAAAAAAATAGTATTTTTAGATTATTTTCATGTACTAATATTAAAAATAAATTTTTAAAAATTAAAAATATATATTATTTTGATGAATTTCAAATGAAAAACACTTTTAAAAATGATTCGCAACCATACTCTTTTTCAAACAGTCACCACTTCTTTATGAATTTGTGACGTGTGAAAAATCATATATAAACAAGAAGTACATGGTAGTTCAAGAATTTTGCAATTTGCTGCTTATATATTTATATCTTACCTATTTAATTTTTAAGAAAATGATTATTATCTTATAATTATTTTTTAATCTAACTAAAAACACATAAGATATGAGATTAAAATTCATAATCATTTAGTCATAAGAGATCCTAATATCAAATAAAAAACAATTTTAACTAAAAAAAGGTAATCCTATTGAGTGAGGTCAAATAATTATTTTATAGTATTCTCCAATATTTAGAGAAAAAAATTAATTATTAAACATAAACAAAATAAATTTTATAAACGTACTTATCTCATTTATTGTTTTATATCATGACATGTCATTTATTCATTGATGGATGGATAGATGGATAATCACTCTCAAGAGCCAAATCAGTAGACACTTGTCACTTTCTAGAGCCAAATCAGCAATCACACACTTGCGTGGGTTAGATGTACAATAAATTCTAGAAAGTCACTCATTTCTTTAGGTGTGTTGCATGTCACAGGAAGGTGGGCTCATTTGCTCTAGTGGACTTGTTTTACTTTTTCTCCCCCGCTTCAAGTTATAGTTTAATCCTATTTGGTTTTAGCTTTTATTTCTTTTCTTTTAATTTTTGTATTTTATCCTTGACCCTTTTAAAAAAGTTTCATGTATTAATTATTTTCAATATTCTTATTTTTTTGATTTTTTAATTTTTTTCCTTAATCCATTTATAAGATGTTTTTGGTTTTCAATAAAAGTTTAGGGTATATTTTTTTTTAATTTGGTCCTTATTTGTTAGATTGTTTTCTTTTTGTTAGTTATTTTTCTTTTCAATTTAATCCTTCAATTAAAAAAAAATATTTTCATTCAAATTTATTTTTTATTTCAATTTTCATTCTTATTTTTCTAGTTACCGTTTTTCAGTTTAAATTCTTGTCTTTTTTTTGCCAATTTTATTCTTCATCATTCGATTTGTTGGGAATTGTTCTTCATTTTTTTTTCATGTATGATACTTTAAGTCTAATGACCAAAGTAACCAGTTTGGGAAGTTGAAGAGAGTCAGTATCTTCTTCTTCTTCTTCTTTCTATTTCATCACCACCAGTTTTTTTAATAAAAATATATATGTGGTTTTCATTATTTATTTTTTGTCATATTGTTTTAATCTCATGTCCTAGGCCATGATTTTGTGATCAACCTGGGTTGGCTAACCCTTTATTACACAAGCTATGTGTATCATGCTATAAGGGGTTGACTTGAGCTGTTTTTTTTATCCATTTTCCAGCTAACTATTTTAAAAAAAGGTTGTTTATTTATTATTATTGTATTTTTTATCATCTAATTAGAATTAATTCAACTTATTAACTCAATTAGAGTAGATTTGCAGTGTAGTGTGGGGCCATGTCTAGTATCTTAATATCCAGGCCTAAGGATTTTTATAATAAACTTGAAGATAATGACATATAAGTTTTTTAGGTTATAAACTGGATATGGAGATTCCAACAACATGACCATTTACTATGTATTTGGTGGAGTGATACTATTTTCTTTTAAAAAATATTTATCAATTGAAAATGCATCAAAACAATTTTTTATTTATTATAGTTTTTTATATTGGCACATCAAAGCTATTAAAAAGAGAATAAAATATCATTAATTTAATATTTTCTCAAATAAAAGACAAGTTGAAAACTAGGTAAACCACAAAAACAAATACTTCTTGATTATAACAATGACTTGAATTTTCAGTCTATTTAAAGATCAAGTGTAGTAAGCTTTTACACTTGAAGTTAGGCTTCAAGCTTTCAAAACTTATTTAATAATATAATAAATTACAATAACTTAATAATTACTGAATTTTTTATTTCAAAATAATGTCATTTTTACTCTTTTAGAAAAAAAAAAGTTTGACTAGGGTGAACCTTATTTTAACTCAATTGACAAATGACTTGGTACTTGCCTTAAATCGACTTCCAAAACGTCTCCTAGAAATAAGCGCAATCTAAGATTTTGAATGAAATGGAAAACTCAAAAAGAAAAATCAAATTAAGAAAAGAATCTAAACCAAAAATTAAAATCAAGAGAATGAAGACCAGATATGAAAAAACAAGATTATAAATTCCCGGATGAAGTTGAAAGCAAAAAAATATGATAAAAAGGCTAAAAATAAAAATTAAAAACAAAACATCCCAGGCTGAACCTTAAATATCACTAAACTTTGAATTGAAGGGTAAAATTATATATAAAAAAATATTTATATAAAGAATCCAAATCAAAAATAAAAATCGAGAGAATGAGGACTAAACATGAACAAATTAAAAATTACGATTATGGATTCATTGATCAAATTAAAAACAAATTAAAATTTGATAAAAGGGTTAATAATTAAACCTAGAAATCAAAACATTGAAGGCCAAATATAAAGTGCCATGAAATAAGAGGACAAAGTTGATTTTTTTAATGGCCAACAACAAACCATTATTGAAAACACCACACACTCTACCCTAGTGAAAGATATCATTTTGGAGCTTCAAATGTCGTAGTGGAAGTTAATATTTTATCATTAGATGGTGGCTCATGAGCTACTCAAATAGGGTGGAGTCGTATAACATGCTAGTGCTTGCTATGCATGCATTAATAACCTTATCTATTTTTATAAATGGATAAAGACTAAATTATTTCTAACCCAACTTGATAATAACAGAAAACCTATATGAAATGGCAAAAAAACTCATGAATTTGTCACAAAAGATTAGAAAATTTGATTTTATAGGCTATTTAGTTATTCTAGTTTTTTTTGTTAAAAAAACAGAAAAAGCCCCCTTAAAATAATTAAATAAAAATAACTCTTAAGAGTAATTTAGTATTTTATTATGCTATAAAAATATAAGATGACTATAATGACCCTCATGAATTTGTCAACGACATTTGAATCCTTATAAAAAAACACAAATTACCCCAATAGCAAAGTGTATTGTTTTTACAGAGAATGAGTAGAATGTTAAATTTATTGTGCAAGTCATAATAAATTAAAAGTATAAGCAAAGTAAGAAATAAGTTTTTTTTTAGCTATTTATATGATTTCCAAGAAATAATGGAATAATAACTTCCACTCATATCCAATATATATATATATATATATATATATATGAATAAATTCAGTGGATTTTTAAAAAGAAATATGTAAGTTGAGTATTTGATTTGACAAAAAAAAATAATTTTCAAAATCATATAAATAATTGAAATAAAGTAGACGTTCCAAACAAATATAGGTCTTAATGTGAATCTGCTAAGTATATATTTAGTTAAATGATCAAAACATTTTCTTTAATTTTTAGATTTTTCATGTTTGAGTACTAAAATTAATATCTTTAAATATATATATATATATATATATAAAAAAAACGTAAAGTTATTGTGCTCCAAAACAGGAGCAAGTTTGAGAGCCAAAAGTAAACTTAGCGTCCTGTCTGCTGGTAATGTTAAAAAGTGTTCTATTCATGACGCGGTTTACTGCCAGGTGTCGTTGAAAGGGAATGGCTACCCGGTCTCCTAGGTTGATTTCCATTAATTAAAAGCCTCAAAATAAAAAATATTCCCGCCCCACGAGGGACCGTTTCTACGTGTTTTCCCAGGGATCAAACATCACGTGTGAACCAGGGGGGTTATGTAAATTATGTTTATCGTAAGGAACTTGGTGTGACTATTATAAGGTACTGTATGCTTATTTTTATCTAAGAATATATTAAAATATTTTTTTGTTTTTAAAATTTTATTTATAATATTAAATTATCAAAATGATGAGAAATATAAGAAATACTAATTTAATTTTTTTTCTAAATTTTCACCAAATAACATTTAGACAGGTTTACCTAACACTCTCTTAATGACCATGGTTTTTTTGGGGGGTTTCTTACAGCTGTGTTTTGCGAAGACAACAAACCTTGTACCTGAGGAGTGGATAACTGATTCACCTAATATTTTGATAAAAGTAATATACTATTCATTATTAATAATTAGGAGGTGAAATCTTTCTATTTTCACCAACTTTTTTATTATTATTAACATTGGTGTCTGATCTATTTTACGTGTAACTCAACTAATCTCACGAGTTTTAAAGTTAATGATCATATAAATCTCTAGTGACTATTATATTTACGGAGCTTGAACATGAGATCATAAAAGAAACAAACATTTTAGTCTCAAACTCTTATCACTATATCATTTACTTTCCTTTTCTTTTTTTGTTGGTGGCCATATTTTTGCTTTTTAAAAAATTCACCAACGACAATTGAATTACTTCTTAATTAGCTTTTTGAGCAGAAGTATTATGCTTCAATAATTATCAATTTCTTAAATAAAATTGAATCATTGATTTGATTATTTTGATTTGATTTGTATACTATTAGTTTAATAACTCGTCAAACTTTAATATGCAGAGGTAGTAACATGATATATTTTTAAAAAACAATAATACTATTTAGATTATTTATTAATAACTTGTATTGGGTCTCTTGTCGAGTTAAAAAAGATTTTGGCTATAGATTTAGATGACTTCCATATGTTACCCTATTATTTGGTTAAACTCAAGTGATACCTAACCTTATCAACATTAATTTTTTATTTATTTATATAAAATGATGTTATTTTTTCATTTATTAAAAAAATATTTTGTATATATATAATCTCCATAAAAAAGGACAAAAATACAGGGAAAATCTTTTATTTTTGTTCTATCTAACACCTTGTTTGGTCCCACAAGATAAGAGGAATAACATTATTATTTTTATCTTGTATACGTGATGGGGTCACATGATTTAACGGGTAACCTAACGAAAATCAAAAAGAGTTAAACCGGCCAAAGCTCAAACTTCAAAGGCGTGTACTACGACTATCAAGTCAGGCAAATCGAAACAGCTGGATCCAAGCTGTCTTCACCTCTATCTCTAAACCCACTATGATGTCACGGCTTTGCATATTGATTTTTAAAATTGGTTTTTGAAAAACAAATGTTTTTTTATTTTTATTTTTTTTGTAAATTATTTGTTTTATTTAGATTATTTTAATGTATTAATGTCAAAAATAATTTTTTAAAAATAATAAAATATCATTTTGTTGTATTTTTAAACGAAAAAACATTTTTAAAAATAACCTTAATCACACTATCAAACAGATACTAAAATCATCTTGTAATTTCTTTCTCAATTCTTCATATATAAAATAAATAGTTTTGTTTAGACTTTCTATATTTTTTATTTAGAAATATATTAATTTTTTTTTAAAAAAAAATTATTTTTTGATATTAATAACGAAACAATATAAAAAAATATTTTTAAATAAAAAATATTATTTCAAAAAAATAAACAGGCTCTGAATCGAATGCACCGTCACCGTCTTATTCCCATCCCCTACCGTACTCAAGGACGGTTTCCGCGTCCACCGGCAGCCACCGGTTGACCGTGGTGGGCCACTAAGTTTAAAATCATAAGTGGCCCAGGGTCTTGATTGAACTGGTGGGAAAAACTCACAAGGAGATCGAAGGCTGGATTTCTGCTACCGAGAACTACTACATTTATCTTCAATAAAAATATTTTAACTGCATGACCAAATGAAACTTGTTTTACAGGAAAGTTCACACGTGAGCTACTATAATAGACCTCAATTTGAAATACATTTCTTTCTTTGATTTTTCTTAATTTCCTCATCATGTGTTGTCATCATTACATGGTTTTCCTCTCATGTATGCTACATATAATGACATCTATCACATCATATTTGGGTTAACTAACCACCCATCAGCCAATTTATAGTTTTATTAACTACTATCCATCCACAAAGCAAGGGTCTTGATAACCATTCTCTTTACTTGGTTAATTAAATTAAAGAATATCGGTAATCGGTTATCACTAATGTTATTAGTCCTCAAACCATGATAGATTAATCAGATAATATTGATTATTAATATCCAATGATGTTATCAGTCTCCATAAACTAGCACGTTAATCAAATACACATCGGTCATCAATAACCATTTATGCTATTAGTCTTCATATAATCAAACAATGTCAGTTTTTGGTAACGAATAATGCCACCAGTCTTCACACCATGAAAGACTAATCAAACTTTACTCTTAAACCTATTTTATTAAGTTCTCCACGAGTTTCTTGAAAACTTTACCCAACACATTATTCCACTTCAACCAAAATATTATTCGTCATAACACCTTATATATCTCATTGGGTTACCCTAATATGAAATCCTTTATACTCACCTCTTTATTTACCTAATATCTCCTTGTATTTATACTTGTACAATTCATCTATCTTGAATCTACATATAAATCATGATATTGCATTTTTATTTTTTATCCATTTTTAATACTATATGCAACTTCTATTTATAATCACTTCTACAACCAAATGAAATACTACCAAGTGTGACGTTTCACTTTTAGAATCCAATATCCATATTATTAATACATAACTTCACTTCATTATATATGCATACAATTCAATTCTATAAATCAATACCTTTTCACTTCCACTAACCTATTTTATTTATACCATTTTTGGTTACAAGCTTTATCATCATGTTTTGACTTTTCATGTTAAATATTAATACAAATATTTTCTTATAATATCTCATAGCATAACCAATGCCTATTTTTCATTTTCTAATATTCATCAACCTGCTCTTTTCATAACATGATTATTTCCTTATTTAGAATAATACTACCATAAATAAAACAATGCAAACAATATTTGAAACTTCTAAGGGTTAATGTGTAAAACACATCCTTGGAGACTAAGTGCTCTTGATACTCCATTCTATTTTCCAATTCTAATAACCTTCCTTGTATCAACAATATTACAATTCATCATAACCATACCAATATAACCTAGGGACCATGTTTTGAATCCTATTTAACTCATGTATATAAATTAATAACAAAGAAACTCATAGGACTTACTATTCACCTTTACTTTTCAAATCTCATAACCATATTTAATGGTCCAACTCTTTTTTTTTAATCCAGATTTCTTTTGTAGTTCAAATTCCAACATCTTCCATTTCAGACCAACAACGTTCTTCTCTAAAAATCTTTTCAAGTAGGGATCCTAAGCAGCTTTGACGGTTCGGGGATGATTTTGTTAGATCTCAAAGGAAAATATATCTTGTACAAAGATCGTTTGGAAACTTAGTCAACATTCCATATTCCCCCATAGTAGGACATAGGTCTATGCTCCCAAAAGAAAAACAACGGTAGTTTGGATCCCAAAAGTGAACTAGAACTCGCACTGCTAGGCTTAAAACTTCTATCTTTGCAATCTTTACTAGGCGTCCATATTTTCTAAAAAATGTGTCCTTATCCACATCCTGAAAATGAGTTGTTAACTTGTTCACCTCATTCATAATGGAGTTCAGATTCTTGATTGGTGATAGCCTCTTAGCATCATTTTTCAAGGCAGTTTCCTTCAGTTAATTATGACAATTTCAGAATTTTTTCCATATTCCATGATAGAAAGTTTAGTAGTGGTGACCATTTTGTTCATAAGACCTATAAGTCAAGATGCTTTTTTTTTGGATTTTTTTTATGCAAAAAGATATTATGGAGCATACACCCTAACGATAGGTTATAGTTCCTTTATGTGAGACATAAGGTAGGTTTACTACTTGGTTTCTAAAAAGGGTCTCTTGTTGTCCTAGTGATCACCTTTCGTAAAGAAGATATGAGGGATTTAGAAGATAGCAGGATGGTACGTATACCACTCACTATCAGTCTAAACACAAACTGAAACATTGACTCAAGTCATAAGGTAAGCTGCTAGTCCCCTTACTTAACTTAAAGTTTAATGTGTGTGCTCTCAAATAGATAAAAATAATAAAAGTGATGCATGACAAGACATATTATGATGACATGGTATAAAGATGCATGCTAAAGACTTTGAACAAAGTAAACCATTCATAGCAACTAAATTTTTTTTCAACAATACAAAGCATAAACAAACAAATTTCCAAGCCTAGTTCAAAGGTCCAAAGTGGAGTCGCCATCCTGTCCCACCCTCCGCGAGAGCGCGACATCGCGGTGACCCTCCCCGTGAGCGGGGAATTCATGTCAGGTTTTTATCTTTATTTTCGTGAAAAAAAAGGAGTCACCATCTAGTATTATGGTTACTAGAAAACCTAAACTGGTCTTTTCAGAGTTTTTAAGGCATGGGACAGGTTGCGTAAAGGAAAGGTTTTAGCACCCTTAGTACGCCCTACCTTAGGTAAGCTACTTGGTGTTTTGGTTTGCCTTATGATTTCGCTATGGTGTTGATCTTTCAAAAAATATATTGGTATAATGATGATGGCGTATTATTCCTGTAAAAATATTTTGGAAATTTACCACTTTAAGGTTTCTTTATCCAAATATTTACGGTTAATAACAACGAATTATCCCACTAATATTTTGGATAATAACCTCTTTAGGATTTCTTTACTCAAATATCAACAGTGAATAATAACGAATTATCCCCGCCAATATTTTTGATATTAACCCCTATAGGATTTATTTATCCAATTATCAACAGTGAATAATAACGAATTATCCCCGCTAATATTTCTTTTCAAAAACAATACTATTTTAGAATTTTAAAGAAAAATGATTTTTTAGCATGAATTTCGTAAATAAAGAAAAATTATTTTCTCGCTTTTTGGATCTTACAACATGTTTGTAAAATCAAAAAGGTCTTTCACCCCACTTATTCTCGGACTGGGCTTCTAGTATATGGGCTTGCAACCCACTCACCTTGGGCTGGAAGCCTTGCCTTCTCAAATGATCAGGTCGGGCACAAAGCTAGACCCAACCGGCCTTGTGGGAGAAGTGAATTAATTCACTCCCCGCGCATACAAAGGAAGACGATGAATAGTAAAAATGGTGGATTTTCGAGTGTGATGAACAGCGTACTGTTGATACCGTTGGGTAGAGAAGGTCGAGGTGGTTCTTCTTGTCATGAAGGCATCAGAAATAATGGCTTGTGGTGATCGAAGGAGGCTTCGGAAGGTGACAGGTGGTGCTTGTTGTCGTTTGGGGCTGTTGCTTCGCTAGAGGAGGTGGTTGGGTTCTGCTGGCGTGGAAGGGAAGCTTCTGGCGTGATGGGGTGGTGCAAGGTGGTTGGAGTTGGTGGCTGCTGGAGGAGGGAGAGGTACGTTGGTGTCTGATTTTAGTGAGAGAGAGAGAGAGAGAGAGAGAGGGCTAACAGAGAGAGACGAGGTGAATAGGGAGATGGAGATTATCAAAAAATTTACATGAATTTTTCCTCTGTCTTCTTTGGTTTTATGTGATTTTCTCCTCTACTTCCTCTCTTTTGTCTTTTTTTATGTGAATTTGGTTCTGTCACGTTGGTGCAACTCCCCTTTGAGTGTCTCCGTCTACATGTTATTTGTAGCAAGGGGATGACAACCCTTCAGCTGCCTGTGGCGTATAACGAGGGTTTGTTGTCTCTGCATTGCCCAGTAGCTGCAATGGTGTGCCTGACATTGTTCAGGTGACTGAAAAGTGCAGGCACCCCTGCAAGTTTGCAAATGATTTGGGAAGGTAAAATTACAATTTGGTCCCTCGATTTACAATTGCTCTAATTGCACCCTCAATTGGTTTTGAACTTTTAATTTTATGCAATTGCATCCCCGTTAGAATTTTGAGAGCATCCACACCTTTTTTTATTATTATTTTGGTCCTTGATTTTTGATTTGCACGATTTAACCCTCAATTGACCCATTAGACTCTCAATTTCGTTCAATTTGACCCCTAATTTCACATAATTGGCTTAGAAAAATTCAAATTGGTCTCTGAAAATTCTAATCTTATCAATTGAACCCGAATTAAGTTCAAGAACTTGATTTTTCATCAATTAAGCTTCTAATAAAATTAATTTGATCAATTTAAAGTATAATCAAGTCCTTGCACTTAATTAAATATTTCAATTGGACCCTAAATTAATTCTCCAACAAAATTACACTTTTAAATTGGCCAACGATTAAATCAAATTGACCCATAAAAATATAATTATATCTTTCAACTTAATTTTTATGCAGATTTATCCTACAATAAATTACTTTAGCATTGAATATGTATTTTCCTTCATTTCTAGGCACAAAAGAGGTACGATCGGGCTCTCGAAAACATCTAAAATTTCCGCTTTGATTTTTCTGCAGACACCAGCCCCTTTTATTTTATTTTTTTGTTATTTTTTCTGGTAGTTTTGGGGAATAACCCAAAATTGGATTATGACACCCCCTTTAAAGCATAAAGTTCGAATAGCCTTTTTGGCCAATCTTAGGTTATCCTTTGTTTTTAATTATAGAAATTGATTCCAATATGATCGTAACATATTCAAAAACATGTTTAAACACTTGAAAACACAAACTAAAAAACCCATCCTATTTTTTCCAAGCTTGGCTGAAATCATATAAGACTAATTCCTTGAATTTCCATTTAGTCTCTTCAAATTTTCTTAAGCTAGCCATTTACACACCACACACAACACTATTCAATCCAGTTATCATAACACTGAATCAACAAAAATCTTTTCTTCTTTTGTCAATTTGGCCAAACCAAATTCCAAATAAGGGTATGGTTTTCTTTCAATCCTTTTTTCACAATTCACATCTCATCCATTAATTGTTCATGCCCATTAACATATTACTTCACTAAAATCCTTATTCCGATTAATTCAACACATTAAACCCAATGTTCTATAAAGAAAAATCAACATAACATGTATTAGAACATATTTAAACTCTAATAAATCTTTAAACAAGATTTCTAACATCTTTTTTGCAACAAATAAAAGGTTTGAACCAAACTAGTATGTTACTTTTCCTTATTATCTAAACTAGTATAAAAGGTTTAAACATTAATCATTCTTTCTCTCTCTAGAAAAAAACTCTCTTTTTATTTCTCACAAACCCTAACTATTTCTCTCTATTTTTAGTGAATCTCCTAAGGAAATTTTGAGAAAAATAAAGGGTAAAAGATTTTTCTTTCTAAAAAAAGCTCATGGCCTATGAAAATAACCTTTATAGGCCTATTCCATACTTATTTACAATTTTGCCTTTTATTTAATATCTTATGTGTTTTTTGCATAAATTGGGTTATCGACCTATTATAAAGTCTTTCCAAACTATTATTGACATGATATTCTAACCCAAGATAGGTCAACTTCTGAGGAGATTCCATGCAAACGTTTAATCCAATTGAGTTGTTGGATTGAATGTTATGCATGATAGAGTAAAATTGATTGGTTTGTGATTTTTCATCAAAAAATTGTGTTTTCTTGTTTAATAATTATATAAATAATATAAATTACTTTTATTTTTTAATCGATTTCATTATCATTTCACGATAATGTTATCAATTTTTTTTAACTAATGCTTACTCCACTTTTTCCTTTTTATTTTACTATTATTTTTATTGCTTATTTTTTCATTATATATTTATTTCTTTGAGATCATTTTCTTAATAATTTTTTTATCCATCAAAACACATTATCAGTTTCATTGTTGTAATGAATTTTAAAATAAAAATATAATTCATGTATGAACCCTAATTTTTATATTTAATCATGAAGACAATTATCTCAATTTACAGTTTTGTTCTATTCTTCATATCGCTCCATTCTTGATCTTATATTACTCGACAAGTTATTTCTACCTTAGATCTTATGCTTACACGATGGTTTACAACATGAAACTTAACATTTTAGGCCCTAACTCAATCCCGACTTATCTTAGTTTGTTTAATTTTGTTGTGGCACAAATCTATCTATCTATCTATCTATATATATATATGTTAAGAGATTTGAAATTTTTGGAACCTTGTTGGACTCAAAATAAAAGGGAAGATTGTCAAGATTTCTCATTAGCTTAATATCAAATAAAGATTTGGGACAATCCTCATAGGCTCAATATTGAGGAAATATTTTTCAAGAGTCTTTTAAGACTTAAAATTAAAGAGAAATTTATAAGAGCTCTCATAGGCTTAATAATTTGTGAAAGTCATGTGATACTCAAAAATAAAAAAATTTGCAAGAGCTTTTAAAGGCTCAATATCATAGAAAAGTTTACAATTGCATTTTGAGACTAAAAAATAAAAAGTCATATGAGTTCCCTTATAGAATCATTATTGTAGAAGGATTCATGAGAGTCTTGTAGACTTAAAAATAAGAAGTATTATAAGAGATCTTATAAGCTCAATATAGCAAGAAGATTTATAAGAGCCCCTATAGGCTCAATATCACATAAACATTTACAAGAGTTTTATGAGTCTAAAAAATAAAAATCTTTTGATAGCCTTTATAAGCTTAATATCATAAAAGGACTTGAGAGAGTACTTATATGCTCAATGTTATAAAAAGACTGGCAAAGACCCTTAGACGCTCAATATAACATAAAAAATAAAATAAAATTACAAGAGTCTTTTAAAACTAAAAAGTCTTGTGGGATCTCTTATAGGTTCAAATTAGAAATGATTTTCTAGAGTCTTATGAGATTCAAAAATATAAAGAACTTATCAGGGTTTGAATTTGCTAGAATCTTGTTGGCCTCATATTTACTAAAGCCCTTGATAGGTTTAAAAAGAAAAATACTTTGCAGAAGCCTTGATGGGCTCAAAATAAAAAGATCATTTCTAGACTCAAATTCACTGAAATGTTATGATAATTATATTAAAAAAAATAAGAAAAAAATATAGGGCTATTTTTCGATGTTCAACTCTCTTATTGATGAATGAAACCAAAAAAGCTCACATTTTTTGTTCATATTTTGACCCTTAACCTGATGATTTGTTCAATCTTTATTGTGCCAAGGCTCTGCCATCAAAACTTGTCATGATTTTCAATATATTATAAATATTGATTAAAATGTATTTTATATAAAAAAAAATTATTCTTCAACCAAAACATGCATGATCACAAACCTAAACACACATTTAAAATAAATTAAGGCAAGGTTTTTGAAATATTCTCACAAGGGTGAAGATTGGGGCTTTTAGGGCAAAATAAACAATGGCTTGATTCATAAAATGATATTAAGAAGAGTTATAAAAATAGAGCACTCTCAATATATATATATATATAGAGAGAGAGAGAGAGAGAGATTTCAATGGTATCTAATAAAAACAATAATTTCAAATTATTTTTTGTCAATCCATTTGAACAAGTTGAATTGTAAAATATAGAAAAAAGGAAAGAAATAAAATAAAAAAAACAAAAGAATCATAAAAGGCTTACCCCACGTGCCTCGACTTTTAATTGTTTTTATTTTAAAGAGTGGATGATACGTTATCCACCCTTAATTTTTTTTAGATAATACACGCGGACATCAACTATTAACCCAATGAGTTTTGTTTTCTAAAAAAATTATTTTCAATATATTTTTGACCTAAAACACCTAAGCATGCTTTATAGACCTTGACAAACATATTAATAGCCTTAAATAACCTTAAAATTAGTCCAAACATAAAATTATTATGATTTCAAGAAACTTATTGATCTAGGATATAGCAAAAAGATAAATAAAACCTAGGTGAGACTCCCTTCATTGAATTGAACCTGCTGACATCAAGATCAACGTTTTTGGTGGCTAAAATAATTTATGTGTTTATTTTACCTTGAAGGTTATTTTTATCATATTTTTCACAAAAGTAAAAAACAAATTATAAATATGAGGGTTTATTGGGAAATTAAATAGATTAACCCATCATAAAACTTGAGGATTGAAATATAATTTTAATAAAATCATAGATACTTGATAACTAAGTTACCTGAATTTCAAAACTTTTAAACTACAATGTCAATTTTTATTATGCTAACTATGATTTTCATTCAAATATGAAAACCCATGATTTTGAATATAATAATTTTTAATTAAAATAGGGAAATGTTTTAAAAAACATTATCTATATATATAGGTAATTTCAGTGTTACAATTATAAAAAAAATATTTATTTTAGTCTCAATTGTTTTTTAAAAAACATGAATCAAGATTTTTCATATATTTTTAAAGCTTTCTATACATAATTATATCCATTTTATTTTATTTTTAAAATAAAAAATATTTCATTCACAAAGAACTTAATTAAAAAGATAAAAATAATATAAAAACTAATAATTTAATAATAGACTTGATGTTTGAAACCTCGAATACCCAGCCCATGCGTAGCTGGCCTTACCAAGCCATTTACAATCTGAAATTCGTTGGACCCTAACCAATACGGGCTCGTTTATATATTTCCCCCCCGTGCAGTTAACCCAAATGGTGAAAGTAAAGCGACCACTGACAGGCTCTCGAACAACAGCAATTTTGGTAACATTTTTGTTCCTAAGTAAATTTGTGCTCTTATTTGAGTGCCTTCGATTATAAATCCTTAATAAAAAATTGTTAAATTCCATTAAAAAATTATTTTTATTATTATTAAAAAAAGATATACAAACTATATATTAAGTTTATTCGGTGCAGTCGGCTCTTTTTTTTTAATCCTTTATTTTTTAATGTTTTTATCATAATGTTCTAGCAATTGGTTGAATCTTAATTTTTCCATAAAGTCTAGTCAATTTAAAGCGTCATTATCTCAATATATTTTTTAAAAAAAATATCATTTTGATATTTTTTTAAATTAAATTATTTTTTACTAGTTATTGAGATTGTTTTTAAACTCGTTAAGTCAACTAAGTAGTATTAATCAAACTTCTACATAATTTAATCAAAAAAGTTAAATATTAAGTTGGGATAATAGACTTCAAAATTAACTTGTAATGCCGAGCTTCATATCAATGCAAAAGAGTTTCCAATGAGTAAACTTGTTTATTCCCGAGTTCCATCTTACTTTTATAAATTTTAGGCTGAATCTTTCAAGAGCTAATTACAAATTATAATCTAAATTTTTCGACTATTATTCATAAGATCAAGCCAGCAGGGTCTTAACCTGTTGGTCAAGAAGGGCTTTTCCCTTCCTTTCACCCCAGGTTCAAGCCTTGCCAGGCATGTCTGTCACCCCCGCGGTGCCTTACATGCTCATTGAGCTAGCAGAAATGTTCAGTGAGTTTGGAGATTAGTTGTGGTGCGTGCAAGCCTGGCCCGAACACCCCGGTTATAAAAAAAAAGCTAGTGATTTGAAACCATAATATCAACAAGAAATAGTTTAATATTATTATATGGTACACGAGAAACTACAATAAGAACATAAAATCTCATACAAAGTGGAAAATACAGTTTTATGAACAATATGAGAATCACAAGAAGGTGGTAAAAAGTAGTCAACGTGTGAGATACTTGTCGGTCCACAGCAACTCATCATTCACCAGGCAGAAAGGGGAAATCTTCTTAAAAAGCTGACGAAAACCAAGTTCAGAAACACTCAAACGGGACCCTTCAAAACCGTCCATTTGATTAAACTATAAAAAACGTCTTTGATCATCACCCTGTCTTCTTTCAGCACTAATATTCTTGGAAGTTAAAGAATACTTTCTACCAATCAATAACCAGCAACCAGGTAGAAAACTTACACATTATTTTACTAGAATTCTCCAGTCAAGGATTACAGATGCATAAAATATATAGGTCAAAGTTTATATGAAGCCACGTATATGTCAAAAGCAATTACGTATATCATAGTATTAGTAGTATTTTCACGAGCACACTTTACCTAAGGATCCCACAGAGAATCTGTCTGCTTGTTATCCCACTCATCCTCCTCATCAGCGTCAATGGAGTATATCATGGACTGATCATCTAGCATTGCCACCTCTGACATATGCATCCACATCTTTGGTGAGTCCAAGGGCGACTCGTTAATGGCTTGAATTTGGCTGGGTGAGAGCCTAACCGTGACGGGACCACCATTTGAGCTCGAGCTGCCGCCATGGGAGGACTCAGCTGTAGACGGCCTGATGCTCATGGCTGCCTCATGGGCTGCTATGCGAATATCTTCAGCATTAGAGCTTGCTGGCTTTGCTAGTTTATGAACCAAGTCAGGGAAATTAAGCTTTTGCATCGTATCCCCTAAAATGTAAGGCAGCAACATCATAAGCTGTGGCTGCCATTTCTGGTGTCTCAAAACTTCCTAACCAGATTCTACTTTTTTTCCCTGGCTCACGTATCTCTGACACCCATTTGCCCCATTTTCTCTTTCGTACCCCTCTGTAGCAAGAGCTCATGCCGCCATGGCTGCCGGTGTTTCTCCCTTCCATCTACAGTCCCGGCCAAGCTAGCTACTACTGGGGTTTGATGAAGGGAGTTTCTGATCGATTTAGGTTGGTACAAGGTAGTGCTGTCCGGTTATATATATAGATATTTGTGGGCATGCATATGATATCTAAGTTGATTGAAACGTGGAGACTCAGTAGGAGAGGAAGGGAGCTTCCAAGTAGTTGCTTAGGTGACAAAGATGTGTTTCTGTGCATGCTCGCTATCTTTCTTCTGTTTTGAAACCTAAGAAATTGTAGATTTTCATTGTGCAACCAATCACATAATTGCAAGTGTACAAGTTTTGAATCCTACAGTATGTACTGTGAGGAATGTTTTCTGGAGGCAAGAAATCATGTTAATTAATGGAACTTGGAAATGAATTCTATGATCAATTAACAATTATTACTGTTTATAACGCGGTTTGAAACTCGGTGGAATAGATTTGGACCCACTTATCCTAAGGGTCTATTAAATTTTCTAGTTTAGCTTAGATCACTCTGGAGAATCTGGTTTCATTTACTGGAGGCAATAGCCATGGCGCACCTTCTTTTTTCACCAGCGAGTGACACATGCATCTCATGGATCAAGAAAGCAAAAACGATGTCATAAAAGAATGGCAGGTCAATTATCATTTTATTGAGTCTTGTGTGTCTGATATCGTTATAACTCTATTTTTAACCCTTTTATTTTATATATTTTTAATAAAAAAAACTAAAAATAATGACAAATAACAAAAAAAAATTATTTTTTGATGTATATGTTGATTTTTGGTATTTTAAACATCTTTTCTAAAAATAAGAATTTAATATTTTATTTTCAACGTATTCAGTTTTTTAACGTGCTCATTTACAAAGCATTGAGTTTTTTAAGTCAATGTTGCTGTATTTTTCAAAAGAAAAAAATTAATTTTTTTTTGGACAAGTGGACCAAAAGAGCAAAGAAAGAACAATGAGAGATCAAAGTGATTTTGAATTGTTTGGGCACCAAACAAGTGAGTAAAAAGACAATTTCATAACCACGTTACATTACACACCTAATAAGGAGGGGGCGAGGAGTAAGCATACTCTCCAACACTCAAATGCATACACAACAAAATTGTGACCATGATAACCCTTTTTCCCCTAAAAAATCAATTCCTTATATAACATAACACCATTGACCATCAACCCTTATGAGTGGCACCACCACTAACTAGTAGCAACAAGAAAGTTTCCTCTACTCTTAGACACCACGAAACCAAAAAACATACACATTGATAACCCTTCATTTCATGAGAATTTGATTGAAATAGATGGTATGAAAGTTTGATTTGACTTTTAAATATGGTCAATGGCTTCTTATAACATCTTTAACATGACTTAAAAGGAGGTAACCAGATCCAACTTTCATAGAATATAGATGATATAGTCAGGGAATATGCTTTAGAGTCATGTAAAATAATGAAACTTACTTGTTTGTGGCTAATAAAAATGCTTCTTATCACTTTCATTATGTTTTGAATGTTCTGGTTACTTGATAAGTAACTCGTTAGTCTATTTATAAAGGTAATGGCTATTACAAAAAGATTTGAGTAAGACTTGCAAGATGGAAGGATTGAGAATTTGGTAGTAAGGTTCCCTATTATGATAGAGGATGAATTGAAAAAAGAATTCAATATGAGAAATACATGTCAAAATCATTTCATACCCTAGTATTCCATTCATCCATCTCAAACATTTACACATCACATATTAGTCTTGAACATTTGTCAAAAAATGATATATCCTTACCATTTAAAAATATCACCATTGTCTTCTAAATATCGAGCATCCTTCCATCATAATCCCTAAAATAACCATTATCTAGGTGGTACAATCCAATGAGAAATATGAATCTCATAATAGGGATCCTTGGCTGCTCAATACAAAATTACAAGAACTTTGAGTATCAAGTTTGAAAGAAAGAAACAAATTAAGATGATGACATTATCATTGGATCATCTTTAACATGAAAAATGGTTGGTAAATATAGATAAGAAACAAATGTTGCAAAGGAATTTGACCCAAGAAAAAGTGTGGTGTATGTTGAACTTTTTTATTTTCCATTTTGGTTTTAGGATTGCATCATATATTTTAATGAAACATATATTTTTAGTCGTTTTTATTGTTTTGAAATCAAAAGATATATTTATGAAAGTACTAACTTGACATTATATTGTTGTCCATGATTAGATAAATATAATGACAAAATGGTCGAACCCTAACAGATGCTAGGTAGAATGCTAAGAAGCAACCCTTTACCCTTTTTAAACTCATAAAATTAACTCCATAACTTTGTTCAAAATAGTTTAACAGTATAAGTTTTGTAAACATATCTGCCATAATAATCTTGAAAAAATCATTTTTTCTTTCTAATTTACAAAGAATAATTAGGTGTTTGATTCAAATAACATTTAGAATCCTTTTGTAAGGTGACAAACGAATCATTAAAGTAATTCTCATTTTAAGGTGAACAAATAAATCTGAAGAACAAAACTGATGAAAAGTGTGCTCACACTCCTATGCCTCTTAGGCCATATTTTAGCTATATGTATAATTGATTGAAGTTTAATTTGTTAGTCAATGATTCATGAAAACATAAGCCTTATGTAAAAGTTCCAGATAAACAAGGACAAAATGTATTAGTTCTAACCATTTGTGTTTGAAATAATGAAAGACAATTTTTATTGTCCCTTTACATTCTAAAATATATCCTTTGTAATCCTCTTTTTTGATGCTCAAATATTGTTTATTTATAACAACTTTGACGGGATCACTCCCCATACTAGAGGAAAATGAAACAATTAAAGGTTAACCCTAACTAAGATTACACCCTGCAATGGAAAGCAAACAAAAGTCAAAGATCAAAGACTGAAAAAAATTTCCATGGAAAATCCAAACAAGACTAATAATCTTAAAATGTTGAGGGCATGCCCAAATGAAAAAAAATGGCTAAGTCAAGGTCAAAACAAAAACAGGTCAAACAAAGGAACATGGTTTAAGAAAAAAAAGACACAATGGCAATGATGTTAAATCTTTAAAACCTTGAAACATTCTTTGAAACTTACAAATCTTTTTATTTCATTCCCAAAGAGCTATAATCTACAGTACATGTCTTTAAAAGTCCTTTCTAATTAAGTAAGTAAACTAAACCAATAAAGGATATTATCAAAACATGAAAAGAATTGTTTTTGAAGAATCTTGACATTGTGAACAAAACTACTTGTTATTATCTTGATAACAAAATAAGTGCAAAAAATAAGACAATTTTTTTTAAAACCAAATTTCGAGTTTTTACTTGAGCTATTTACTTGAAACTCCAAAAAACAAATGTCGGTCACCTCACCACGCATCTTCACCAATGTTTAATCTTATCTAAATAAAGGATTAAATTATCCTTTTTAAAGCTTAGGAATTGTAAAAAATCATATATAATATTGTTTTAAGCTTACATCAGGTGAATTTCTGTTTTTTGAAATGCATAAATTCATTTACGTAATGAATAACCCTAATTTTGAGCAAACACTTCTTTCTCAAATTCTATCTTGTCAATTGACAACCAAAAAGTTGCATTTTAGCATTGAATGATGTCTCAGAGTGATGATCAAATGAATATTTTCAAAACTACAACTCTTGATTTGTTTACAACAAAAAGTGGAATACATACAATCTTTGAAATTTGCAAGTTTGTTCATAAAATAAGAAAGTGATTTTCAAAAAAAATGTCATTTAATGACTTTGCAAAGTCCTTGATATAAATGACATTGACACTTCTTATGAGTCATCCTTGAAAAGTTGCAGTAAAAGGGATAACAAATAATATCATCCTAGTTGGGGTAGGGGTGGGGGGGTATCACATAATTAAATAATGATTATGCAAAATCCATCAATACTATGATAAATATCTAGCAAAGACAATTTCCTCTTGATGATATCTAGAAAAATGAACACAACTAATTCAGTTAAAGGCCATTTTGCCTTAAATCTTTATGATGATGGACTACTTGATGAACCATATTAGAAGTTGAGAGTAATGTTACATTTAGAGGAGCATCTTTATATCTTAAAGTTTTATTTACCTTTTATAGTATAAACCTAAGCGATAAAGAGAGAATTTGCAAGAATCATTGATAATATATGATTGATTAAATCCTTTTAGAAAAACAAGAATAATGAATTGCCTCTTCTCCATCAAAATAAAATGAATGGGCAATGGTGTAAAGCATACCTAAAATTAGGATGAATCATTTGACATGGAGCACCATCATTGCCAAAAGAGGTTAACTAATAAGAACTTCATTTATTGTCCAAAATTCCTAGTTGTGCTACAAAAAAGCACTCAAACACAATGACCATATAGTTAAAACCTTTGTGGTCTGAAAAGTAAAAAAAGTAAGGGAACTCATCTAAGAAATTAACCACTGCACCTATTAAGCATGATAAAGGAAAAATAAGAGCCTATATTTCTATCTAGGTAAGGATGTATGCATATCATTTAGGCCTCAAATCATTGTATAATGTTCTTGCAGAAAATTACTAAGAAATCTCCAATAAAGTCTAAATAAAGATTATATAAAAAAAGCCTAACAAGGTTTTGAGCCCAATAAGGCTCCCAACGATTAAAAAATAAAGAAACAAAACTCAACGAGGTTTTGACAAAGAAAAAGTCAAGTTTCAACAAGACTTTTACAAATAAGAACCTGACAAGGTTCTAAGACCAACAAGGCTTTATCAAATAACAAGAAGTCTAACATGGACAATCCAAAAAAAAATCAGATGATAGTCCATCTTAGAAAAAGGAAAGAATTTTATTAGTCATAATAAATCCAACTTTTCAATTAGATACAATCCAAGAAGTTTACGTATGGACAGGTCACCCAAACATAGACCAGGATATGTTTCACCAAGAACCAACTCTATAATAAAAAAGTTTCACTTTTCCTTTCATATAGGAAAATTATCAACCCTAGCTTTAAGGAAACTCTAAGATATTTTTTTCCAGCATAGGCAGACTATCCGAACATAATCCACAAATAGATTACCTAATCACAAACCATAAGTTGGTCACCTAAATAGAGACTATTTATAAAAAAATCTTTTTTTTCATAGCACGGGTTGGCTACCCAAACATAAACCATGAGCAAGTCACTCAATCAAAGACCATAGGCAAGTGACCCGATTTTGAACCATAGGTTGATCACCCGAATAGATATAATTTGTAAAACATTATTTCTTTTCCACAACACAGACAATCTACTTGAACATAAGCCATAACTAGGTTACACAAATATAAACCTTATACATGTTATACAATTAAAACCACAAGGAGGTTACCCGATCATGAACCATATGGTGGTTACCCATACAAACACCATTTGTAAAAAACATTCATACCACAGACAAGATACCTGGACACAAGCTATAGATAAGTCACTTGATTAGAGACAACAAATGTAAAGAAAGAAAAATAAGAGACCAAAGTAATTTTGTGTTGCTTGGGCAACAATCAAGTGAGAGGAAAAAGACAATTTGGTAACAACCTATACACACATATAAAAAGGGAGAAGAGTTTTGAGGTGACATTTGAGGAATTAAGAGGCATACTCACCAACACCTTACACAAATAAAAAAACAAACAAGCATTCTCTTAAAAATAATACAGAACAAAAAATGTGATTGTGATAACCCTCTCTCATTAAAAAATCAATTCTTTCTACAACACAGCATCATCGACCATCAACCATCAACCCCAATGATTGGCACCATCGGTTACCAGAAGCAACAAGAACATTTCCCTAACTCTCAGTCACCAGGAAACTAAAAAAACACACATTTTGACAACCCTTCCTTTTTTTCTCTTTAAGCCAACAACTTTTAAGTCTTCCCCCACCACCATGATTTTAATTATCACACAACTAAACATATGACCCGCTGCCTCCTCCAACACATTAACACAACATATTCATACTCGAAACAACCAAAACCAATCCATCATCTTTTAGCCATCATCACCCATCTCCCAACCAAAAAACCAATCACTACCATCATGAACTTCAACTTCTCCAACTTTATTGTGGCTGACAACTCCACCAACAAACCAATAATGTCATTTTTTTTATTCCAACCATTCTCCATGGAATCATGATCTATACTAACTACACTTAGAACTCAAACAACAATGGTTTGTTCATAGGTCATCACAACCATCTCTCTCATAACTCATCAGTGGTAGGACCATAAGCAATAGATCAATAGCTCTCCAATATCAACTGAAGATTTTCCTCAAGAGTTTTTAACATCATCTTTCTATATACCATGAGCAAGGAACAATATGATCAACAAACTCTATGCTTACTCATGTAATAACAGCTCAACCCTCGTCTCCTCTATGCCATAAATGAGAATAGAAGACCTTCTCCATTAGTAACCATCATTTTCTCATGAATGCGTAAGAATAAATATACATACACATATATATATCATTAATTAATTTAAGATACGTCATTTTGGGTTATATTTAAAATCTTTCAAGATAAGTGGGGGACTAACAATTTACCTTAAGACTTTTCATCAAGATTTAAAGTTTGTGTATGCCTCAACTCTTTTGTTGAGTGTTTAGACTAATAATGATTAATATATGGTCATCTTATTACCTACTCAACCCTCATATTGTCGTTATTAGGGTGATCACTAGGACAATAAGAGACTCATTTTAGAGACCAAGTAGTTAACCTATCTTTTATCTCATGTAAAAAGATTACATCCAATCTTTAGGGATGTATGTTCCCCATACATTGTTTTGCATTAAGGAAAGCCCTTGTTGAAGCATCCTGAATTTCAAGACTTACAAGTGATATAATGGTTCCGTCACTCAAGAAATTTTTGTTGTAGAGTTTGAGTAAAAATTCAAAGATTTTTATGCTTTCATAAAAAAAAAGAGCATGCATAAACATTTAAACATGCATTCCTATAATTTAAAATAAAGGTCCCTCAAATCAATCTTCCTTTGAGGAGTCAAGAGTTACTGACATTTGATGATACCGTGAAGGAATTGCTCCATTAAAAAAACATCATTTGTTGCTTTATAAGAGCCGGTAACAAGAGTCATGCAACAGGTGACGATTCCAACAACCTCCCACCAACATTGCATGGAGATGTGCGACAACCATCACCATTTAATATTATTTTTTTCATCAATATTAAAAAGTCAAGAGGATTGTCCCATTATTAGCTTTAAAGAAACTACATTCAATGACTTCTTATTTTATTGCCTATACAAATGCATGCCATCAACATTAAATAATTGGTCTATAATACTTGAAAACCTTCAATACAACCTCCAAATGACTAAAAAAACTCTTTAAAAAATCCATTGTACCATCATCAAGATTTTCTTTGTGCATTCATTCAATAATTTTTTCTGGATTTAAATTTTTTTATTGCCAACAACAACCTTTGTAATTTTTCAAAAAACTTTCCATTTGAACCCAAAAAAATGTTCAAGCACCTTTCTGTTTTGCAACTCAAGCTTTTCCATATGATGTTTTATACTTGTAACCATAATTGAAAGATTATTCATCACAAGGGTTGATAAAAATTTAGAAATAAAAATTTGCATTGAGTTGATAATGATTTATTTTGGACAAAGGTTGAAAAACATATGTATGACCCTCTTTAAGTTTGTTATTTTCAAATGAATCTGACCTTTTCTCATGTATACACTATATAGATTCAGGTGCTTTCACATATTATAATTTAATAAATGTTGAGCTCAACCAATAGACTCGATATTCAACTAAATATACAATATGTCAGCATTTAACTGTATTAATCAATTTATTTTTACCATTAAATATTTGTCTATTACTAAGTGTCCAATCATGAGAAATAGTTAAACTAAACCTAAAAGCATCTTCAAATTCAGGAACAAGAGGTACTATATCACCTTCAACATCATTATCAACATTTACTATCATATTCAAGTCTAACTCTAACGTCCCCATCTTTCTTCATTTTTACTTGGTTTAGAATAACAAAATCTATGTTGATCAACAAATTGATTGTGACACATAATATCATCAATCATTTGTAACAAATCATCCAACAATAAATTATTTTTACCTCTACTAATTGACTTTTAAGGACCGACAAAAAGTTGCAACACCCAAATATTTTAATTGATTACTCACATATAATATCATCATGTTCAATTCATTTTGGATAAAATAATCAATCGTTGTTTTAAATTATCATCATATAAAGTCGGTACAAGACAATTTTGATGTCCATCAATTTGACACCTCTAAGTCATGCCTACATCAAAATCATTATAATTCCACTCAAGTCCCTGACATGTGGTTTTCTTTCATTTTAGCATATGACATGCCTAAACTCCAATTTAACAACAAGCTACTCTTGTCATTGTATGTGATACTACTACTATTAGACATTATGTAAAAAAATGATTCTGGTTTATTGGATGCAATTTTAGCTAAATTGCATTACCTTAATCTTAATTGACAAAATTCCTAGCATATTCAATCAAATTCCTAAAATTTAATGCATAAGCATACTTGAACAAGCTTAAACATAGTTAATTCTATCAAATCTAATTGATATTTTCATGCTCAATTGCATTAAATCAAACCCAAAATTCATAGCAAATTAAAAAAAAATACAAAATTTAGCAACTTATGCACAATTCAATGCAAGATGTAATTGTTTATAATTCCACTGTTTTCATGCTATATTGCATGAAATCATCTAGCATAGTTGATAACATTATTAGATGATTTCAATAATCCACATAAAATCTCTAATTCAAAAACTTATTCGAATGCAACATATAATTAATCGAAATAATTGATTTCTAATTAGTTTAAGTTATTTTCATATCCAACCATATCAAATCAACCCTAATTAATGGTATTCATAGCTAGTTTATCATTAACTCAAAATACAATAAATGCAACATAAACCCTAAACAGTGATTTCATTTCAATTAAACCGAAACATAAATTCATAACATTGTACTATGTTAACAGTGCTTGGAGGACTAGAAAAATGGGCTAGGGCGGCAACTGGTGTTTTAAAGGCAAAATAACAAGATTTGGTTGGGGGTTTTTAGAGAAAGAAAGGCCGTGAACATCAATTTTGTTAGAAAAAGAGATGCGACTATTTGTATTTTTTGATTTGGAAAGAGGTTTAGATTTAATAACATGTCACATTTTTTGAAATACAACATGTTAAGTTATCATATTTTTGAAACGTAATACTTTAATAATTCTTATGAAATATGACAATTATCATATCATGCTTGAGAATAGTAGCAACATAAAAATGTGTTATTTTATGAATCTTTCAAGTTGTATCAGTCGGTCATTTTTTTTTAATATAACCTCGAAATTCAAGAGTTTATAACTGACTTGGAAGTTTTGTTAGGTAAGGAAGGTTAACTTACTGCATCCCTGTCTGAAGTAGACCAGTACCCTACCCCACTTTTACCTACCAATCCCTCGAACAATCTATAAAGAGAACATGATGACCCACTTAGATCACACGACGAAAAACAAAGTCCTCGTCTGGCGTTTGAAAGGCTTCGAAGACCTTAACTCCCACCAATTAGTAATCAACAATAGCAGATTTCAAGACTCTTCTTAATTCACTGCACTTTAAGTGAGGGGAAAAGCAGAATACTATACAAATGACAATATTTCAAAAACGTGATCTATATCTCTACGAGCAAATTACAAATACACAGGTTGAAGTTGCAGAATCTGTGAGCCAGAGAATTTGAAAACAGCTGGATCAATCTAACTCTGAAGAAATATAAAGCATGCTGATCTGAGTGGGTTTCAACAACATATATTTTTAGTCAAATAATCACCTCTCCGAATTTATCACTGCCATCATCATTGATTTTTTTTTTTTGCCAGAAATTGATTAGCGGCAATTGTTTGTAAATACATATACAATTGCATACGCCTATACTGCTTCCGCGTTCTTCAGGACCACATGGCTACAGTTCTTGACCGAGGCAGGAAAATGCTCCAGTGCAAATCCTTTTTCCTTTATCCATCTGAAGATGAAAATGACTTGAGAAGATATACCTAGATTTTTGTTTATATGCTGTTTGTTGATGCATGAATATGGAAATTGAGCCCAATTAATGCATACATCATGACCCACCATGTTTTTCTGTGGACCCGGGTAGTATTTTGAACCCTGGTTTTTTGTGGGCATTGCTACAGTGCACGACGTGTTTGACCATTCATGTCTCCGGGTTTTAATCTGACCGATGTTCAAATCTGTTCGTTCTAGATATCACCTCGTTTTACCCTTCAATAATTGCGTTTTACCATAACAAATCTGGAGGTGAGTTATTAGAGGGCGCTCACAAGCTGCCCGAAAACTCCAATTATATATATATATATATATAGCAGCAAGATCCGTTGGTTCTTTAACTGCTGCAATTCTGTGCACCATCATTGTTCCCTCTTAAGTGCTTCAGGAGGAAATCAAACAGCAGTCCACACAGAAGCTAATTTATGTGTAGGTTTAGTGTTCATAATAGAGACGACGAGACGAGGATAAAGAGTTTCCTCATCTCGCTTGAAGTATTAAATCCCATATATTTTATCAAATGTGTATTTGTTTTATTATTTTATGGATGAGTTAGTAATTTAAGATATCATGATTTTTGGTTTATAAGATGCATATTAATACGTGCGATTAACTATAGATATACTCATATCCATTAGCTTTGTCACAATTTCACCTTTTATCAATAGAAAGAAACAATTGAGGGTATTTTTGATTTTTCATATATTTATGTACAGTGACAATATGAAAATAGCCCCCAAAAGAGATAAAAAATAAAGCCTAAAGCCGGGGTATTGTGGTGCTTTCATCATTGATTTTTTTGTGGTTGTTGTTGGGTCCAAGGATATATAAGTAATTTACTATTTTTTTAATATCTTTTCAGAAACACTACAGGCGCGTTGTACGAATGCACCAGCAGTGTTTCACGTGCACTCGCCATTCAGGCAACACGTGCGGTGTCGTTGGGCGATGGAAACTGCCCGATCGCCGTGTCACCTTGTGTGCCGCCATGTCCCTTGCCTCTCTGTGTGGCGGGTGACGGTTAAAGGTGGTCGGTGAATTGCAGGTGAATGATTTAAAGTTTTTTTTTACCTTTTCTCTCTCGTACCGCCAAAAATTACATGTAAGTCCTTTATGTTTGTGATTGTTTGATTTTAGTCTCTTCTCTTTTGATTTTGGTTTTATTCCTGATTTCTTCAATGAAAATTTTGATTTTTTTTTCTTTGTGCCCTTCAATTGAAAATGATTATATATGCTGGTTTAAGCTCAGTCCTTATTTTTTTATTTTTGGTTTGTTTTTGGTTTCTTTAATTTTTTGGTATGCAGGTTTTAATTTTATCCTCCAATTGAAATTCGTCTTGTATGTTAATTTTCATTTTGGTCCTTATTCTTTTAATTTTTTAACAAAATGACACTGGAATTTTTTTTATATAAAAATGCATTTATTTGTTTCGGTCCCAAGTTTTTTATTTGTTTATATTTTGTGCTTCTATTGGAATTAATTATATATTTTATGTTTTGTTTTGGCCCTTATTCTTTGAATTTTTTTATTTGATATTAATTTTTTTTTGTCTGTCTTTGACAATGTTTATCTTGTACTCGTATTCATGCACTTATGCTTTTAGTTTTGTTTTTAATTTTTGTCATTTTATTTTTAATGAGTTTTATTTTTATTTGGTTTAATCCTGAAATTTTAATTTATATTAGTGATCATTTTAAAATTAATATTCATCCTTTTTTTCCCTTTGTTTTTTTTTGTGTTTTTTGTTATTTTTATTTTTTCTTCGGGTTAGATGATTTTATAATTTCATTGTTTGCACAATAATAATGATAATTTTAGTAATTATGTTTTTCATTGTTTTTTTTGTAAAAATGTTTTGCTTTTTTTTTAATTTTTTGGGGAAATTTAATGATTTTAATTGTTTGGAAATAATGTTGATAATAATTTTAATTGTTATAGTCATGATAATGATGGTAACATAGAAATGAATTTTCAATGATGTTTTTTCTTTTTTTATAGATAGAAAATTAACTACTTATTTTTGTTATTTGATGATTGCAAGTGTTTTCACAATTTCTATTTTGTTTGTTGTGTTTAATTTAAATTGGACTATCAAATGAACTAATCCTAGTATAGTGAATTTGATAATTCAGGTATCCGAATCTTTTTTTTATTATGATGATAATGTTATGCTAGTGATTTCGTTGAAATCTACTAAACAGATACATTTATATTAATTTAAAATTCATATATTTTATAAGAAACTAGCACGTCACAAGAATTCTGCACAAATTTATTATTTTTCTAAGATTTATATTATCATAAAAAAATTCTCATACAATTAATATTTTTTTGTATTGAAAAAAATATGGTTCCAAACAAGGCACTGATTAGTGGCTAATTGACATGTGTTAGAAGTATACTTGTGCTCACATACAAATAAAATATCTTTAAAATATATTTCATTGAATCCATTGAAATATTGATTCTAACAAATAAAGAAAATAGATTGTAGATTGTAGGCTCGTAATTACTAATAAATGGTCCCAATGTATTTTGTTTCTCATGTAAACAACGAAATCTTATCACATCGTGAACCACTTGACATTATTAAAAATCTCTCACATCACAACATTACAATGAGCTAATTTATAGCTTTTTACGAATAAAATTGAATAATGTGTATACCATAGGGACTAAAATAATTTTTAGGGAGTCAGGAATTATGGACCTATTTGACCATGATGTGGCTTATAAGGGTGTTAAAAAAAGGGGTTAGTCTTAGACTTGGTAAGAGGAATGGTGTTGATTCTTATTCGGGCGGGCCTCCCTTTCCAAAAAGGGGGTGACAGGGGGCAATTTAGTTAGTTCAAAAATAAAAAAGGAAAATGTTTTAGGTTGGCTTGGCTATCCTGGTATCTACTCTTTTTTCCTAAAGTAGTCTTTAGCACTAATAATTATATATTATATCAATTTTAAAGTTCTTTATCTCCATCAACAATGCAATTTATTTAATTTTTTTTTGTCAAAATTGGTTGCATTTAACTCCAATTCCAATCCAAATGAGAGTCTTGACAAATTATATTACAAATTTAAAATTAGTTATTTTATATTATTTTTTCTTTACATATGTTTAATGTAATATATTTAATTTATGATTTTGTAGAATTTGGTAAAATTTTGAATATCTTAATTGATATTTAATAGTATTAGTGATGTTCGTGAAGTGTTGAAATTTATTTGTTTTAGGTAATTAGCTTACTTTACCTTATTAATACTCTTTTAATTTTTAATTATAATTCTTTTAGTATTTGAACTCTAATTTTCTAGGTTTTCTTTATAGCATTAACCATGTAGGATCTTGTGGCATTTGATATTACTGGATTTTGCACATTCTATATAATATGGATGTTTTTCTAAACTTATAATAATCTCATTCGTTCATATTAGAATTTCTTATCTATTGCTAATGTATCTTTTATTTTTAATGTGATCATCTCTATTAATTTGTGGGAGATACCATATAACATAACAAGAAAACAAATTGTTCGATGCAGAAAAAGCAAGTTTAGACAAACTTTACCCCTTTAATTTAGACTCAAAAGATAGGCAAATAAACCTTTAATTTCATAATATTACGTTTTCACTTCACAGAAGTTATACTTTTGAAGAAGAAAAAAAAATACAAAATGACAAGTTAGTTCTTGTTTATTTTAATTTCCAATTTACTAATGAAGCTGGGCCTGGTTTTTTAAAAATTCGAATAAATAAATTTTTATTTGCTTAAAAAGCCTATAAAAAACTAAACTCAACAAAAAAAAGAGTTAAAGCCCAATTTCATATAGACCCATTTAAAAACTAAAACCAAGCTTATTTAATAGAGACGAGGCATTTACCTTACGCAGGTAGGACTATTTAAAAAATATATATAATAACAAATGTCAAGATTAAAAAAAAAACATTTTTTTTTGTGTTTGATACTAATATGAAATAATACAATTTTACATAAAAAAAGATTAAAACTGAAAAGACAATTGCACCCGCAGATTTATAAGCAGATAATGATAAAATTCATTAAAATGAGTTATTTGTGTTCTGCAACAAATTGATTGATTGTTGGGCTTGTTTTAACTGTTTGGCTAATAATTAAATCAAGATCATGTTTATTTTTGCAGACAACGCTGAAAATGTGCATGATATGTATTGTGAAAGTTAAATTGTTGCTTTTTGCAGCAAAATAATTGATTGTTAGGTCACTTTTAACTATTGGGCTAATTATTCAATCGGTAATAAAACTGCAATTGATAAAACTATAAAAAATAAGATTAAATAAACCTTTTCTATAAAAATGAGATTAAATTAATATGAGAAAAAAATATTAAAGACAATATTAAGCCATATAATTTTTCCAAACCATTAATCTGGAATATTAAATTTGAAACATTATATATAGAGAAGTTGCAAAACTAAATTTTTAATAAATATAATATTGAATTATAAATTTTTGAACTATTATTCTAATTGTTATTATCATGATTGAAGCAAACCTAAAAAAATATTAGTAGCATAAAAAAAATTGATATGAAGAATAAATAAAAATAATTAAGGGACAAAAGAAAATAAAAAAAAATTGTAATAAATGCAGTCATAATCATATTTATTTTGAACACAAATGTTTTTTAAGAGTTTGAGTTTTTTTTACAATGCCATAAATATGGGCAAATTATAAATTTATCCAGAATTTCTGTGAAGTGCAAGTTTCTAATAAAATATATGAATTTTAAATTGATTTGAATTTATTTTTTAACATGTTTCAATGAAATCACCAGTATAAAACTATCATAACTATTAAAAAAAATAAGAAGATTTAAATACATGAATCATTGAATTTACTGTATTAGGATGAGCTCATTTAATAATTTAATTTAAATTAAAAACAATAATGAAATATAAATTGTGTAACAAACTAAACACAACTAAAAAACAAAAATAAATCATTAATTTTCTAAATATAAAAGAAAAAAACATTATTGAAAACCCCTTACTACATCATTATTATTATCATGACAATAATAAGTAAAATTATCAGCACCATTATTACCAAAATAATAAAAAATATTAAATTGGCTTGAAGAAGAAAAAAGAAAAATACTCTTACAAAAGAGTAAGCAAGAAAACAATTAAAAAAACAAGTATTAAACTTATCATTATTATTGTGTAAAAAATGAAAACCATGAAATTACCTCAAAGAATAAAAAACTAAAACTTTAATAAAAGATAAATAAAAAACTCAAATAAATATTATGAGAATAAAAAAATCATCCCATCTAAAGAACAAATGAAAAAAAAAGAACAAAGGAAAAAAAGAATAAATATGAATTTTAAAATTATCTCCAACTTGAATTAAAATTTCAAGACTAAATTGAATAAAAAATGATAAAAAAATTAAAACTATATACACATAATTACGGACATAAAATAAAGATTATCCATGAAGGATTAAAAAAGTCAAATAAATTAAAACTGAATTAAAAATTAAAAGAATAAGGATTAAAATAAAAAATAAAATATATAATCAATTTTAATTTGAGTACAAAACTGCTAAAATTAAAACTTTGAGACGGAAAAAAATAAATGCATTTATAACAAAAAAAATCAAAAGAATAAGGACCAAAAACAGAAATAGCATATATGATTTCAATTGTAGGACAAAATTAAAACAAAACTTGCAGACCAAAAATTAAAGGAAATAAAAATCAAAAGAATAGGGGCTGATATAAAAAATATCATATATAGTAAATTGAAGAAAAAAAACGAAACTTCAATCGAAGAAATCAGGAAGAAAATAAAATAAAAAAATCAAGGATTGAAAACAATAACCCGTCAAAACAGAGGATTGGAATGCATCGTGTAGATGCAGGAGAGAGTGAAAAAAGAAAAACTGACCATTGACCATCGCACGACTCCCTTACATCGACACACGCATCGCCATGTGGAAAAGAACATGAAGATGCATCTAGATACACGAAGGACGAGAATATTCATCAATCGATGGACACTCAATGCACCTCCTGAGAGGTGCGTAAAGCAAATAACAATCGGTGCGTTAAGACGACGCACATGCAGTTAAATAAAAAAAGCAAATACAAAATTACCTCAATACTCCCCTCTCTAACAATAACCTGGCATCCAAATACTATTATGCAAGCATTGTGTTTTTGTCATTTTGAAGGGCAATTTAGTAGTTTTACTATTCACCCACCTTTGAAACACTGAAATTGCCCTCATCGTAAGTTAACTTGTTTTGTCTTGCATGAGTGTAAAGATGATAATTTACTGTTTACGGTAAGTTTGAAAAACTTGAAATACCCTAGGCCTGTTCACGTGTGCAAATGCATAGTTATTCTAAAAAAATGACCTTGACTAAAACCGTACTGATTTTCAATTTATTCCAGGTCTTAATTCTTAAGAAAATATCTCCTTATTCGGTTGGAATGTTTAGGCCCATACCACACCAAATCAGACCATAAACACTCTATTTGGCTTCTTTGTTGAGTTTTTCCCGTAACATTATAAGGTGTTTTCATTATTTCTCTTTCATATTACCTCTAATACCTTTTATCTGTCCTTTATTAAAAACAATTAATAAAACCATCTGACTATTTATAAGTCACATATTTATTTCATTAACTTATAAAAATAGAGGATGAAAACATGGCAAAATTAATAATCACTCACTTCATCAATGCATCTATTCTTGTATTTATTGATAAAAAGAATGACCTTTGGGATTTTAATTGTGTTTCCCTCCAATTTCATAGCACAACAAAATGCTTGCGTGGCATGTGACTATAATTTGATGTTTTTGTTATTCATTGTTATGAAAGGTTGGATTAAAGGATGAAATTAAAAATATTTGATAATAGCAAGTGAAAAATTGATTCCTTGAATTTGTAATAGTTAATTTTGTGAACTAGGTAACAAAATAAATAGGTGGTTTGTGCTTGTTGCGAGTCAAATATTTTTTTTAATGTAAAAATGTGATGTTTAGGTGTTGTTGGTGTGTTTTAAAAAGTAATAAATATTTGTGTCTCGGGTTCATGAACCAACTTGGTCTAGTAAACCGTTTCATTTAATTATATAATATAAAAAAATTAATGACACTAAATTAATTGAATTAAAAAAGCGATAATGATGATCTGTATAAAATAAAATGCACGTCAAGAAAATAATAATTAGAAAGCTCAATTTTTAGATAATTTTTTTATTTAAATACAAAATTGAGAACAAAACAAAAGGACAAAAAAATAAACTTAAGTTAAACAGAGCTAACATGTAACCAAGTCGTGAGGTCAAAATTGTTAAGGAACTATCTCTCTTAAAAGCTTAAGTTTATAAGTGAGACCCCATAATATGATTTAAGCCAAATGAATATTGTAAAAAAAATTACAAAAAATAGATATCAACCCAAGTTAACTTTTTAGACTCGTGATCTAGGGAATGAATTCATTGTGTGAAAGGAATATTATTTTTGTATGATAATATTAAAAATATATATTTTAAAATAATATGAAATGTTTTTTTTTATAAATTATTTCTATCACTATCAAAACTCTAGTAATTTAAGTTTTGTCAATGAGTGAATGGATTACGGGACTTGAATTAAAGATTTCACACTAAACATGTCTTTTCATGATCATATGAACAGAATCAATGAGGGAAATTCTTATAAAAGGTAGATTGATTGACTTGATATACAAAAATTAGGGTGAGAATAAAAAATAAATAAATAAATTATGAACAATTCCTCCTATATCTGCTCCAGTTTCATTGAAACTGTTGATGGCGCCTATGGGCGTTGTGGCTGCAAAGTGGTGCATTTGTTGTTCGATGATCCTTAACCACCCTACATCGCATTGTGGTTATTGGTGGATTGTAAATTTTCTTATATTCAAGTCAATTGATTAATCATCGTTCATTGAGGGGATCAGAGAACCTTATCCCTTTTGCCGACTACCCTATTTACTTTTAATTAATTAATGACTTGTAACATAAACAACTTACTTTCATATATTTACTTTATTTTATTTAAATTATATTTTTTTAGTGATTTATATCATTTTAATTTGTTAATATAAAAAATAATATTTTTTTAAATAAAAAACACTTTAAATAGCAACCACTACGGCTCTGAAAAACTAGATATTGTTATGGTAAAACTCTTTATTATGTGTTGGGAGATTTTAGCCTTCGGGTAAACCATTGGATCACCTGGGAAGTGGGAAATGAATCAAAGTGGAGTCAAATTATCACATCAACAAAGCAAGGGAAACAGCTGCGTCGCACATATAAAGATTGGTGTAATCCACCGTCAAAGAAAGAATGAAAATATAAAATTAACTACGCGTACGGTACAATACACATCACTTGTAATCTCTTACCTTTTGAAAATTAATAATATTAAATTAGTCCTTTTGCCACGTGTGTAAATAGAAATATAAAATCTTAAGATATTTTAAAAGGGTGTTTGTAACTCCATTTCAAAAGTATTTTTTGAATTTTTTTTATATTTTTAGATCATTTTCATGTGCTGATGTTAAAAATAACTTTAAAAAAATAAAAAGTATTTATCAATAAAAAAATACTTTTAAAAACAACTCAACTATACATCCAAAAAAAATAATAAAAAAGATTTGAAGAGAGATGCAAACATTTTTCATTCATAATTTCTTACAATACCTTTTCAATCACCTCATGTAAAGTGAGATATTATTACATATTACAGCTAGATGCAAGCATGAAAGCCATACAATTATATATTAAATTGCTATTGTAGTGCGTGCAACCAGAAGAAGTAAGAAGTGTAATGATGGCCATTACACCATTTCGTTTGAATTTAAGTTTTTTTCATTATTTATTCAAGTATAATGGTTTAATTGGTATTTATATTTTAAGACTTCAAATTAAAGATTTAGTCAAACTTCTTTCTTTTTTTAATTTTTTTATATCATAAATACACTCTTGGATATTTTTTTTCTTGGATTCAGAGAAACATAACTCCTCTTTAATTATGTTTTATAGACTTAAAATTCTAGTTATTCTATGTTTTTACAAGGTAAACAGATTCTAACTCGAACTTGAAATCTGCAAAGAAAATCTTAAGTTCTCTACCCTTATGTTATGGGAACCACTCTTGGATATGACCACTCTCAATATTAAAATTGAAAGAGAAAACCCACTAATTCAAGATTTTGAGTTCATAGCATAATATTTACATGTGAGTTGATGGAAGCAAGTAGTATAATTCAAATAAGATGTTCTCTCATGTTTGTTCATTTATTACCACTCAGTTGATCTACTAGCTCACTTGTTTGCTATATATCTTTTACTTTGGATTTATTTTTGAAAGAGAAGAAAAAAACATAACTTGAACTCAATCAATATTAATATTAATTAGCATTAAAAAAAAGATAAAAAAAAAGATAAAGAGATTTCATTGTACTTCTCCTCACATTTCATTTTTCATTGAAATAGTGTTTTCCTATTCTTCCTTTCTATTTTATTTTAAATCTATGTTTTTCTTTTGATTCTATTTTCATCTTTTAAAGTAGGTTTTTAGGGGATTTTACTTCTTAATGTTTTTTCTGTTTATTTTTATTAAATTATACTTGTCTTATAATGTAAATTGTAGGTTTGATAACTTAACTCGATTGATTCTTTTTTTTTTCAAATTGATTTTTTTCTCAACATTATTCTTTAATATTAGGTTAATTAGAAATTAGGTTTTCTTAATTATTTTTTTTTGCTTTCTATGATGTTATCTCTATCTTATGACTCGAGTCATAGTTTTGGCTAGTTAAAACAAGTTCACTCAAGTTGTTTTTTTGTTTCTTTTATTAACTGATTTTTCAATTTCATCTTCCAACACTAGATTAATTGAGATTTGTTTTAATTTTATCTCTATTGGGTTATCCCGATCTCATGATCTAGATCGTGAGTTTAGTAAGTTAACCTAGGTTGACTTTAGTTATTTTTTTTCAATTTCATCATTTAACATTGAGTTTATTAGAAATTAGTCATCATAATTTATTTTTAATTTCTATTTTTTGCTCGATATATTATTTGTTTGCATTGGAACTTAAAAGTGTTCATTTGAAAGTGCAGTAAATATTAATTTTTATAGTACTTTTCACTTGGAAATATATATATTTTTTAAAAAATATTTTTTTAATAACAGCACATTAAAATAATTAAAAAATAAACAAAAAATTAAACTAATTTAAAATTATAAAATTATAAAAGCACGGTTTAAACGCAATGCGGAACATGTTACTAATAAGTGAAATGAATCCAATGTAAACGACATTATAATTCTTTTGACCACAATCCAATGGTACTGAAGAATTTACAAGTGTGCATTCGGCAGTCATATAAAAGAAAAAACAATTAGGAGAAAAGACGAATCCATTTGCATTATAGGAATTTTAAAACCAGACACAGGAAGATGACAAGCTGTGATGTTCTACTTAGTTGGGCTTTAACAGATCATCCTTTATGGTTTTTTTTTTGTTAAGTCCACAACTTTCCCAGCTTTTGGCCCACCTACATTCATCTAGCCCAACAACATTTTATATCAGCCCATTAATTTTAATTCAAACAGTATAACCGTTGGTTTCTGGTTTCTGGTTTCTAAACAATGTGTGACAGCTTTTTTGAAATAAATGATTTCAATGGTTTTGATATTATACGTCCTAGAAAATTAATTTAGATGAATTCTGGTAATTTGAGGAGTCAGAAAACCTCCACGCATACATACAACATATTGAGATGCAAGTGATGCTCTTCCATATTTTGTAATTATCTAGCCTTTAATAGGAGATTACAAAATTTCTAGAAAATAGAAAATAACTTACCCACTTCTTATGGACTAGTTCATAACAAATAACAATCCATGTAAAATATCATTTTTTATTACAAAACAACTTATTGATTTAGTCTAGACCTAAATAAATTAAGAAAAAATGCATAACCGAAAATACCCTTAACAAATAACAGAATTACCTAGCTAACTTAATCACACTTCAATTAATCATTCTTAGACATGTAACATCACCTTTCTCTTAAGAAAACTCGTCTATTCTGGATATATTATGCATAACTCCTTTGCATTAACACATATGAAAACATCCTTGTTAGCTTATTTCTATTGAATTAAGAAATTTACGCGATTTCCTTTTTTTTTGATATTATTTTTTGGTTATAGGCATTATGTCATTGTCCATCATTATTGGCAGTCTAGGTTTAGGGTTGACCTAGGCTCCAATATTCTTCTTAAGGCAGGAGCCATGGAATACCAAGTAAATCTTAGATTCCTTGGGTAGATCGAGCTTGTATGCAATTTTTCTAATTTTTTGAATGATCTTGAAGGGTCAAGAATCTCTTTCCCTAACTTCAAAGCTTTAATTTTGTTGGAGAATAATATAAATCATATTCTGGGACCTTACTCAAACGTTTAAGCTTTAGGTGAGATGGTTTCTTGACATAGTATCAGAGTTTTGTTGACCTAGTGATCACGAGTTCAAATCTCACCACAATCATTCTATTTGATAAAAAAAATAAGCACAAGGTAGTGTGTGCTTGTGCAAGTTTCAAGCTCAAAGGGTTTTTACTTGAGGGGTGTGTTGGAGAATAATATAAATCATATTTTGGGGTCTTACCTAACAGTTTAAGTTTTTAGATGAGATAGTTTCTTGACAAATTTCACAACAAATGCTTAGCATTCTTGCCTCTGTAACAGAGCTTGGCATGTGCTTCGACCACTGTATAAATCATTGCTGTCAGTTTTGTTTCATTACGTTACAGCCGAAACATTTTGTCCCTGTAAAAAAAAGATAAAATAGTGTTCTTTTTATCTCGGTTTAAATTCCAGTCTGTTCTAGATTTTTTGGCCAAATACCAACTGAAATGTCTCAGTATCATACCGGTTATGCTGTTTCGGCCTTGAAAAAAAACAAATGAAAGAATTATTTTTTAAAAATTATTTATGTAAATGGGTTTGATCCCACTCAAATACAATTTTACCAAAATAAACAAGAACCGCACACGCACAAACAAGGTTATCAAACTCGCGAGTCAACTCGCAAACTCGTACGAGTTTGCGAGTTGACTCATCAAAACTGGTTGAATCGGAAAGAAAAATCGAAACCGGTCAAACTCGGTCAAACTCGATCAAAATCGGGTTGACTCGTAAAATTGGACCGAATCGGTCCGATCTTACGAGTTCAAGGGATTCGGTCGCGGGACTAATGGCGCTGAGCTTTCGTTTGCAATTTTTCGTTTCTTTCATTTACAATTTTACAAATTTCATTTGCAGCTCAAAATCCTCTCTTCTCTTCTTAGCTAAGAACCCTAAATCATCATCTCTCACCCCCAAAATCTTCTATTCTCTTCTCAGCAAAAAACCCCAAATCATCAGTTCTCAGTTCAGCAGAACAAGCAAAGGCACAAGAAAGGGAGGGAGATGAGCACAAGAAAAGGGAGGGAGATGAGCATAAGAAAGGGAGATGCTTTATCTGCCTGAAGTCGTGTAAACCAGAAATGAATTAACAAATATGAAGCAAGACCTACTCCCTCCCATCCCAGGAATAATTGAAGAGAGTTATCTCCAGTCACCAACATTGGCATAAAAAAAGTGAGCAGCGGCGGCACAAGGAAAGGGAGATGTGTGGGGGGGCAAAGTAAGGGAATTAGGGTTGGGGGGCTTTTATAATAATAATAATAATAATAATAATAATAATAATAACCTTGTCTGTGTGTGTGTGTGTATAATAATAATAATAATAATAATAATAATTAATAACTTATTGGGAAATAATTTATATAATAATAATAATAATAATATAATTTTAAAAAATAATTTTATTGTTGGAGGGTTTTTTAAAAGCAATTATTTAATTATATAACTTACTCCTATTAATTATATAATTAATTGCATAATTAAAATATATATAAAATAATTGAACATTATTTAAAATAAGATAAAAAATGGTTCTCCAAAATAGCTTTTACCATTAAAGAACACATCAACAAAAAAACCATATATACACTATTCAACAAAAAAACCTTAACTAATGAAGTTTTATGGCCATGATTATGTTATATTGTATTCGAAAATATTTTACATACGATTTTTCTTCTCACACGATTTTAGCTGTGATTTTACGATTTTTGTATGGACAAATTCGGGTACGATCTTATGATTTTACGATCTGATCTTACGATCCGATTTTTCGAACCCCCATCCGTTTCGTGTCAAAATCACGATTTTGACAACCTTGCGCACAAATACCAGAAATCAGAAAGAGTATAATTATAATAGAATGGGAGAATTTGAGATACAGACCTTCACGGACGAAGCTGTGGCGCTTCTCTGGATCCAATTTCTCAGCCATTCTTTCACGATTTCTCAGATTTTATTTAATTTCTATTATGAGAAAGAGAGAGAGAGCTGTGTATTTGTTGAAATCATAGTCCACTCCAGTAGAGAAAATAAAAGACAGGGAGAGATAAATCATAGAAAGAGACTAACCTAAAGAAACTTGAGCGGGCGAGCTGATCTCCGGTAACGGAGACGCGTTGGGACTTTCAGAGTATTTTTTTTGGTATTTGTGCGTGAAAGAGAGGGCGGAGGCTACGCATTAATCATCAAAATAATATAAAGATATACAAAAAAATTAATTTAAAAGAAAAATAATCTTTGACAAATTTGAATTATATTTGTTAAATTAATTTTTTAATTTTTTTATATATATAATTAATTAACTATGAGCCTGTTTGGGAGAACAGTTGCGGTAGCTTTTAAAAGTGTTTTTCATGCCAAAATACATCAAAATGATATTTTTTTTATTTTTAAAAAATTATTTTTGACATCAGCACATCAAAATGATCTAAAAACACCAAAACATATTCATTTAAAAGGAAGAAAGAAAAAAAGAAGAAGGGGGAAACGCCCTCCCAAACGCCCTCTATATATAAACAGTACAACCCTGAAACGACGCGCTAAAAATCTTTAAAACAAAAATATTCTGTTTCAATGGAAAGAATAAAACACCAACCAAAACAGTATTAACAACTTTGGTATAAACATGAATCTCCTTTCCATATCCTCATATTTGCAATATATATCAATTAACCCTGATTGAATCGTGAACTTCCTTGAACAACCCTTTGTCTTCAAAACATTAACAATGAACCTCCTGGCCTAATCTCCTCCATCGCCCGTAATTCTCCTATACTGGAAGAAATGTAGTTATAATAACTCTTTGTTTTTAACATGTTGCTTTGTACGCAATAACTCTTTGTTTTCGAGCCATTTCCGTATCTCTTTCGCTGTGGTTAACGATCTTGATCGAATGCAAGCAACTTCAAGGGAAGAGAAAGTGATAGGCTTAAATGGGATGCCTTGTTGGTCCATAATGGTAAGTGCTTGGTTGCGCCTGACAAATCTTTAAATGTCTTTGTAAATGGCTCGTGGGTTTTTCTTATAGAGTGGTAACGAAGCTGGAAACGCATCTTTTTCATCTAATTGTTGTTGTTTATGGATGGGGAGGGCCTGGATTGGCTGGGTACGTTTAAGGCTTTTGATTTTGCAGATGTTTTTGTGGTGGTGGCTATTAGGACTTGGAGGGAAGAAATGGAGGTGAATAGAAACAATAATCACATATGGTTTTTCATTTAATTTTTTTAGTGAATTTAGATTTTTTGATGTGTTGGTGTAATAATAATTTTTAAAAATAAAAATAATAATATTTTAATATATTTTTAAATAAAAATCAATCACAATCATATTCTTAACTACTCTCTAAGTTAAGATGGTAACCAAATACTAAAAAAACTGGTGCTCTAAATTTGTATGAAAAATGGAAATCATTTCCATTTTAATCAGCAGGGGATTAATTCGGGCTATCATTTCCATTTTCGTGGATTTATGTACCTTTTCTATTTTCCAAAAAAAACAATTCCGTAAATCATGAGGAAACAAAATCAGCATGAAGGGTATTGATCGTGGGAGAACACTGGAACTCCTTGTCCCTCTAAGAACAAGAAAACACAAAGCAAAACTCGTTCCCTTTCTCTCCTATTCCTGATTGCTCTGTGGTTTTTGTTCTGCTCAAGTGCCGATAGCTGTAGATTATTATATGGATATAGTGATATCAATAATAAATTTTAAAAAATAAAATAAATATTATGTAATAAAAAATATTTTAAAAAACAATTATTATTATAATATCAAACGGGTTTTTTATATTAATATTGTAGCAGTGATTTTTTTAAATGTTTTTTACTTCAAATAATATAAAAATATATATTTATTTTAAATAAATGATTTTTTTTCAAAATTAATAATATTAATCATAAATTAATTACACATAAACTTAACTGTTTTTCTGTATGATTTTCTAAATATAATATTTGATGAGTTCATTGAAAACCACGAGATATCATCGATGAAAAGGATATCGATCCTAAAGACTTTCCTCTCTTTATTATAAGTGGGCTCCTCTTCGATGTATCCAAGAAAAGAATAAAAGAAAAATGAATTACAATTAATAACAATAACAGTCAAATATATTCTTTCCTTTAACACGTGGCACCAATCATACGGGGCACCCAGATTTCCATAAGTGTGGAAACCATAATATGTGCTGGTACATTACTACAAATATTTTTTGATAATTTAAAATTGTTTTAATTCATGTGGAAGTCTCTTGTCCATATCCTGCAAGGGAGGTGTCTTTTCATATGTTTGGAGGTAGCAAACATCAATACGTGGAGGAAAGGAACAGCAACTGGTATAGTACGGATAATGAAACAAATGCTGGGGGCCTACTTCCATGCCAGCTATGTATATTTTGTAAGATTAGTGATTATTTTTCAAATTTATTTTTGATATTAATACTTTGATTAATAAAAAATATCAAAAATTAAAATTAATTTCACACAAAAATTGAAGCTCAAATTTTTCCAAATGCGTCCACTTTCAAATAGTAAGAAATCTTAAAATGAATCACATAAAATAATACATACAATGATGAGGTGGTTCTCAATTACTGCAATGGATGTATGCACGGTGATTAGACTTCTATGTTCTGGCCTTCCACTTCAAATATTAATGATGAGGTGGTTTTCAATTACTGAAATGGATAGAATGGTGAGAAGAGAGCTGGATGGATAATGGTAAGTTTTTTTTTATTAATGTCAGTATTTATATTAGTTTGTGTACATTTTAATTAATTTAGTTGTTTAAATTTTTAGTGGTTATTATATTAACAACCATAGAGCTTAAACCTGAGATCTCAGGAGGAGCAAACTTCTTAATTCAAAGCTCTTACCACTAGGTCACCTACTAAATGATAAGTTTTTTTTATTAACTTGAGTGTTCGGACCAACTTGTGTGCACCTTAACTAATATTATTGGTCTTTAAGTTAACGATCATATAAGTTTTTAATGGTCATCCTTTAACAATCACAAGGCTCAAACTTGAGACCACAAGGAAAATAAATATCTTAATCTAGATAGTTAAATAATGATAAGTTTTTTTTATTGATGTGGGTGTCCGAGTCAACTTGCACGAATCTTGACTAATTACAGGGGATCTGAAGTTAACGATCATGTAAACCTCTAGTGACTATCATATTAAGAATCACAAGACTCGAATATAAAATTATAGAAAAAGGAAAGTCATTAATCACAAGTTTGTAATATTGGAACACCTACTAAATAGTTTATAATAATCTCAAGCTTTTACAACTGAACCACCTACTAGATGGTTAAATAATGATAGAATTTTTTTATTGATGTGGGTGTCGAGTCAACTTGCACGAATCTTGACTAATTTCACGGGCTCTAAAGTTAACGACCATGTAAACCTCTACTAATTATCATATTAACAATAACAAGACTTGAATATAAAATTATAGAAAAAAGGAAAGTCATTCTTCACAAGTTTGTAATACTGGGACAGATAGTTTATAATGTTGGTTTACAATGTTTAGTGGATACTACTCAGTAGTGTAACTTAGTATTTTCTTATTGAAAGTGAAGATATTATTTTTCTTGGAGCCCACGTATAATAAATAAAGAAAACTACACCTGATACCTCGTCGGTGATCTCTTAGGCTTTATTCATACACAAATATATAATAATAATAATAATAATCTCAGTTCATTTCAGTTTACAAGCAGGATTTTTATTATTATTATTAAAAAATAGAAAACTCGAAGAAATCACTTGTGTTTTTTGTGTGGACACGTTGATAAGAAGTACTATACCATAAGCTTTGGCAGAGTCTTCTGATGTTTGGCCCCCAAGCAGTCCTTTTTTGAAATATATAATCAATATCAATTGAATGATAAAATTAAAATAAATCAAAATTGATATCACAAAAATTAGGACCATATAAAACAATCAAAAATTCAGACACTGAAATAAAAAACTATAAACTAAGGGGATTTAATAATGTAGCAGCAGTGAAAGCGACTAACATCTTGCTCTGCTTCTTATATTTCTAGAACAGCTTATATGTTAACGAGTAATGAGCACAGCTAATTTCATTGGGTTATTAATTTTTATTTATAACTCATGATTTTTTTTAATAAATAAATTATTTGTCTTGTATTTTTTACACTTTTAAAAAATAGAAAGATTCATCATAAAAAATGTATTTTTATTTTGATGCCACGCCATACATGACTGCATCATGACTAGGAGGTGTGCTTTGGGCTTTCCAAGACTTAAGTCGAATGTTAACTGTTCTGGCAAATAGCAACCTGACACGTCTCCGGCGACGAGATAGCAAGTCTGTCGGGATCTTGCCGACTCTAAAGCCCGTGAATTATCAGATCACAGATCAGAAGCTAAAGTAAAAGCGGTCTATTTTACAAAAAGGCACATAATAAAAATCTAAGGCGAGGGATGAATTTGGTCAAGGATTTGCTGATGATATGGGTGTTTTTCCTCACCAGAAATAACTGCTAAGTTTTGGGCACGCAGCATAATTAAATTATAATTTGATAAAATTCATTAAAAACCAGCCATTTATTTTTATTTTTAGCAAAATAATTAATTATTGGGTCTCTTTTAACTATTGTGTTAATAAATCAATCAGTAGATACTAAAATTGCAATTATAAAAAATCTATGAAAAATGAGATTAAATTAATCCGGAATAAAAAATTAAAGACAATATTGAGCCATAGAATCTTTCCAAATTATTAATCAGAGATATTAGATTTGAAATATTATATATAAAGAAGTTGCAAGATTTAATTTTTAATAAATATAGTAGTGAATGATAAATTATTACAATTATTATTCAAATTGTTATTATAATGATTGGAGCAAAAAAAATAGTATCATAAGAAAAACTATTTGATTTCAAGAATAAATAAAAAAAATTAAAGGACAAAATTTATTAGTATTGTTATGATTATAAATATAATTATTATAATCATTTAGATTATAATAAAATTTGTTATTATTGATATTGTTTTATGAGTAATTGTTGCCATTAACATAATAATCCTAATTATTAATATCTTAAGCACTGCAATTATTATAATAAATTATTATTATTATTATCATCATTATCATTACTATTACTATTTAAACAATTAAAAATATTAAACTTTTCAAAAAGTTGTAACATAAGAGCAAACAAGAAAACGATTATAAAAAAATAATCACTAAAATTATTATTATTATTATTTTTATTGTGTACACAATAAAAATCATAAAATTATCTTAAAAAATAAAACAAAAAAAAACTTCAGCAAAAAAAGAAAATAAAGCAATTAAAATAAATGTAGTTAGAATCATATTTTTTTTAACGTAGTTTTTTTAAGAGTTTGAGATGTTTTTTCACAATACTATAAAATTAGATAAAAATAATAAAGCTGTTCAAAAGTTTTTGTGAAGTGCGAGTTTCTAATAAAATATATAAATTTTAAATTGATATGAATTTTTTTGTTTAATAGATTTCAATGAAATCACCAGCATAACACTATCACAAACATTAAAAATGTAAAAAGATGTGAATAACTAAATTACTGAATTTACTGTATTAGGATTAACTCATTTAATAATTTAATTTAAATTAAATTATATAATAAAATATAATTTGTATGAACACTTAAAATAACTAAAATATAAAATGTTTAGATAACTTTAAACAACTAATCATCGATTAATAATCTTCACTGTTTCGCATTATCAGAACACTTCAGTCATGTCAATTTTTAAGAATTAGATAAGGCAATCAAGGTTAACAAAAAGAAAAATAAAATGGTCACTGTTTGAATAAACATGCTGGTTGCGATTTTGAACATTTTTTATTTCATAAAAAAATAAATTATAAAAAATAATTTCCTATTAATCCAACATTAAAAGATAAAATTATGAAGGAAAAATCAATTAAAAAAAATTAAAAAAAGTTAATCTAGTATAATTTTCAAATTCTTGATACAATGAGATTACAATAATATTATAAAAAAATAAATTATAAAAATTATTTTTTAATTAACTAAATAATAAAACATAAAATATATATGACTTGGGAACCAGGACCGGGCCATGCGGATAGAATAATGAATGGTCGATGAAGCAAGCCCGTGGCCCATGTCGAGGACCACAAAGGGTGAATGAGTTTGAATTCAGTGGCACCCCGAGACATGTCCACGAACCAAACTGACGTAGATGTTTTCAAAGGATGTTTTGGACTATATCTCAAAAATATTAAATTTTTATTTTTATTTTAAATTAATTTTTTAATATTTGTAAACCATTTTTATGTGTTGATATTAAAATAATTTTTTAAAATTAAAAAATATTATTTTAAAATATTTCTAAATAAAAATATATTTTTAAAAATAATTTTAATCACATATTAATAGACTCACCTGTATTTCGCCACCTTCTTCCCTGCTCAACGACATAGTTTAAATTCATTAACAGATATTTATTGGTCTGCATTCTATCAATAATAGACTCACCTGTAATTGTTACACCTACCCTGTGTATTTCGCCACCTTCTTCACGCTTTACCTCGAGCCGACCTCTTAGAAAATTGTCATCTCAAGGACACATATTAGATTCACATGTCGGGCTAGATATGAAATTGATGATTTTCTGATTCATAATTGAACTCCATGCTTACAACGGACGGAATCAGAAGTTATCATTCGTCGCAGGAAATTTCGTTAGTCTTCTGCAATTCCCTACTCGAAATGATGCGGTTGAAAAGTTGAAGTGAGGTAGCGGGGAGAAAGGAATATGATGGTGTACTTGAGGATTTGAACATGACTCCCTTGCCATATCTTTTACTATAGTGTCTTAGATATCGGGCATTTAACATGGGATGAGGTTGTCTTTTGCAACCAACGGGGGGTTGGTTCAAGTGGCAAGCAGCTTGTTCCGCTTAAGCGAGGTCTCGGTTTCGAGTCCTTGTGTACGCAGCAACACCAATTGGTAGCCTCACCTGTCACTGCCAGACATGCGACCCGGGGCGACCACCAGATTAGTCGGGGCAACCCGAATACTGGAGGCTGGCAACCAAAAAAAAAAAAGGTTGTCTTTTGCATATATATTCCCTATGTTTAATGTAAGACCTCAACACTAACAACATATATGAGAAAGAGGGAGATAGATAAATTAAAGAGTACTTGAAAAGGAAAGCAAAAAAAAAAAATAGCATAGTTAATTGTGTTGTTGCTATTGATTACGTCTTCAACAAAAGGAAAGCAAAATGTAAGACCTCGAGTTTGTTCTCGCACTGTTGAAAATATGAAGGATCGATAAATGTGTTGTTGCTATTGATTGCGTCTTCAACAATATAATCTCGTGGACGTGTTGAATATTTTTTCCTTGCAATATTTAACTCGGCTGAGTCTGAACTGGGTCATTTTGAATTATCAAAAACCTATCATAGTTAAATTGGCTTTACCGGGTCAAAGTCTGGTTAATTCAACTAGCAACCCGATTCAATTAATTTTGAATTTTCACCAATCTATCGGGTTGAGCAAGTCTTATAAATATTAATAAAAAAATGCAGCCCATGCACTCCACTAGTATATAAAGACACCGAAGGTTTGAACTTGGATCACTGAATTGAGGTGTTGCCAATTGAAATTCATTGGTAGTACTGTATTGAATATGGCAGATGAGAAAAACAAATCTTTGCTGTCTCAACCTCCACTCGAGAGGGAGAAAAACAACTTACCAAACACTTTTTTATCTGCTAAGCTCAAATATGTGAAACTTGGTTACCACTACTTCGTTTCCAATGCTATGTACCTCATGCTCATGCCAGTACTTTGCATGATGTTTGCTCATCTTTCAACATTCACAGTTGTTGAGCTTTGGAATAAACTCAAATTCAATCTTGTGACATCAGTTCTTTCCTCAGCCTCAATTGTTTTTACTGCTACACTCTACTTCATGAGCCGTCCAAGAAAAGTTTACTTGGTGGATTTTTCATGTTACAAGCCCGGACCATCTCATATAGCATCTAGAGAGCTCTTCATGCAGCTATCTGCAGCGTCCGAGGTTTTCACAGAGCAAAGCTTAGCTTTTCAAAAGAAAATCCTAGAGAAATCAGGCTATGGTGAAATGACGTATGCTCCGAAAGGCTTGATGCATCTCCCACCAGACCAGTCCATGGCTGAGTCCTGGAGTGAATCAGAGATGGTGATGTTTGGAGCCATTGATGATCTCTTGGCCAAAACAGGGGTGAAGCCTAGAGACATAGGAATACTTGTTGTGAATAGCAGTTTGTTCAATCCCACGCCGTCTCTCTCAGCTAGAATTGTGAATCACTACAAGCTTAGAGGGAACATTTTGAGCTACAATCTTGGTGGTATGGGCTGCAGTGCAGGGATTATTTCTGTTGATCTTGCCAAAGATCTTTTACAGGTTGGTAACTTCAAATGACAAGCTTTTAAGGTTTTAAAGGGGTCACTCGCGCGCGCATATATATATACATATATACAAACGATTATATTTTTAAAATTAAGCATAAGTTTGTACATAGTTCAACGGGACTTCTATCCTTATTCTACGTGTCAGAAGGTCCCAGTTTTGAATATTTCCTTTATATATATATTACAATACTTACAAGGATTGACATTTCATTGTACCAGGTGCATCCCAACTCCTATGCCCTAGTGGTGAGTACCGAGAACATTACTCGTAACTGGTATTTTGGCAATGACCGATCGATGCTCGTCACCAACTGCCTCTTTCGTATGGGAGCAGCCGCGGTTCTCCTATCCAATCGGATATTTGATCGCCGCCGCTCAAAGTATCAACTTATGCGTACTGTACGTACACACAAAGGTGCAGATGACAAGTCCTTCAACTGTGTCTTGCAACGAGAGGATCCTGACACCCAAAGAGTTGGTGTCTCTCTCTCAAAAGACCTAATGGTTATAGCCGGAGAAGCCCTTAAAACGAATATAACCACTCTGGGACCATCAGTTCTTCCAGTCTCCGAGCAACTTCTGTTTTTTGTAACCTTGGTTGCCAAGAAAGTGTTCAAAATGAAGATAAAACCATATATTCCTGATTTCAAGCTGGCATTCGAGCACTTCTGCATTCACGCGGGAGGAAGAGGTGTGTTGGATGAGCTTGAGAAAAATCTTGAGCTCACTGAATGGCACATGGAGCCATCAAGAATGACTCTTTATAGGTTTGGAAATACTTCTAGCAGTTCTTTGTGGTATGAATTGGCTTACTCTGAGGCGAAGGGAAGGATCAAGAAGGGGGACAGGATTTGGCAAATAGGTTTTGGTTCAGGATTCAAGTGCAACAGTGCCGTGTGGCGTGCTATGAGAGCTATCGACCCGGCCAAAGAGAAGAATCCTTGGATGGATGAGATTGATGGGTTTCCTGTTCGAGTGCCTAAATTGGCACCTATTGTTTACTAAACATCATAAGGAAAATGCCATCCATCCTTAATTATTATTATGTCTTTTTTTTCACTCAGCAATATGTTATTATCTGAGTGCAGTATATAACATTAAATAAAAATGTTATTTTCGCATCTCTTTTGGTGCAGAAATAACATAATTGGAATTGGTGTAATAATGTAATGGTTGTATTTGTTTTCATATTTCCTTGTAGCCCTAAGAACAATCCTGTTGTAGCACCTGGGTATGTTTATTATTGTGTGCGTGTTCACGTTGGTGTTTAAATAGTGGCATTTTTGCCCGCTATTTTTATTCCAATATATATCGGAATATTACAAACTATATTATTATTATATTCTCATATCATAAGTTTGGAAGGTTAACTTTAGTTGATTTAAGTTTTTTTTTCTCTTTTTAATTGATCTTTTTTAATTTCAATTGCATCTTTTATATTAGGTTTGTTTAGGATCAAACTTCATACTTTATTTCAATTTGTTTTTTATTGAGTTATCTTGGTCTTTATAACCCAGGTTGCTAGTTTGACAAGTTGATCTAAGTAAACTTAATTTTTTCTAATTATTTTTTTTTCAAGTTTTATTATTGAATATTGAGTTTATTGAAAATTTAATTTCATTATTTATTTTGATTTATCATGTTCTAATGACCCAACATGCATATTAATATAAACCTACTCAGATTGACCAAAATTGGTTTAATATATTTTCATTTTAATATTTATTGTCATAATCCATTTTTGGGTTGCTCCCAAATTTACCTTGAAATAGAAGAACAAAAATAAAATAAAAAGGCTAACATTGTGAAAAAATCAAGTTGAAAATTTTGGACAGATTGGAGACATAATTATATTTTTAATAGGCCAATTTGATTTAATCATGGGTCAAATTAAATTTTAGTTATGTTTAGGAATTAATTTAGGGCCTCATTGAGGATTTAATTATACGAGAATTTAATTATACTTTAAATTGAGAAAATCAAAAATTTGGAGACTACATTAATTTTTTTTCCAAGTCAATGTGTTGACATTGGAGCTAAAATTGCAAGGAAATTAAAGTTTTTGGGTCAATTAGAAGCATAATTGAAGAAATATGAGACCAAGAACAAAAGTGAAAAGACACGTAAATTTAGGTGCTCTATTGAAGTTTGACAATGATTCAATTCCCCAAAACTAACAATTTTGGGTCAATTAGAGATAAAATCAAAATAATTATAAAGGACCAAATTGAAATTTGGCAGAGAAAGAAAAAAGAGGACCAGGCGACATGTCGTCTGGTTCATTAGAGTTGTCCAGACAACATGTCATCTGGTCACTATTTATTTTCTTCCCCAAAATTTTGCCTAAAATCCTAGTATGGTATCAACTTTGCAAGTGTATTTCATGCTTTTATTATTCATCAAATTGGACAAATCATGAACGACAATGATCACTTGATTATTGACTACACCAAGGTATGTTCAATTCGGGTTGATTGACACCAAACATTCAGTGTTTCAGCTCCAAAATTGACAACTCAGACAACCTACTATAGCTATCAAATTTGAAAGTTTATGACACCTATTTTGAGCCAATAGTTGGCATGGTTCTTCATTGAACCAATGACTGAATTTTTACCCTAATAAAGACAAGATTACCCTCTTTCAATAACTATAAATAGAGACAAAATCTATGACATGAGGCAAGAGAAATCAAAATCCAAAATTAAAAAAGCCAGCCCTTTCCTTAGTTTTTTGTTCGCTAGCGGTTCCTTTTGTTTTTTCCGGCCAGCACTACCATAATATCCATCACCAACACCTCTCATAGCCACCAGAAAAGTGTCCTCTCCAATGCGGAGCAACCCAAAGTCGCCAATCTTCTCCCTTTTCTTCCCTCTCTTTCCTCTTCTGTGACTGCAACTGTCACGATTTCTTGGATTTTCCGGCCACCGATTGAGCCAACAACGCCATCATAGCCACCAATGGAGCTCTCTTCACACCAGAATACTCCACGCTAGGTAACCTCTTTCACCTCTTCTCCTTCCTTCAGCTTCGGTGTTGTTCATGTAATACGTGAACATTATAGAGTGAATTAATTCACTATATTCTGTTCCTGTTTTCTCTCTCTCTCTTTTTGGCTAAACATGTTTTGGCCCAACCTTATTGGACGGGTTGGGTCTAGCCCAAACGTAGTAGAGTTGAGCCATTTTGGTTAGGCCAAGCCCAACTAGAAATATATTTAAACATACAAAAATATAAAATTCACATTTATAAAAATTACAAAAAAATGTTTTGTTGTCCTAAATAAGTTTGAATCCTAAAAAACCTTTTAAACATATTCTAACTAAAAAACAAGCTTATAATTATCCATTAAAGTTCAGTCAAATTATCAAAAGTCATTCAACAACCATTTTATTCATTTTATTTAGTTGTAGACTTAATATATGATGCGTAAAATTACATTGTAAAATACAGTCTTAGATGTTAAAAAGATAGTAAATGAAAAGCTAAAATCTGGACCTTATAACAGTTAGGGTTTTGTACCCAATGAGGTAGAGACTCCCTCACGAAGAGAGATCTATTTTGAACCTTATAAAGATTGATAAATAGTAATCTGACCTAGAAAAACAATCAAACAACAATGCTTCTTACCTTATGTCGGATGCACTAGGGGTGATGCGTCTTTCCTTGCATAACAAATTGTAAATCGAGGGACCAAATTGTATTTTTACCCTCCCAAATCATTTGATAACCTACAGGTGTGCCTACACTTTTCAGTGTGAACAATGCTAGGCACGCCACTGCAGTTTCGAGTGGCAACCCATCGCTGCACACAATGGGAAGCCGAAGGGTTGCCTCCATTTGTCTATAAATTGCATGCAGGCAACGGTGCCAAAGGGGAGTGGAGAGGAAGCAGAGGAGAAAATCAGGTAATAACAGAGAAAAACACAGAATATAGAGGAAAAAATCGCGTAAAAATTTAGATAATCTTCATCTCCCTCATCTCTAGCGTTAGCTCTCCCTCTTCCCTTCATCTCTCTGCCAGCCCACTCTCTCTATCACTAAAACCAAATGCCAACATCTCTCTCTCTCCTCCATCAATCACCAACTCTGACCACCTTGCACCACCCTATAACACTAGAAGCCTCCCCTCCACGCCAGCAGCCCAGCCACCTCCTCCGGCGAAGCAACAACAACAACCCTAACAACATCAAGCACAACTTGTCACCTTACGACGTCCATTCCGGCCACCATTTTTAACACCACCATGATAGGAACAACCACCTCGACCTCCTCTACCCAACCGTATTAATAGGTATGCCATTCGTCACACTCAAAAATTCACCTTGTTACTATTCATTGTCTTCTTGCATGCTAGGGGAGTGAATTAATTCACTCCCTACCCACTGTCACTGCATGGACAGTGGGCTGGTCGGGTTGGGCTTTGTGCCAGCCAAACCTCTTAAATAAAATGGGCTTCCAGCCCATTTGGACTGGAAGCCCAGTCCAATGAGATCTGGGCTGTCAGCCACTTGGGCTAAAAGCCCAGACCTAAGTGGGGAGGGCTGACACCATACATATATGCAAGGTGGGCTAACAGCACATATCTCAGGATGGGGTGGGTTGACAATCCAGCCCTAGGCAAGCCCGTCAGGGCTGGGCAGCCAGCCCATCGGAAAAAATGATAAAAAATAGAAAAAAAATACAAATTTGCATAAAAAAATATATATCTTTTTTTTAAATAATGAAAAAAAAATGTATTTGTTTTGGTGCATATGGACAATACGCTAACATATTTTGAACATTCCTTTTTAAAGAAAATACTATCTCAAAATTTTAAAGAAAAATGATTTTTAGCATGGATTTCGTAAACAAAGAAAAATCATTTTCTTGCATTTTTGGATTTTACAACATGGTTGTAAAATCCAAAAGGTATTGGCCAATATTTCAAAAATATCAAAATCTTATTTTTGGGGATTCATATTATTCACTAGTGATATTTGAATAAATAAATCCTAAAGGGGTTATTATCCAAAATATTAGCGGGGATAATTCATTGTTATTCACCATAAAAATTTGGATAAAGAAACCTTAAAGCGGTAAATATCCAAAATATTTTTATGAGAATAATACGTCATCATCATTTAACCAATATATTTTTGAAAGATCAACATCATAGCAAATCATAAGCAAACCATAGCACCAAGCAGCTTACCTTAGGTAGGGCGTAGTAGGGGTGCTAAGACCTTTCCTTTACGCAACGAGTCCCTTTCCTTAGAATCTCTGAAAGACTAGTTTATGTTTCCTAGTAACCATAATACTAGGTGGAATAATACGTGGTGGCGACTGCTTTTTTTTTCCCATGAAAATAAAGATAAAACCCCAACATGAATTCCCCACTCAAGGGGAGGGTCGTTGCGATGCCGCGCTCTTGCGGAGGGTGCGATAAGATGGCGACTCCACTAGGGGACCTTTGGACTAGGCTTGCAAATTTGTTTGTTTATGCTTTGTATTGTTGAAATTTTTTTTTAGTTGCTATGAATAGTTTATTTTGTTCAAAGTCTTTAGCATGCATCTTTACATCCTCTCGTCATAATATGTCTTGTCATACATCACTTTTATTATTTTTATCTATTTGAGTGCACATACATTAAACTTTAAGTTAAGTGGGGGACTAACAGCTTACCTTATGACTTGAGTCAAGGTTTAAGTTTGTGTAAACCCCAACTCTTTGCTGAGTGTTTAGACTGGTAGTGATTGGTATATGTACCATCCCGCTATCTACTAAACCCCCATATCGCCTTTACGAAGGTGATCACTAGGACAGCAAGAGACCATCTTTAGAGACCAAGTAGTAAACCTACCTTATATCTCATATAGAGGAACTAGAACCTATCGTTTTGTGAAAAAAACCATAAAAAGCATCTTGACTTGCAGGTCTTGTGAACGAAATGGCCACCACTACTAAACTTTGTATCATGGAATATGGGAAAAATTATGAATTGTAACAATTGACTGAAGGAGACTACCTTAAAAGTGATGAAAAGAAGCTATCACCAATCAAGAATCTGAATTGCATTATGAATGAGGAACAAGTTAACAACTCATTTTCAGGATGTGGATAAGGACGCATGTTTTAGAAAATACGGACACTTGATAGAGATTGCAAAGGTAGAAGTTTTAAGCCCAGCAGTGCGAGCTCTAGTTCACTTTTAGGATCCAGACAACCGTTGTTTTTCTTTTGGGAGATAGACCTATGTCCTACTATGGAGGAATATGAGATGTTGACCGAGTTTCCAAACGATCTATACAAATTTTTTTTTCCTTTGAGATGTAGCAAAATCATCCCTGAACTATCGAAGCTACTCAGAATCCCCAACTTGGAAAGGTTTGTAGAGAAGAATGTTGTTAGTCTAAAATGGAAAATGCTATAATTTGAACTAGAAAAGAAGTCTGGATCAGAAAAAGAGAGACTAATTGCCTTAGGCATATTTGGCCTTGTGTTGTTCCCAAGTCAAATAGGTATAATAAGCTTGGACGCTACTGCTGCTTATGTAAAATATGAGAATACACAAATCAATCTAGTGGCCTCTATTTTGGCTGAAACCATCATAACCCTTAACCATTTTCGAAGAGCTAGGAAAGGAGCAATGAGATGTTGCACGCAGTTGTTGTATATCTTGTCATATTGAAATAAAAAAGCTTGTTTTTAATAATTTTTGGTGGTTCAACCAAAAACCATTGAGGATAGTGGAAGAAGAGGAATGGGGAGATTTAGACAACAAAGGTTGGGTAGAGAAGCTAAAAAAATTACCTAGTAGTGGTTTTAAATGGAGAGCCACTTGGGATTAAGGCAATGAATGTCCTAATGAGTTGCGGGCAAAGACGTTGGGTTCCATTGGTAGGGGTTACCGGCTATGTGAGTTATGCTCCTACCCTAATGGTAAGGCAACATGGGGGCATGCAATTTGTTCCAAGGACCATGGGAATTGCTCAGTTCTTTGGTTTGTTTAAAGATCCCGTTGCACAAGAAGTTTTGGAGATCATTAGAGAAGATTGGAAGCATATAGTTTTGGTGGAAATAAAAGGTTTGAGGGATACAAGTACAAGTGAAGGGAATGCAAAATGGAGAGACTTAGCTGCTTCAACCATGACTAGTGAAGAAGTCAAGTCTCCCCAAACAGAAAAAAAGCCTATTAAGAGGAAAAGGGTTGTCAATGAAGAGGAATTGAGAAGACAAATAGAAAAGCTTCAGATAGAATTGAGCAAAAACAGAAAAGACAAGGCAATAATGGAAGAAATTTTGTTGGAAGGTGATAAGAGGAGAGCATTTTCAGATGAGCAAATACAGTCTAAAGATGTGAGAATAACCAAGCTCGAGTTAAAGTTGGTTGAAGAAGAGAATGTTAGGTTGGGAATTGAGCAAGAATTAACAGAGATGAGTCTGAATTGGATGCAAAGTTGCTCTGAAATGGGTGTATTGAAAACCGAATATAATGAATGCCAAGGGAACATAGATATTACCAAGAGAAATTTGCAAAAGTTCAGTGTGAGTTGATGCATAGAATGGGGAAGTATGAAGATCTGTATAAGAAGTATGTAATGTTATATAGTTGTTCGACGAGATCTGTAAAAGAGGAAGTTGTAGAGTTGGCAGTTAAGGAAAATGAGAAAAAAATTCTGAGGATAAAGCTCAGCAAAGAAAGAGAATAGATGAAGTATCTGGATGAGAAACTAGCAGTAATGGAAGAACACAAGGATTAATACTTCATTGAGCAAAACCAATATGTTGCTCATAGGAAAGATGACCAAGATGGATGAAGCTGTTACGCATGTTCGGATCATTAGAATCAATGCACGAAATGTAGGAAGGGATATCATTCGCTATCGCTGAAGTCTAGCTGAGACCGATGCCTTCTTGGAGAAAATCGATAACCGCGGTTGTGCCTTCCTACCCTTGGCCAAAGAGGTGGTAGAAGAAGTAGATTAATTTTCTTTTTTTCTTTATGTTTCCCAAAAATGTAGAACTTATCAAGCATTAATGAAAAGGGCGTTGACCCATCTCTTATGCAAAATCTATCTCTTGGTGAATATGACTCAAGCAAATGACTCGAAAAGTAGTACTCGTAGCAAAGCAATGTGACAAGAAAAACTATGTTTATTAGGTGTTGGCTATTAATCATTCACAAGAAAGATGCATCCATACCCAATATGCAAAGCATTTTTATCACAAACATGCATTATACCATACATTTTCTTTAACATTTGTGCATAACAGCTCGACTACAAAACATAGGCCCCCCTACCAAAATTCACAACATTCGACTAAGGAAAAGGATGGACAACAAAGAAAGGGCAGAACCAGAATCTCAATACCAAAAAGAGCTTGGAGCTGTTCGAAGTGATGTGGCATGCTTAGCCAGTTTGCTTGAGAAAACGTTAAGAACAAGGGATGGAGAAAGAATGCCCACTCAAATGGACGAAGCACCACCGATAGTTCAAAGCCCCGTGGTAGTTGAAGGGAAAGATTTATCTGACCCAATTAGGGCATCCGAAGTGTGTTTAGTGCCTAACATTGTGATTCCATGGAAGTTTACGGGTGTCGGAATTTGTCAAGTATACTGGGATATAATGCGTAAATACTTATCTTTGTTTCTACTATAACAAGATGGCAGAGTTTACCCATGATGATAAAATGTTAATTTATTTCTTCCAGGATACCCTAACATGATCATCCCTCAACTGGTATATGAGATTGGACAACATAAGGATTAGGAAGTGGACGGATTTGGCAGGATACTTTCTTAAAGCAATATAAGTTTAATGTTGAGATTGCTCCTGATAGGACCAATTTGATTATCATGGAGAAAGGAGCTCAAGAGTCCGTAAAGACTTATGCTCAAAGGTGACGGGACCAAGCTATCAATGTACAAATACCACTAATAGAGACAGAAATGGTGACCCTATTTGCTAATACCTTTAGAGCCCTATACTATGAGCATCTTATGGGTAACTCAGCCCAACATTTCTACGATGCAGTGTGAATTGCTGAGAGGATTGAACAAGGAATTTCAAAGTGGGAGAATAATGGAACCCGTAGAGAAGAGGGGTTCTGTTAGGGAAGAGGAAAGAAATTGAGGTGAATAACCTAGAAGATAGGTATAGAGGGAAAGATAGAAATTATCAAAACTACCAAACACCTACCCCTCAAATCACCAATATCAATTTTTCAATACCTTTCATCCTAAACCAACCCTATCAAACAAGGTTCCCTGCAAACAACCAAAATAATTACCCAAGGAGAGACTATCAACAATCAGAAGAACAATTACCACCTATAGAAGTTGGTATTGACTAAGCCCTCATATGCAAAGTAAGTAGACTATAGAGCAATGCTCGACAATTATGTTTCTACCTCAAATGTTGAAACTCCTTTTTTCGAAACCGAGATAAGCGGGTTGATCCGGAGTGGCCGTTGTTTCACTCCCAAGGAGTTAGAAAAATAAAGAAAAGCTAAGGGCAAAGAGGAAATCAATTTTGATAAATAGCGGGAGATAAATAAACCCGTGACGGAGGAAGAAACAAATGAGTTTCTAAAGTTGATGAAGCATAGTGAGAACTGTGTAGTGGACCAGTTGAAAAAGACCCCTGCCAAGATATTTATCATGTCATTAATACTCAGTTCTGATCCATATCGCAATGCTTTGAAAAAGGTACTGAACGAGCCCTATGTACCTTAGGATATAAAACAAAAGGCTATAGAGCATCTAGTAGGGAGCATCCATGCTTCAAATTACTTGTATTTCACCGAAGATGAACTTGATGATGAAGGAACTTGACATAACAAGCCTTTGTATATCATGGTCCAATGCAAAGATTGTTTCATCAGTAAAGTTCTCATCAATTGTCGCGACGATGATTTTTTTACGCGCGCCCCTTTCCATTTCCCTGGATTTGGGGAGACAACGGCACGCGGTGAAAATGGGGTGTTTAATAGTCATAAAAATTACAACTATAAATATCGGGAGTCGCCACCTAGTATTAAGGTCACTAGGAACCTATTGGTCTGTGAGAGTCTAGGTAAGGGGACTTGTTGTGCAAGGGAAAGACGCATCACCCCCTAGTGCACCCTACCTAAGGTAAGTTGTATTGTTTTTTGGTTGTTTTTCCTAAATCATTTTTTATTGGTCTTTTTCTAGAATTCGACGTAGATTTCTCTCCGTGAGAGGATCTCTACCTCATTGCGGGTTGAAAGACTAACGAAAATGAACTTTGCACTATATTTTGAAAATCTCATTTTTAACCATCCACGAGTGTACATTACAGTGTAATTTTACACCGCAATAGATAAAACAAACGACGACAATTTTTTTTTCGCGCTTCGCACCCTACGCCATCTCCTCTCTAGAGAGACAACAGCGCGCGGTGAAAATGGGGTGCTTCATAGTCCTAAAATTTACGACTATAATTATTAGGAGTCGCCACCTAGTATTAAGGTTACTAGCAACCTATTGGTCTGTGAGAGTCTAGGTAAGGGGACTTGTTGTGCAAGGGGAAGACGCATCACCCCCAGTGCACCCTACTTAAGGTAAGCTGCATTGTTGCTTGATTGTTTTTTCTAAGTCAAACTTCTTACAGTGCATTTTCAAAAAACCATTTTTTGTGTCTGCGGGTGTACTTTACAATATAAATTTACACCACAGCTACAAACCCTTTTTTTATCTATAGATGTATTTTACAATGTAAATTTACACCGTATCTGAAAAATTCTTTTTATTATCTACGGATGTACTTTACAATATAAATTTACACCGTAGTTTAAAAACCTTTTTTTTATCCATGGATGTTCTTTACAATGTAAATTTACACCCTAATAAATAAAACCTCTTTTTATCCACGGGTGTACTTTACAATGTAAATTTACACCCTAATAGATAAAACAAAAATATTTAAAATATTTTTGATATTTTGGCCGAATGCCAAAGGATAATCGTAAACTGGTTACGATATCCAATTTTCGCTTTTAAAATATGGAAAAGATGGAACATATTTTTGATAAAAAATACAATGGGAAAAACTTTGGAATCCGGCCGTATGCACGAAAACATATTTTTTGTTTTTTTTTGTTTTTTTTTTTTGTTTTTTCTTTTGAAATCCAATTTTTATGTTTTTATTTTTTATGCAACTCACATACCCATTCTCTTTTTTCATTATTTTTTTGTTACATTGTACATATTACATAACATAGCATTTACAAAAATAAATGAACATAACAACAATTTAAACACAAATACAACATCCAAAATCACGAAAACACCACCTCAGCAACACTGTTGAGAGTTGCAGCCACGCAGGAGCATTGGTGGCGCGTCGTCCCACACGCCACCGCCGTCGGAAAAAAAAATGCAACGTGACAGGGGGTGGATCTGCCTCTTCCCTTCCTTCTCTCGCCGATAACGGCCTCCATGGACCTGCAAAATAGACAAAAGACACAAACACAACACAAACAATGGTTCGGCCTCAGATCTTAGATCTGTCTTCGTTTTTTAAAATGGCAGCTGGGGGCTATAGAGGTTGGACGGTGACCGATCTGATGGCTGGTGATGGGGTTGTTGTGGGGTAACACCATGGACGGTGGATCATGTATACTTTGGATGAAAGGGTATATGGAGTGCTTGTGTTATTTAGACAAGCAAGGACACATCATAAACACAAGAAAATACATAATCATTGAAAAGAAAGGTTTGCTTGACAACAAAAAGGTATTATGGTGCTTGCATGCAAAATTGCCAACAAGTCAAAACAGGTTGAAGCCGAGACATGACCAAACAAAGAGCAATTATGGAAGCAGGCTTAATTTTCCAACTCTGGTGCATTTCATTCTCAAAGACTCTTGCAGAAATCATTTCAGTGCTTGCTCGAGTACGCCGACAATATAAGTCATGCTAGCTTTCAGACAAACTAGTTTTCTCGGATGTGGAAATGGCAGTGAGCACATTCTTCTTTGTCCATAATTCTTTGACATAGTTGAGTGTTAATGGATAGAAGATCTTCGGGGACCTATGTTTCTATCTGCAGATGATATGTTATGCAATGATAAATGCATGTGAATACAAATGTATGTATATACATAACGAGTGAATTATCAGGAATGGTGTACCCAAAAGCAAGTTCTAAGCCATTAGATGAGGGGTAAGTTTTCTATCTGGTCTTAGAAGGTCTATGAATTGCCTAGTGACCGCCTCACATGAAGGTAGTGTAGGGGTTTACATGAAATGGTTGGGGCACAGTATGACCACCATTATCAAGTAAACACTCAGTTCATAATTGGATGTTTCACGAATCTGAACCCCGACTGAAAGTCATGAGGCAGACCACTAATCCCCACCTAACTTAAAATTGGCTTTACTCTGGAAATTAAAATGCATGATGCCAATAATTTAAGCTCAATGTTATGCATGAGTTGCAAGTAAAATAGATGTTAAAGTAGTAAAAATGCATGTTAAATCAGTAAAAATGTGTGCAAAAACAAATTGAAGAAATAAACAATCAAAGAAACAAAGCTCAGTCCAGCAATGTTCCCTAGTGGAGTCGCCATCTGTCGCGATGGAGATTTTTTTACGCGCTTCATGCCCCCGCCATTTCCCCGGATTTGGGGACAATGACGCGCGATGAAAATGGGGTGTTTAATTGTCATAAAAATTACAACTATAAATATTCTGGAGTCGCCACCTAGTATTACGTTCACTAGGAATCTATTGGTATACGAGAGTCTAGGTAAGGGGACTTGTTGTGCAAGGGGAAGACGCATCACCCCCAGTGCACCCTACCTAAGGTAAGCTGCATTGTTGTTTGATTGTTTTTCCTAAATCATTTTTTATTGGTCTTTTCTAGAATTCGACGTAGATTTCTCTCCGTGAGAGGATCTCTACCTTATTGCGGGTTGAAAGACTAACGAAAATGAATTTTGCACTGCATTTTGAAAATCTCATTTTTAACCATCCACGAGTGTACATTACAATGTAATTTTACATCGCAATAGATAAAACAAAATAATTGTTAAAATATTTTTAACCAGCCATGCAGGAGCATTGGTGGCGCGTCGTCCCACGCGCCTCCGCCACCGGAGAAAAAAATGCAACGTGACAGGGGGGAGATCTGCCTCTTCCCTTCCTTCTCTCGCCGGTAACGGCCTCCACGGACCTACAAAATAGACAAAAGACACAAACACAACACAAACAATGGTTCTAGCCTTAGATCATAGATATGTCTTTGTTTTTTAAAACGGCAACTGGGGGGCTATGGAGGATGGACGGTGGCCGATCTGATGGCTAATGATGGGGTTGTTGTGGGGTAACACCATGGATGGTGGAGAGAGGAAGAAGAAATGAGGCGGTGGGCTGCTTTCCATGGCTGATCGGAGTGCTGGGCTGCCTTCGGTCCACGGGAAGGAGACGGAAAGCTGAGGGAGTGAACCCGTGGAGGGAAGGAGACAAAGGTTGTGCGGGTGAAGAGAGGGGAGGTCGTCGGCGTTGAAGAGCTGACCACTGACGGCTGGAGAGGAGATCTGGAGGTTGTTGGCGAAGAGATGTTGTTGTCGCCGGATGGGAGAGTCGAGGCTGTCGGAGGGAGCATGCTGGAAAAGAAGGTGGGGGTTGGCTGGTCAGTTTGCCGGAGAAAGGAGCTCACGGGAAGGGAGGTTGAGAGGTGGCTCGCCGGCGAGGATGAGGGAGGCTTGGTCGGAGAAAGGAAAAGAAAAAAAAAAGAGGTGGCCGGAGGGGAATAAGAAAAAGGGAAAGAACGGGAGGGGATGTGGCTGCCTCCCAAGGGGCTGGCGGCTGCAGCCCCAAAAAAGAGGAGATTAGGGTTTGTGATTTTTAGGGTTTTTTATTTTTTGTCTCTTTTTTGATTTTTTTCGAGTCTAATTTTCGGGGTCCTTTTTTCAAATGGCACAACTACTCTATTTATAGAGTTGGAATTTACATATTTGTTTCAATTTAGTCCTCTATTTTGGATTTGTGTAATTTGATCCCTAATTTGACCATTAAATTCAACTGTATTCAATTTGACCCCAACTTTGCACAATTGGATTGAAAAAATTCAATTTGGTTTCCGAAAAAATCTAAACTTCTCAATTGAAACCCAAATTAAGCTCAAGTATTTGATTTTTTATCAATTAAGCCCTTTAATTAATTTGATGTGGCCAATTTAAAGTATAATTAAGTCCTTACACTTAATTAAATCCTTCAATTGGACCCTAAATTAATTCTCAAACATAATTATACTTTTAAATTGGTCGACGATTAAATCAAATTGGCCTATAAAAATATAATTATATTTCTCGATTTAATTTTTACACAGATTTATCCGATGATATATTATTTTTCCTTAAATCTGTATTTTTCCTTTATTTTTTGGGGAGGAAAGAGATACAATTAGACTCTCGAAAAGAACCAAAATTTGCACATTGATTTTTCTACCCATGCCGACCCCTTTTATTTTATTTTTGTTATTTTTGGGTGGATTTTGGGGAGTAACCTAGAAATTGGGTTATGACATCGATAATGGCTTAGCCCTTAATGTGTTGTCAAGGCATATGTTGAATGAGATGCGAGTGGATCCCTCCCATATGCAGCCAAGTGTGATAAAGGCTAGAGCATATGATGTTTCACCGAGGCAAGTGTTAGGGTCGATCGAAGTTGAACTAGCCATGGGTCTGCAAGTTTTTCTAGTAACCCTTCAAGTGATGGACATCCACCCTTCTTATAGCATGTTGTTAGGAAGGCCATGGATACATTCTGCAAGAGCGGTCACCTTCTCGCTACATCAATGTTTGAGGTACATTGACAATGGTGTCCTAGTTACCATTAAGGCCAAAGAAACTATATCGATGTTGAAAAATGTGGCGGTCCCTTTCATTGAAGCTTAAGATTGTATGGATGGAAATCTACATGCGAGTTACCGTTATGAATACCGAGTGGGTGCTTGAGAACACTATAATGAGAAAACTAGGGATCTTAGAGGCCACCAAAATGGCTGCTAAAAGCTTTTTCAAGCACGAGATTCCTACCCGATTTGACATAGGAAAAGAGAAAATCGAATGGATTAGTATAACAAAGTTGAAATCTGTAGAACAGAGGCTTGGACTGGGATATAAGCCTAGAAAAGAGGATTATAAGAGGGATGCTGGTGCAAGAACAGAGAAAAGGATGGCAAGGGTTGAAGGAAGGAAGACTAAACAAGAAAACTTAGTCATTGCTCCGATTAGGGTTTCATTCCCAAAGGCTACATATGTGATGCAACCTGACCACGGACATGAAAGATCTCTTCAGAAGCTTTCGTCTATGAGCATAAACACTGTGGAAAAGGAAGAAGTTGAGGGCATTGCCGGGAAGACTCAATCTGGAAGAAGGGATGAAAGAACTGCCGCAATTAACCATCCATGCTCCGGAGGAAGTTACTACCCGTACATGTATTCAGAAGCTAGCCGAGAGAGAGAAGTTCCAGAATCGGGAGACCCAAGAAGCTCCATTGGTTTTCAGAATGTAATAAACAATGCCTATTAGATTAAGATATTTTCTATGTTGTTTTTGTTTTGTTTTAAATTTTGACATTCGAGGCTCAATAGGTCAATCGAATTTTATTTTTGTTTTGTTTTGAACCAAATATTTCTTTTAATGAGATTATGCATTTTTTTACTTCATCTTTCTTTTTATTTTTCATTTGTTTGTGTATTTACACTCACTTTTCGCTTTCAGGAACCCTAAAAGCTGAACTTCCACAACAACACCTGCACTTTACAATGAGAATGAATGGCTCAATAATGAGAATGAATGGCTCTATTTTACAATGAGAACTAACGCGCCACCACTGCCATGCGGGCCTCCACTGTCAGCAGTGTTTCAGAGGAGGTTTATTTTATAAATTTTTAGATTTTTATGTGTTTGTTCTAAATTATTATTATTTATATTTCTTTTGCATGTTATGTAATTGTAAAATGTACCCAAAAAACAAATATAATGAAAAAAGAGAATGGGTGTGTGAGTTGCATAAGAAAAACATAAAAATTGCATTTCAAAAAACCAAGAAAAACACAAACAAAACAAAAATTGTGTTTTCGTGCATACGACCGGATTCCAAAGTTTTTAACATTGTATTTTTTGCAAAAAATATGTTGCATCTTTTCCATGTTTTAAAAGCAAAAATTTGGATATCGTAACCAGTTTGCGATTATCTGTTGGCATTCGGCCAAAAATGTCAAAAATAATTTAACAATTATTTTGTCTTATCTATCGCGGTGTAAAATTACACTGTAATGTACACTCGTGGATGGTTAACAATAAGATTTTCAAAATGCAGTGCAAAATTCATTTTTGGTTAGTCTTTCAACCCGCAATGAGGTAGAGATTCTCTCACGGAGAGAAATCTACGTCAAATTTTAGAAAAGACCAATAAAAAATGATTTAGGAAAAACAATCAAAACAACAATGCAACTTACCTTAGATAGAGTGCAATGGGGGTGATGCGTCTTCCCCTTGCACAACAAGTCTCCTTACCCTAGACTCTCACAGACCAATAGGTTCCTAGTAACCTTAATACTAGGTGGCGACTCCTTAGAATTATAGTCGTAAATTTTATGGCTATAAACAACTCCATTTTCACCGCGCGTCGTTGTCTCTCCAGAGGAGAGATGGCGGGGCACGAAGCGCGCACAAAAATCATCGTCGCGACAAAGTGCATGATCTCATAACATTTATTTTTACTTATTTATTTTATTTTACTTGGCTTGACATGTTTTGTACACCACACTAGGGGAAAAAGTGCACATAGGGGTCCAAATGGGTACCATCATAAAACTTTTGAAACACCATCTACAAGAATTGTTTAAAATGGTGATTTGCATTAAAAGTTTCAATTTGCATGAACGAAACCATATTTTGAGTTATTTAAAAAAAAATAACTTCTTGAGTCTTCATGGAAAAGGTAATTTAAACATTGATAAAAGTATAATAAAGGGAAAACTTCAATGGAGCAAGAAAGGACCCCATGAGAAACCAAGGATCTCTTCAACGAGGGTTAAAAATATAAGAATACGCGTGGAGCACACTCTATTTCAAATCAGTCAAATGCTTAAGGAAGACTACAAAAAACAGGGGGACCTATGTTTTCAAAAGAGGTAACAAAAACATGCATGTTATATTGTCATAACACTCACCTGACAGGAAAGGTGTGGCAAAAGCCAATGTAATTCCAAGTTTTGGAAGATATGGAGAAACAAAATCTCAAGTCAACAAAACCACGGAAGATGAATTGGGGACTAGTGCTGCTTTGCTCCTCAAAACGGGTAGGTCATCCGTTACCATGAGACTATCTTCCTCCATCTTCCATCTAGTTAGGTCACCTGTCATATTGAGACCATCTTCCTCTATCTAATCCGGGTAGGTCACCCGTCATAATGAGACCCTCTCCATCTTCCATCTAGGGAGGTCACCCATCATAATGAGACCATCTTAACCAATTTAACCTGGGTAGGTCACCCTGCATAATGAGACCATCTTAACTATTCTCACCCGGGTAGGTCACCCATCATAATGAGACCATCTTAACCAATCTAACCGGGTAGGTCACCCATTATATTGAGACCATCTTAACTATTCTCACGCGGGTAGGTCACCCAGCATAATGAGACCATCTTAACTATTCTCACCCGGGTAGGTCACCCAGCATAATGAGATCATCTTAACTATTCTCACCTGGGTAGGTCACCCACTATAAATGAGACCATCTTAACCAATTTAACCCGAGTAGGTCACCCATCACAATGAGACCGTTTTAACTAATTCCCACTTGGGTAGGTCACCCATCATAATGAGACCATCTTTATTTTTCTTTACAAACGCTTACTATTTAAAGTCTTTTACAGACTTTAGTCGTAAGCATTGTAAAGAAGGGCGCAACTGTCATAACCTAATTTTGGGTTATTCCCCAAATCTACCCAAAAATAGCAAAAATAAAAATAAAAGGCGCCGGTGTCGGTAGGAAAATCAAGGTGAAAATTTTAACATTTTCGAGAACTCGATTATACCTCTTTTGTGCCCAAAAAAGAAGGAAAATGCAGATTCAAGGCTAAAGTAATTTATTATTGGATAAATTTGCATAAACATTAAGTCGAAAGATATAATTATATTTTGATGGGCCAGTTCGATTTAATCGTTGACCAATTTAAAAGTGTAATTATGTTTGAGAATTAATTTAGGGTCCAATTGAAGGGTTTAATTAAGTGCAATGACTTAATTATATGTTAAATTAGTCAAATTAATTTTATTAAGGGCTTAATCGATGAAAAATCAAATTCTTGAGCATAAAACAGGTTTGATTGAGAAATTGGAATTTTCGGAGACCGAATTGAATTTTTTCCAAGCCAATTATGCGAAGTCAGGGGCCAAATTGAATGAATTTAGTGTCTAAAGGTCAATTGAAGGTTAAATCACACAAATTGGAAACTAAGGATCAAAATAAAAAAAGGCACGCAAAGTTAAGGATGCACTTGAAATTCTAACGAGGATACAATTGCACAAAATTGTAATGGGGGTGCAATTAGAGCAATTGTAAATCGAGAGACCAAATTGTATTTTTACCTTCCCAAATCATTTGAAAACCTGCAGGTGTGCCTGCACTTTTCAATCATCTGAACAGTGTCAGGCACGCCACTGCAGTTTCGGGCAGCAACCCATTGCTGCACGCAATGGGCAGTCGAACGGTTGCCTCCATTTGTCTATAAATTGCATGTAGGCAATGGTGCCAAAGGGGAGTAGAGAGGAAGCAGAGGAGAAAATCAGGTAATAACAGAGGAAAAATAGAATACAAAGGAAAAATTCGCTGAAAAAATTTAGATAATCTTCATCTCCCTCATCTCCAGCGTCAGCTCTCCCTCTTCCCTTCATCTCTCTCCATCAGCCCACTCTCTCTCACTAAAACCAGATGTCAATGTCTCTCTCTCTCCTCCAGCAGCCACCAACTCCGACCACCTTGCGCCCCCCACATCACGCCAGAAGACTCCCCTCCACGCCAACATCCCAGCCACCTCCTCCAGTAAAGCAATAGCAACAGCCCTAACTACAGCAAACACAACTCGTCAACTTTCAACGTCCATTCCAGCCACCACAGGCCACCATTTCCGACGCCACCACAACAGGAACAACCACTTCGACCTCCTCTACCCAACAATATTAACAGGTATGTCGCCCATCACACTCCAATATTCACCCTGTTACTATTCATTGTCTTCTTGTATGCGGGGGGAGTGAATTAATTCACTTCCCGCCCATTATAACTGCGTGGACAGTGGGTTGGTTGGGCTGAGCTTTGTGCCCAACCTCACTTCTTGAATAAGGTGGGCTTCTAGCTCGTTTGGGATGGAAGCCCAATGAGATCTGGGCAACCATCCCACCGGAAAAAAATTATAAAAAATAGAAAAAAAAATACATATTTACATAAAAATATGTATCTTTTTTTTTAAAAAAAATCAAAACAAAAAAAATATGTTTGTTTTCTTGCATACGGCCAATACGCTAACATATTTTGAACATTCCTTAAAAAAATACTATCTTAGAATTTTAAAGAAAAATCATTTTCTCGCATTTCTTGATTTTACAACATGTTTGTACAATCCAAAGGGTATTGGTCAATATTCCAAAAATATCAAAATCTTATTTTTGGGGATTCATATTATTCATTGTTGATATTTAGATAAATAAATCCTGAAGGAGTTAATATCCAAAATATTGGCAGGGATAATTTGTTATTATTTACTATTAATATCCAAAATATTAGCACTTTGACGAGTTTGTGTGTATATTTAGAAACACGGTATGGTTTGAAGCTTTCAAGACGCATGTTCGTGATAGAAAAGGTTGCAATGTTTCTATTTAAGAATAGTCATTGGCGCGTCTAACAAGGAAGTGCAAGAGAGATTTCAACATTTGGGTGAAAATGTTAGTCAATGCATACACAAAGTCCTTAAAGCAATATGTTTTTTCACTGTGGACGTCATAAACCAACAGATCCAGGTTTTACGAGCACCCCAAGAGAAATTGCAATGAATCCAAGATATATGCCAATTTTTCAGGTCAGGTGTTTTTATTTTTATCATGTCAAAATGATTTTTTGTTCTTTTTTATTCATGGATAAAATAATGAGACATTTGGCCTTTTCATTTAGAATTGTGTCGGTGCAATTGATAGAACACATGTTTGTGCTTGCATATCAGCCGAAAATCAAGTTCTATTTATTGGAAGAAAAGGTGTACCAACCCAAAATGTTATGGTTGCTTGTAGTTTCTACATGCAATTTACCTTTGCGAGGGCAGGATGGGAAGGCAGTGCACACGACACACGTATTTTTCTGGAGGCTATTAGCAATAATAATATCAAATTTCTCAAACGACACGACATTTCATATACATTTTACGAGTTGGTCAATTCAGTTTAATAATATTCTTCGTCAATTTTCTGTTTCTTAATATATACTAATGTTTTATTTTTTTTTTGCAGGCAAGTACTACGTGGTTGATGCTGGATATCCCAATGAGTTTGGGGTACTTAGGTCCTTATATAGGTTACAAGTATCATTTCCAAGGTGTCGTTGACAACCAAGTTTTTAATCGCGCACACTCATCACTGCCTAACGTGATATGACACTCATTTGGCGTATGGAAACAGAGGTGGTGAATTTTACAAAATATGCCTACATATCCATATAAAGCACAAGAGAAGATTGTGGTTGTATCAATGGCACTACATAACTATATTAGAAGAAGATCACAAGATGAAATTACTTTTTCCGAATATTATCACAATCCAAAATTTTGTTTCTAAAGATATTTTACTAGATGTTGTTTCTCGATCAAATAGTCACGGATTGCAAACGCGTTCACGTATGAATTTAGTTTGTGATGGAGTTGCAAGTAGTTTGATGGGAGAATAAAAACAAGTGTCGAATTTACTTGAATTATTTGAAATATTTTGTTATTATACTTATTAATACATCTACAAAATTATTCCCAACAAAATATTTATATATATGTACGTGTGTGTGTGTGCATGTGTAATTTAAAGTAATTTCACAAGTTGACAGCAATATGAAAAGCATGGTAACCAAACACACGAAACTGTTTTTCATTAAACTCAAACTCAACCACAGTTTTAACCAAACACTTAAATTTCAGTAATGAACTGCAGCTAAAAGAGCTTTTCATGAAGAAAAAAAATCCAACCACAACAACAACCACAATGCCAAACAGGCTCCTAGTTTAACAGAACGTTTAGGTCGTCCAATGAGGATAGCTACATGTTCTTCAGATAGCTGAACTTTGTATATTTTAGACTTGGAGATTCGACAAGCAGCATCTGAAAATCGGCTTGATCACAGATTCATGGAACTGCTTTGAAAGTGAAATCGTTTCTTGTCATTGTACCCTTGACAGGAACTGCATTGAACACTGATTTTGCTCTACGAACCAATGCGCAACTCCCATACATCTTGACAAGTTCAGTTGAAACAAAAAGGAATGGACTCGAAATCTTTGTTCAAGATAACTCCATGAATCTCTTTCCCTAGCTTCGAAGCTTTAATTTCACAGTAAATGCCCAACATTCTTGCCGTTGTAACAGAGCCTGGCCTATGCTTCGACCACTGTATAAACATGAAAACATTACATGCTTCATATATCAACCCGTTCTCTACATATGAATCGATCATGGCAGTCCATGCGATCACATTCCTTTCCACCATGCCATCAAGCAATAATAAACACCACACTTCAAGTACATTGTTATCTGAGAAGTAGTTAAGGATACTTTGGGTTTGTTTGGTTTTTCTGGTTGTTCTTGTAGTTGAAGTTTAAAAAAAACAGTTTCATGAAAAATATTTTTAGCTACAGTTGATAACTAAAACTGAAGTATTTTGTTAAAACTATAGTTGAGTTTGAAATTTAATAAAAGATAGTTTCGTGTATTTGGTTACCATACTTTTTATATTTTTATCAACTTGTGAAATTACTTTAAAGGATACAAAAATGCTGGGCCTACCGCCGTCTAACAGTTTCTTTCGACTGAACTTCTCCTATATATATTTTGTAAGATTAGTGATTATTTTTTAAAAATATTTGTTAATTACTAGATTAATTTGGCATAGTCATTTCAAAGAGGCAGTACATGCATTATTAATGTCCTGTCCTGTTATTGCTGTGTTGTTTTTTCTTTTCATTTTACGGTTCTAAGATGTTTGTCTGACAATGGATGAAGTATTGTTGATTGTATTTTAAAAATATTTTTGAAAAAATTTAAATTTTAAAAAATATTTTCGTGTATGCCGAAGTGATAAAGTGATTCTTGAAAGTTCCAAGTAATATTGAACTTGAAGCACATTTTCTTGTCTCGAATAATTAAATTTGGATCTTAGGTCCCAAATAACATGTCCAAGTGTCATTCTTTGATTTCATAATTCTTCATATAAACGACGCATAGCATGAAATCATAGACCAGGCATCCAAGAAAGACCGTGACTTGTAAATTATTTGCATTTTTTAAAAAAAAAATTAATTGTTTGAGATATTTTTAAACTATTTCAATGTGCTGATAACAGAAATTAAAATATAAATATAAATATAAATATTCTTTTCATACATTTTTAAATATAAAATATTTTAAAAAAATAATATTAACCACCCTCTAAAACAGACCTAAAATATTTTAAAAAATAACATTGTCTATTATCAAAATGTTAAGCTATTAATTATGTAATTTATCAATAATTTAATATATTGAAGTTAAAAAAAATCTAAAATAATATTTTTATATAGTTTTTCAATAGCAATATAACTCTTATCATGCTAATAGTAGAATTCTAAGTTAACTTTTATGGTACGAAAAAAAAAGCATTGATGTTATAAATATATATTAACACATCATTACTCTTTTCATTAAAAAATATCTGTACTTAATAATATAAACTAACAATAAGTAGGAATTGATAAATTAAAAATGAGGCGCTAATGTTAATTAAATATCAAAGTGGAAAGCTTATCTTTCTAGTAAAACAAAAGGATAAATACAAATTAAAATACTTTCCACTAATTATTTTTATTTTAAACATTTTCATTTGCTTTGTCTGAAAAATTAATTTTGGTTGCTAAGAACACTTGATTTTTGTTTTATAATACATCTAAAAATATCTTATCTATATAAAATATAAAAGAAAAAAATTAAAAATATTTTCTTTTAAGTATTATGAAATTAAAATGTAATATTTAAAAGAATAGTTATTATTTAAAAAATAAATAAAATAAAAAATTTAAAAGTAAAATATAGTATATTAATTAAAAAAATAAAAAAATAATAGGAAAAAAAAATCAAGCATTGCTAGGCATAGTATGTTAGGCTCGCATACCTAACCAAGAAAGAAAAATCTAGGCGCACTTCGGCCTCTAAAGCAAGGCCCACACATTTTTATTTATTTATTTATTTTAAAAATTTCTCTAGTGTGCTCCGCTAGATATATTTTTTATCACCTTTAATTAAAAGAAAATCATGGTTTGAGTTTCTCGCGCAAAAAAAAAAAAAGCTTGTTTTCACTTCACATATAAAGAATATCATTAAACTTATTTTCAACCTCATAATACTCTCTAGTTACTTTATAAATTGAAAAAAAAATGAATCTATGGGCCCAATCTATTTTTATTAAATTTCCCTTACAAAAACAAATTCATTGATAGTAATATCAGTATTTTATGATTAGATTTTTTTTTATTCTTAACCTCTTTAGATGAACTTTTCTATCATCTCGATCTCACCATCAAGATGATAAACGTGAAAAAATAAAGTATGAGTTGAGACCATGTATTAAGTAAGTATATTGCCATATATTTTATTTCAAACATTTATTTTCTTACAAATATCATAAACTGATATATTTTTAAATTTTTTATAGACAATATCGTCTATTTTTACTGCCCAAAAACCCATAGGTAATTAAATCCCATATTTTTCGATTACGAGATGAATAATTTTTCACATAGTTTAGAGAACATGTTAGTACTTTATAATTATCTTTATTTTTTAGAATACTTAATTTCATTATACATTTTCCCTTAATTGTTCATGTGTTCACTTCATGTACTAGATTTATGAACTAGGAAGAAATGCTAGTGATACCTTGTCTTTACTTCATTTGGGTCATGAACGAGTGGTTAAGAGCTACAACGGGTATTTCATCAACGAACATGTGTTTCATACTAAAGAATATATATAGGGGAAAATGACATATAATAATGGAGTTGTTGTTAAGGGATCCACTTCCAACAGATCTTTTTATATCCCGTGGTCCCGACCAACCTTCTCCTCTAGCATCACCTCTAATTTAGATTTATTGTATTTGGATTTTGAATATTCAAAATTTAATCATTTCTAGCTAATAATTTAATTTCAATTTAATTTTATTTGAGACATAATTTGATTTTAAATTTATTTTTTACATTATTAAAATTTATCAAAATTATTTTTCAATATCTGTTTTTGGAAAAAATTAAAATATTAGCTACAGAATTACAAATGAAAATAATGTTGGTATTTTCTACAGAGTTCGATAGTAATTACTCAAATTACTACTATCACTGATAGAATATATCGACAGAATAACTAGTGGAATCACCAATGATATATACTAATAAAATCACTAATGAAATATATTGATAAAATCACCAACAAGAAAGATCAGTAGAATATTCTAGTGGTGATTTCATCGATATATATATAATTTCAAAAGAATTACCAATGAAATAAAAATTACCGATGAGAGTTTTTCATGGCATTGAAGTTGATCCCTCTGTATATAAGAAAACACCTACTAAACAGATATTGAGTGATTGCAGCTCTAAGACCAAATCAATAACAAGTTCCTCATCTTCATCCTCCAAAAGCCATAGATTCTCAAAACGTGCTTCCATTACCTAACAATCTAAAATAGCTAACACACCCTTGCCACTAGATTAAAAATATATCCTAGCTACGTGAGCAAGAACAAAAGAAATTTATCCAATGTTTCATAAAAACTAAAGGAATTTAATTTCAAATAATTTATAAAACACTAAATAATAATAATAATAATAATAATAATAATTGGTTTGTATTGGATAAAATACTTAATATCAATGAGCCTAAATAGTGCACATCTTAAAAAAGAAGATAACACTTTGAATGATTTAGTATTACGTAACTGTTTAAACTATGCTATGGGTCAAATTAAATTATATAGAGATTGACTTTAAGTGATCTAGTAATCTTGACAAGTTCATAGATAATGTGGATGATAAAAAAAATATAGTTTAATTAAAAACAAATAATTAAGATAACATCTTTTTTTAAGTTGTGATATCTTAAGGAAACAAATTTTTTAGATGAAAATAACATTGATATGGATTATAAATGATCTTTCTATGTATGGAATAATTTTAGTTTTTTTTTTTCTTCTAAAATCTCATTTTTAACACAAAACACTTTAAAAAAAGCCATTTGTTCATTCGACGTCACGTCATTAATTCATATAATGTTGACCAATCAAGTATTTCCACTGGGCATCGAGATTTTATCTATTTTTCATTTTTATTAAGAATAACTCTAGTTGATTTTTTTTAAAAAAACTATTTTTTCTCTTTAATTATATATAATGGTTATAATGTGTGTTTCCCCCTCTATATTTTCTCATTTAACACAAACAATAAAGATTGATTTTTTTATTATTATTTCAAAAATTATTTTCAAGCCACATCACATAAAAAAATATTTTATTATTTTTAATATTTGTACATTAAAAAACCTATAAAAATTAATTTTTTGAAAAAAAAATATATTTTATTTTATTTTTAATGAAATAATAATTTATCTAACCTTGATTTTATCAATTAAAAAAGTCACTTACATATATACTGCATTAAAAGGCTTCATGCTCAATATATATACTAGATAGGGGGCATGCTATGCTACAGGCTAACCCGATTTTTTTCCCATTGTTAAAAATAGAAGTCAAGGGAACATAAGTGCTCAAAATAAGTGAAACAAATTCGAGACTTGTATCATTAACTCGATTGGATTGAATAAGTTTGACTAATTTAAATAAAAAGAAAATACAATTCCAATAAATAAATTTATAAAAAAATCGACATAAAAAAATGTTAAAAAAAATCGACATAAAAAAAGGTAAAAAAAAATTGATGGAGCCCATCCATCTTAGCATGCAAAATTTAGGACTTGGTCATGATATCAAGGTAACCTTATTAAAAGCAAACTAAATAAAATCATAATCTAAATTATAAAATTACCCAATGTTTAAGAACAATATTGAAAAAATATAATAAAAAAAGGAATGAAAAAATAATTGTTACCCCAAGTTAAGCTAATAATTCCATAAAAAGAAAAGCAAAAAGCATGAAGTCCAATTCTGAATAAATCAAACGTTAAAGAATAATTTTATTTAAAAAAGATATTTTTTTAAAGAAAACATCTTAAAAAAAAGATTAAAACAACTTGTGTTAGCCTTCAAAACTTGTGACCCTTGTCAAGAGCCTAGAACCAATACTATAGAAAGCAAACTTTAAAAAACAACAAAGAAAAATTATAAATCAATAAAATACTAGTAGATGGAAATTGAAAAAAATGCAATAATTTTTTTTTAAAAAAATGTCAAATAAGAAAAATAAGAACTAAATATGACAAAAAATAATTTGAAATAAAATATTGAGGGGTGAGATTAAAAAAAAAAATCCAATTAGAAAAGTGATCAAAACAAAGAAACAACAATCAAATGAAGGAGGACCATTATATATTGAAGGATGAAGTTGAAATAACACATCAATCAAAAGAATATTAAAACAAAACAAATAGTAATAAAAAATAGAGATCAAATTCTATAAAAATTAAATAAAAGGACACATGTATTCTTTGACAAGGAGAGAGAGAAAGAGAGAAAACAAAACAAAAGAAAAAAAAATCATCAGAGTTCAATCAAAGTTGTTAATATCGTTTTACGGTTGTACTATTTATATATATATATATATATATATATATATATATATATATATATATATATAATCAAATATATTAATTAAAAAAATTAGTTCAAATCCAAAAATAAAATAATTTAGAATTGTGCAATTTAATCTAAAAAAACAGACAATAAAATAATTTTTCTGAATAAAATTATAAACATGTATAATATTATAAGAATGTCATCATGAATCTCGCAATATCATTACATTATCTGATTGCTCTGAAATTTTAACATAATATATGTATATATTTTAAGAGACTCCTCATAAAATTTCATCTTAATCTAACAGTCAAATTAAGAGATATAATTGATTTTGTACAATTATTTATTTTTAAAAAAAATACTATTTGACCGAAACAGAACGGGTGGAACAAAACCGGTACGTTTCGGCCGTTATTTGGCCAAAATATACAGAACATACCAAAATTTAAACTGAGATAAAAACAACACCGTATTATCTTATTTTTTAACTGTTACAAGATATTTCAGTCAAAACCGAACAAAATTAACAACTATAAGTTCAATCATTAGTCTCACTACTGCATACACGATACTGGTGGAAAGACCATGATAAGCGACTTCCAACCTCACCTTGCAAAGTGGGCAACGTCTTAATAATTGTTTTTTAAAATTAATATTTTAATTATTAAAAAAACCATATGCTCTTTGTGTTAATTACAAACAACCTAAGATTATAAAAATACTTTTAAAAATATATAAAGAAAAAATAAAGCCCATTAAATGTTTTTAAAAAAATTATCTTCTAAGAATAATATACTTTTCATACCAAGATCATTTAATGTTAAAAGAACTGAACTATCCCAAACAACTGGATAATGACCGATGAGTCTTGTAGAAACAAACAAATTACCATAGGAGCAAGTTAATATTTTTTTTATTGAAAGGTTAAAAAAGTAGTTATCCTATCCGAGGTTGTCAGTTCTATTCTGTTTGGAATGATCGGTACATTTCATTCTAATTCAAAAAACAGAATAAATCGAAGCAAATTTTATCTCGCTCAAAATCTCTATTCATTTAGAAAATTCTTCCCAAATTCTGCCCAAATTCCGCCCAAAATGTTTTGATTTTGTTCCGTCTAGAACGTTCCAGCTAAATGGTATTTTTTTAAAAAAATAATAATTTTACAATATCAATCATATCTCTTAATCGGACCGTTAAATTATATATATTATGTTAAAATGTCAGAGTAATCAGAGAATGTAACGACCTTGCGAGATTGATGATGACATTCTCGTAATATTATACAGGTTCATAATTTTGTTCAGAAAAATCATTTTATTATGTCTTTTTTAAGAAAAAAAAATTCTCAATTTCATTATTCAACACAATTTTATTACAAATTGAACTTATAATTTGATTTGATTTGTTTTATTTAAGGTTATCATGGTTTTATAATGTCGGTCACACATTTGAAAAGTTAACTTAGGTTGACATGAGTTGATTCAATACATAGTTAATTCAATATTTTTTTAAGATGTTAACTTGATTTTTTTTAGTTAAACTATATTTTTATCAATTTTCCATGTTATTTATAGCTCATTAAGTCAGTCAAGTTATATCAGTTCAATTTATATATTTTTTTATATTTAAAATTTAAATTATATAATTTTAAATAATTTTATTTTTAGATAAAGATGAATAAAGCCTATCCTATCTCGATGAATAAAAGCTGTGTTGCAAAATGTTTTCTCCATCTCCTTCAGCTTACACACATTCACTATAGTAGCTTGCCACGTAGCCTAGTCCTTTAACTTTAGTACTTGCTAGCTCTTTATCCTTCTTCGTGGCAGAATTTTGTTTGTTCGACGTCACGTCATTAATTCATATATTGTTGACCAATCAAGTATTTCCACTAGGCGTCGAGATTTTATCTATTTTTGATTTTTATTAAGAATAACTCTAGTTGATTTTTTTATTAAAAAAACTATCTTTTCTCTTTAATTATATATAATGGTTATAAGGTGTGTTTCCCCCTCTATATTTTCTCATTTAACACAAGCAATAAAGATTGATTTTTTAATTATTATTTCAAAAATTATTTTCAAGCCACATCACAAAAAGAAATATTTTTTAAAAATTATTTTAAATATTTTTACATTAAAAAACCTATAAAAAATTATATTGTTTATTTAGAGAAAAAAAAATTATTTTGTTTTTAAAAAACATTTTTTATGCATATGAAAATAAGTAGTACTGTACAATAAGCTTTGACAGTCTTCTGACATATGGGCCCCCAGCTGGCCCATTTTGTAATCTTTCACGACCATTTATAAAACGTGGGTGCACTATTGACAGAGAAACAAGAAGTCAATTTCAAGGGGCTCGTGTATTCTTGTGCATGTGTTATGGTCCTGTGATCTTCTTAGATTTTTAGTCTACATTACAAACACGTTTCTTAAAAAGTTTATCAATTTATTTATTTATTTTGGATTTATATTTTCAAGTATTTTAAAATTATTTTAATATATTAATGTTAAAAATAATTTTTATAAAATAAAAAATATTATTTTAACATATTCTTAAATAAAAAAACAATTTAATAAAATCTGAAATACAGTTTCATACAACCCTTACTCCCTCCCTCCCTCCCTCCCTCTCTTGTTCTTTTAGCGGTTCTAATTTACTCTCTTTTTTTCTCGTTTCTTCTTTAAGCGGTTCTAATTTACTCTCTTTTTTTCTCGTTTCTTCTTTAAGCGGTTCTGAAATGTCTAGGAGTCTTTGTCAAGCAATATTTATCGAATGATATCCGACAACACATATGAGAAATATCCAGACAGACAAATTCAAATGTGTACGACAAACAAATATAGTGATTATTATTATTTTTATCACACTTTCATTAAATATCCAAGTGATCCATGCTCATTTTATAATATAAAAATAATTCTAGTACCTCACTTTATATATATATATATATATATATATATATATATATATATATATATTTCTTTGACATCGTAATATATAGTACAACAAATAAATAAAATCATGATTTATTTTAAATTTAAATTCCGAACCTGTGCAAAAACCTTTTCATATTCTTAATTATTTCATGTTATTCCAAACCAATTTTGGTATTGTTTTTACTTTTGTGGTTGAGGTTTTAAAAAAACAATTTCATGAAAAGCACTTTTCGCTGTAGTTTATAATTGAAATTGAAGTGTTTGGTTAAAACTGTGGTTGAGTTTGAGCTTGATAAAATAATTTCATGTGTTTAGTTATTATGTTTTTCATATTATTGTCAAATTGTGAAATTACTTTAAAGGACACACACACACACACAGATATATATATATATATATATATATATATAAAATTTATAGATTAATAATCATAACAATAAAATATAATTAATAATTCATGAAAAAAGCAAATATTTGTTTTATTCTCTCATCAAATCACTTACAATTTCATCATGAATTAAATCGATACGTGAATGTCTCTGTGATCCCTTGCTATTTGATCTAGGAATAACATATGGTAACAATGTCATTAGTAACAACATTTGGCAATCCAGTTGTAGAGATATAATTTCAATGCTAAATCCAGTTGCAAGTTTCTAATTCATAATCAATCAAAAAACAACAAGGTTGTGGAGTGAAACAAAGTCACGCGCCTTTTCCTTTCCTCAGGACTGATCTTTATCTACACATTTATTTTTTTATTTTCTTAAAATATTTTTTTTAAAAAATCGACTGGACCTAATCCAATTAAATGGGCCGCCCCAGCCAAGTTAGGCCAAAAGTGTAACAACCCCAAATTTTTTTTTCTCCTATTTGTTTATTTGTTAATCTTTCCCCCTATAAAAGGGTAGATGAAGCATGAGAATTTTTTTTTCTCTCACCGAAATTTCTAACGAAATTTCGGCAGAGTCTCCCCTATATCAGGAGATCCCAAGTTATCAATAACACAACCTACACACAATTTGAATCACATCTCATCCACAATCACATCCTTGTTTAATACAATCAACTGCATAATTCATTCCAAAATATGCTCAGGACCATATTCATTCCCAAACTCCATCTTACACGCATAAGATAAAAATTAAAAGAGCCAATTCGCACACGAAGATTTCACATATAGATACACATATACATATACATAGAACATAACACAATTTAATATTCTAAGCTAATCTCGTACTTTGTAATATCCCGAGCGTAGGTTGATACATTTAATATTCCAGAAACAAAATTTACAAAAATACTATTCTATACAATTTACATGTTCTTCTACATAACAAAATTTCACCGTAACTCCCTAAGTTCCTAACTTATACAAAAAGGAATTAAGGCTTAAAATCTATTCCTGATGAGAATGGGAGGAACCTGCAAAATATAGATTTTCCATATAAGTAAAAACAATTAAGTAAATACTAGCAATTTACGGAAGAAATCTAAACAATATATCCATCAATCTACTAACATCATATGCTAAACACAACCAAATACACCCTTTTAAGGTTATAAAAGAAAATTTATTTCCTTTAACTACTTCTCCCCCCTCTCCATATTGAAAAGATTATAGCCAACACTAATGACCTCCATTCGTGTCTTTAGTTGCCCGTCCTGGAAACAACTAATCAGTTTTATGAAATGCCGACACGAACGTAACCGTTGTTGTCATTAACTATTTTTAAAACCAAAATAGTTAATCTTTGTTCCGTTATTACCTTAGGAGGTTTTAGAGTATGCCGATGTCAAGGATTCTTGACATCATTAGCTTTCATCTCAAAACGCTAATCAAGTCTATAAATTTTGCCAATATCGAAGTCACTTGCCGATATCATTAACTATTCTGAAATCGAATAGTTAATCATGTTTATAAATTATGCCGATATCGATGTGACCCGCCGATATCATTAACTATTCTGAAACCGAATAGCTAATCAAGTTTATAAGTTATGTTGATATCGACGTCACCCGCCGATATCATTAACTATTCTGAAACCGAATAGCTAATCAAGTTTATAAATTATGCCGATATCGACGTCACCGGCCAATATCATTAACTATTCTGAAACTGAATAGTTAATCAGGGTCTATATCTCACCACCAACGTATCGGTAATCAACCAGCTTGTTTCTTCCTATATATATATATATATATTTATTTTTTTCCATCCCCTAACCTTTCCTTTACCCCTTTTCTTTTCCTCATCAATATGCACCAAATTGTAACTTATAGTTCAATAACTAGTAAAGAAAATAATTATTAGATATAGGTATCAAGTACATACTTGTTGTGAACGTTCGACTTGCATTCCCCTGTTGTTGTTGCCCTCCACCCGTGGTTCCTCCTGAAACCACAAATACCCACCATTTTTTTTCATATTAATCCACATATCAAACACAACAACAATAACAATAGTAATAATATTCATTTCTCTTTACCAAATCTTTTCTTTCTCACTTATATTCCTCATTATCATCCTTTAACTTTTCAACTCATTTATAGTCCAAGTGGACATCATGAATTCAATTTTTTTATCACCATTTATTCTCTTATTTTATTTTCTAAAGATCAAGACACATTTTATGAAGGACAAGGGACAATGTCTACCTTTAACATGGTTAAATTTTTGTTATTTTCTCAACTTGGCCGAAACTGTCAACAGAGGTGACAATTTGACCTCTCCTCAGCTTTTTACCCATATCTGGAGTTCCAGAACTCCAAATTAGACGAAGTTGAATTTGTTGGAAAGATAACACTCCCGGCTACAACTTCTATGAAGGGACCCTCCCTGAATTATGTATTTGTAAGGTCCAAATTCCCCTAAGAAACAGGTCAATGAATCTTCCCTATTTTGCAAAAATGGAGGAAACATATCCACTTCATCTTCAATCCTTGCTGCCTCATCAATTACAACCATGTTTTCCCTTTATTCATGAAAACGCTACTCATTTATGTATTTTCCCAATATTTTGTATTCAAAAACCCTAATTCCCAATTCTAGAAGAATCATGAGCTTCTAATCAAATTGGAGTTAATTTCATAGAAAGTGGAATTAGAGCTCCTTACTTGATGAAATCTTGACTTTACTTCACAATTTTTGAAACAATCTTAGCCTTCTTCTCCTTGTAAAGAACCAACCACTCTTCTCCCTTTTCTTCCCCAAATTCTTCACTTTCTTCTTGTTAATTCTCCATCCAATTGTGTTCTTCCACTTTAAAATTCCAAGGCTTGTATGGGTTTTCAATTTTTTGGGTGTTTACTCTTACTTTTTATGAGGTGAAATTCAAAATTCTCGGGTTTCACAAAAAGGCCCAGCTCTGTTGGACTTGGGCTGGGCCGAAATGAGGGCCAACCCAAGTCCAATATATATATATATATATATTAGAGAGAGGGAGTGAAACGGTGCGCTATACTTTTCACGTCTTCTTAAAAAGTAAACAGTGCAGTGCTAATGGTCATGTGAATTAATTCACATGAATAGTAGCGTCCAACCGATAGTCACAAGAGGCTCAACGGCCGATGCCGATGTGTAGAGGAGGCTCAGGTGGTTCTTTCTATGGTGGTGACATTAGAAATGGTGGTCGAGAGGAGCGTCAGAAGCTTGCCACCATTGCTTCTACGTCAAGGCTTCCTACTCTCGCTAATGGTGGTCTCGACAGAGCTTCTGGAGTGGAGAAAAAGCTATCAGTGATGAGGAGGATGGTGATGGTGTCTCCGGGAGCTACCCTCGACTGTGGAGAGAGAGAGTCATCGTTTTGGAGAGAGACAAAGTTGTCCCCGTGGAGAGAGAGAGACCGCTGGTTGCTTCCCACCGTGATGTTGCTTCAATCTACTAACCACAACCTACAATCCATGAAATGCAGGCAAAAAAATATGAATTGCGATCACAGGAAAAGCTTCATTTTAAGCTTCTTCTAAACCATGATTTCAGTCGATTTTTTGTTGGGTCCTATATTAATTTAATTTGCGTTTTTTCATTACCAAATGCACAAAACCTGTTTTTTGCTCGAATCTCGGTTTCGACCAAACTACGAAACAACCACTAAATATCTTCCCTAAACAACCTAAAAATCCTCGAGAAACCTAGTGAACTATGTATATGATTATGTACTGTAAAACAATCATGACAAAAAAATTATTGTGTTGGAAAATTTATCTGGAATATCTTCCCTATATTTATTTCAACACTTATTTGATATGTTTATGTACAAAACTAAATAAAATGTATAATCGAATACAAAAGCTGGGTTAAGAATGCATGTTTGGTATTTTAAGAGATAATTCTTAGGATCTTTAGTGTACAAGTGATATTGCATGGTTTTAAAATCCTAATATTGCACTTCATTTTTATAGAATCTCTCTCATTAGTCATAGTTTTTCTTATTGAGCCACATTTATTTTAGTGGGTAACTAGCTCTTGACATAGCTTTTTTTTTTTTCTATTTCAAAACTTGTAGATGGTCATCAAACTATGTGGTCGATTTTATTTATTGCTGACATTGTTCTTGAAACATCTTTTTTTATTCACTGATCTTGATTTCTATCTTTTCCCTTTCTAAAAGTTTCTCCTCAACCACCAATGTTGTTTGCACAATTCATGCCACCATGTGGTATTACCACCTCTTAGTGTTTAACATCATTTTGAATCTTCCTTGTACCTTCTCAAAAACATGTTTTTGTCACTGCAATTAAGTTAATAAGTCATCTTTGTTTTTTGTTCCATGATGACAAGCACTTACTTTCGAGCTCAAAGATTGGCCTATAGTTTTATTTTTTAGTACCTGACTTTGAGCTTAAGATTTAATTGTAAGAATCTTGTTGTGCTTGGATCTCCTCATGAACATGCTCTAATGTTTGAGCAATCATTACTTATCTTTTGGATTGGATATCTAGGAGTAACTTTTCCATCAACTTTTCTAGTGGTTGTGACCATATTAAAACATTACTTAGATTGTTTTATTGAGCTTGTAAATTCTTTAAGATAATAAATTATTCATAAAATTGAGCCAAAATGGTGGTCTTGGAATTAATTCCTCGAATCCTAATTATCATAGGACCTATGAGTAATCACAATAATATAAAAGATAAGATCACATATAGGCATATCATATTTTCCAATGAAATAAAAATTTGCTCAAGCTTAAAAACATCATCTCACAACTAGTATTCCATAACACTTTTAATTGATGCTTAATAATTTCTCTAATTCTAAGTATTTTAGCTTTATTGTTCTGAGAGCAACTCCAAGGGAAGAGCTAAAGGAAAAGCTAAAACGAAAAGATAAAAAAATTTAGCTTTCATTTTTTATTTTTCATAGCTCCAAGGGGATAGCTATATTGAAAAGCTAAAATAACATTTCTAAGTTGAGGAGTTATTCCTACATATTGATCAAAAGAGCCAAAAAAATTATTTAATATATTTCCATGCAAAAAAGTAGTTTTGGTTGTACTTGTATTAGATAGTTAGTTATTATTAATAAATAGTTATATCAATATTATATTAAAATATAATTGACTTCTCTAAATGTCTTTTTTTCATTGGAGTGCAAATATAAAAAATGTTATATTTACACTATTCAAAAAGCCATATTACTAATTCGACTTCTCTAAATAGTTTTTTCCCTTGGAGATACTCTCAATGACTTTCTTGCTTTTCTATAATTATTGAAAGTTAAAAGGTCTTAGTTAATTTTTTTTTTCCGTAAATTAATTTTAAGAGCAATGATATTGTTTTAGCACTCTTTAACACATTCATGACCTCAATGCTAATCATTTCTTATACTGATGAAAAAAGATTAAGAGCCTGTTTATTTTTTTAGGTAAAAAAACATTTATGAAAAAAATTGACATTTGATTTCTTCAATTTTTTTGTGTATTTTTAGATTATTTTGATGAGTTGATGTCAAAATAAATTTAAGAATTTTTATTGTTATTTTGATGTATTCCAAACGAAATGTATTTAAAAAAAATGTTACTAGAATGTTAAATGAACTCTGTATTGTTATTACCAAAAGCCAAAATCCTTAAACAAGCTTCAATCTCTTAATATAGAAATCTTGTATTGAATATGGGTTCTGATATGTCCAGGAACCAACCTTTAATGAAACCTTGTTTAGTTTTCTATACATTCACTATAATAATCCAATAATTGGTTGATATCAAACATTATATCTTCAAGCTTAACTCACACTAATAAATTGGACCTAAATTCTTCTGATAGGAAATCCCTACAGCATAGTGGTTATTCTTCAAGTTTGTCCTTATATCCCTAATGGTAATTCTAATATGTTCTGACATCTCATGTTTTTTTATAAAGGGTGGTAGAAAATAGTAAGTTCACTATAAGCATTATAAAATGTAATATGACTTGATATGATTCATGTTGTATCAAGAGTTAACCTAAATGGATAAAATTATGTAGTCTACTTTCATTTTGGGTATAAGCAATCAAGTTTATGAAGTCTATAAGCAATCAAGTTTAACATTCTAAACCTAGCTTCATAACATTTTCATCAATTTTAATTAACGGCTTAGGAAAGAGTAAAACTAAGCATGGTATCAAGTTATACAAGTTTTCCGAGAACGTAGCTTTCAATCATCGAAGACAAACTTTATTCAATTTTTGTGGTGTGTAATATTTTTGCTGATGTTTCATAGATATGAGAGGCATGGAAACATCGAACGTCATACAGAATTAGTCCATAATGCAGGGCTTTTATGTAATTGCATTACAAAGAAGCTTTGATTGTTTTCTTTATAAAGGCGCATGAGGAGCACCCCAATACCATCATTCCACAAAGCAATTGCATTTCTTTAAATATTATCCGTCTGCTCAATCCACTTCAAAAAAACAATGTCTCGAATCAATATGGCAGTTCTGCTGGTGGTTGGGCTGCTGCTGGTGACGGCGAAGCAGTCCATGCAGATGAGTTTGAGAAACCCTACTGCTGAGATTGAGACAAGCAATTGCAAACTAACAGTGCTTCGCGTAGGCCTTGTATTTACATCTGATAACAACGAGAAGGCTGTTATAGACTCTGGTCTCGTTACGAATATCTCATATGTTGACATTGCCGGCAGAAGGTTCCATGTTGGAACACTTAAAAACACTCCTATTGTGTATGTTAAGACCGGGACTCAATCGGTAATATTAATTCTATTTCAGCTACGATCCATTTTGTTTCCTTTCCATGATTCCATTTTTATCCTTTGTAGATATGGTATATGGATGTTACTTTTTCTTTTTTTATTTTCGTCATTGCAAAATTATAAGTACAAATAATTATCCATGATTATTTACAGGTTTTCTCTCTCCCTCTCTCTCTTGTTCGGACAGATATTTCGGTTAACAAAACATACTTGCATCCTTAATTTGTGTTTTAAAAATTTTCCATGACAGGTAAATGTGGCTTCTGGTGTTCAAACTCTCTTGCTTAAATTTAATATTTCTAAAATCGTCTTCTTTGGGAATGCTGGAAGCCTGAATGCCAGCGAGGTGGTCCCTGGTGATGTCGCTGTGCCGGAGGCTGTCGGCTTCACCGGAGTTTGGGAATGGGAGGTGCGTAGGCCTTTGCTATTATTTATTGTTTTCGTTTTGAAACTTGATTGTTTTTCATTTTTCTTTTCAATGACGTAAGAACCGACAATCTATCCGGAAAATATTTGAAAGCCAAACATAATGGTAATTCATTCTCCTTAATTTGCTCTTATAAATATCCGCAGATATTCGAAGCTCAGAATAAAGGTCAGCTGGCATTTGGACACTTCAATTATCCAGTGAATGGAGAGAACTTGTTGGGGACTGTAGCGTATCAGAACATCACCTTGTACTCACCAAGTGAAGATCCCAAGGAAGTTTTCTGGCTTCCTGTCCCTTCACCCTGGGACAAAGCTGCTACTGAAGAGCTGACCAAGGTTTGTCAATCTCAGAGTATGAAGCTGAATTAGCTACATGTTTCTTATTCATAATTACCATTAAAATTACCGCTAAGCCTATAATTGATTATTCATTGCAGGATTTGAAGTTAAAAGAATGCCATTCTGGTAGATGCCTGCCCGGAACACCCAAAGTTGTCCCCGTATTGAAGGCTTCTACTTCTGATTTTTACGTTAAAAATAAAGCATACGGAGACTTCCTACTCGGAAAGTTTAAGGCATCAACTGCCGATTCAGCAAGTGCTGTTGTAGCTTTGGTTAGTAAAAAAACTTCTATGAACTCAAAAGTTTATGCTTTATTTTATTATATTAAGTTACACCTGATTAATTTGGTTAACGAGTTTATTGGTGTCCTTATTTTCAGACATCTTTGTCAAATGGAAAGCCCTTCGTGGTGTTCCAAGGTATTTCAAATATTGTTGGTGAAGAGAGTTCAAACCCAGAAATTAGCTATATTGCCTCCCGAAATGCCTTCCTTATGGCCGCCGCGTTCATCGATTTATTACCTACCCAACGACTTGCCTGTGAGTGATGAGATGATGAATCACCTCGAGAGTATCTGGAGCGCCATGAAAAAAGGAGGATGCCCTATTGTACTAGAATAAATTATGTCCTACAAATGGCCTCCTAAATTAAATAAAATGGGGTTAATTATTTCATCCATATGCTCTTTCCTTTTTTTTTTTATGAAATATATGACCTATGTTTGCTGTTTTTGTCATGTGAGATCTTTACAGATTAAAAAAGGATGTGCAAAACTGTTACAGCCCATAGCATAAAGTAAACTTTTTAGCACTTCTATTTTCCTCACACCATAAATTCTGTCTAATATGAAAGCAGGCCAGCTTGTAAAAACTTTACAGAAAAAAATACAGAAATTTTATTGTCTTGAAAAAAACACACACAGAAAGAGAGAGGTAAGGATGCAAAAGTGAATACACTATGAAAACTTCACGTTGTGCCTTTTTCATGTGATCCCATCTAAGTCAACTTTTAATTTTTAATTGGAATTTCACTAATACCCAAAATGAAAGAATCAAAGTCAAGCATAAAAGAAAAATGGCTCAGATATAGATTTTTAGATTATTTGTAAATAATAAAGTTTAAGATATTATTTTTTTAAAAAATATTTTACATTAAAAGATATTATTATTTTTTAAAAATAAAGTATTTACAGAAAAAAGTTTTTTATACAATGTAAAGAAACACAATTTTCTCCATTTAATTTTTTTTATTAGTTATTACATACTATTAGCCTATATATATTGGAATAAAAAAACAATCAACTACAAAATATCAGTACTCTTTGTTGGGTTTTTTATTTTTGATTTTTTTTATCTTGTTATTTATGCTTTCCTGATTTTAAGGAAGGACCTATTGGATTCTAGGGATAATTTTTTATATAAATATATCTTTAAAGACAATATTTAGAATAAAAAACAATCAAGTACAATATATTCAAACGCTTAAACCTAGTTGGAATCAAATAAAAAAACAATGAACTACAAAATACTTACACTCTTAAACCTTGTTGGGTTTTTACTTTTTTATTTATTTTGTTTGTTTAGCTTCCCTCATTTTGAAGAACCTTTGGATCCTCGAGGATAATTGTTTTTAGAAAAATATCCTTAAAGACAATGTTTATCTATTTTACATGCATTAATGTATATTTTTTGTTTTGTTTTATCTTATATGTAACAAAGCTATGTGTAAAATTGTCATGAATTTTTATGTTGTGTGTAAAACTATCTAACTAAGAAAAACTTAGAGTGATTTAATAGCATCACCTAGTAATTTAAAATTTAGTCAAAACGTACATTGGAACTTTTATTAATACCCAAAATGAAAGTAGACTACACCATAATTTTCCTTTGATAAGAAATTTCATTGACTAAAAATATATATTTGTTCAAAATAAGAAATTTAATTGATTAAAAATAAATGTAAAACAAGGTTTAAAGCCTTAAATAGACACCCAAAACAAATACAAGAGGATTGCTTAAAACATTAAAACAACTAGAGCAAACAAGATTTTCATTATTTTAATGGTATTCTTAAATCAAATGATGACTATAGAGTTAATTGTTATCAGCTATGAAATAAACTCTAATTTATCAAAATATATATGAATTGAATATATACATAAAACCTTATCGGAAAAAAAACAACAAAAAAATTAAGAGTAAAAAACATATATAATCTTAATATTACAAAATATAAAAATAAATCTGAAGGCATCAAACATAGAAACGAAATCATTGACAGAAACAAATACTATCAGTTTTTGGCTGCTAGTAACACCAAGAATATTCGTGGTTTACAAATTTTTATTACTCTACCAACATTAATGAATGAAGTGAGGAAAATTGGCAATAGATATGGTTTTTTTATATATTTAAAAATAATATTTGAGTTTTCTTAAGTTATTTTAATATACTGATATTGGAAATAATTTTAAAAAATAAAAAAATATTTTTTTCATATATTTTTAGATAATATATATTTTAACATGTGTCATCTATTTGTTTTTTTGAAAGGGAATATGACGGATATATTCTTTTCTATGGTACATTAGCAGGAGCCCACATAAAATAAAGAACGAAAATTCCACTTTATACCTCTTTCCATCATCCTATGATTTTTCAGGCGGAGAACTTGAAAAAAAAAAGGAATTTAGATTGACGTGTAAATTAATTCAAAAATGTTTTTTTCTTATTATTTTTGAAAAGAAAAACAATTGACATCTTTATTCTTGTTATTCATAATCATTAAATATTATGTGTAAATTAATATTGACATGTAAATTAATTCAAAAATGTTTTCTTATGATTTTTGAAAAAACAAAAACAATTGACATCTTTATTCTTGTCTCTTACTCATAATCATTAAATATTATGTGAAATAAAAAACAAAAAGTGCCAAAAAAATAAAAAAAAAAACCTAAGCCTAAGATATGTGAAATCAAAAAATATTGAAATCGTGATAATTTTTTGAACTCCCATACCAAAATCTCCTAGTAAAAGCCCTAAAAATATTACACATTCTAGGATCACATTAATTTTTTGACGAGCATAAATGAATTTCTATGTTAGGGAATGTGTGATGTGGGGACTATCCAGAAAGCCATAACTATAAACATGAGAAATATGCTATATTTGTTTTTTATAAAAAGTATGCATGGAAAAATCTTGTAATTCGGTCGTATACATGAAAACAACACTTTTTTGCTTATAATATTTTTTTTAAGAAAAAGATTTTTTTATGCAAATTTTGTATTTTGCATTTTTTTAATATTTTTTCCTTTTTCTATTTTTTTCTCTGTGTGGGCTGGCTGCCAAGCCCTGGTAGGCCGAGAGGCCCATCATTTAAGGGTGGGCTCTAGCACAAGTGGGTCGATAGGCCCACTCATTTCTGGTAAATAGGTCGGGCACAAGGCCCCACCCGTCCAGCCCACCGTTTCACACGTGAATAATGTGACAGGAGAGTGAATTAATTCACCCCTCACTGTTCACCACAATGGTGAATAGTGACAAGGTGGTGAGTAGAGTGTGACAACCGACATACTTGTCACTGTCGGCGTGTAGAGGAGGCCGAAGTGGCTCTTCTTGTGGTGGTGGTGTCAGAAATGATGGCTTGTGGTAGCCGGGAGAGCCGCTAGAAGTTGTTGTTTTGTGTTGCTACTACTGTTGCTTGATGTCAGAGCTGGAAAAGAAGAGCTAAGTATGCTGGGTAGTTGCTGGCGTGGGGGCGAAGCCGTCGATGCCGAGGAAACAACCATTGGTGCTTGTTGTGGGTTACAAAGGGAGGCTGGTTGTGGTTGCTGTCAGTTGCCACTAGTGCTTGGTGGCCGGAGTTGTTGACGCTGTCGAGAGAGATGAGAGAGGGGGGCAATTGAGAGGGAGGGAGAACGGGCTGTAGATTGTTATTATTGATGCCGAGGAAGAGTGAGAGCTATTATTTGTATTTTTTTACGTAACTTGTAATTCAATCCTACCATCTCTTGTGTTTGTGTCTGTGCTCTGTGTTTTTTTTTGTTCTTCTATTTGTGTTGTATTATTTCATGCTCTCCTTTGTTTTCTTCTCACTCTAATTGTATCACTATCATTTCCCCTCGTCCTCTGTGTATGGTGTGATTGGTGTATTTATAGTCGAAGGAGGCAACCCTTCAGCTGCCTATTGAGTGCAGCGATGGGTTGCCTCCTACAGCAACGTGCTTGCACTGTTTAGGTTACTGAACAGTGTAGTCATTTCTGCAAGATTCAGGATATTTGGGAGAAGATATAAATGCATGTTGGTCCCTCAATTTGTAATTGCTCTAATTGCACCTCTAATTGGATTAAACTTGTAATTTTGTGCAATTGTATCCCTGTCAAAATTTCAACGACAATCTTAGCTTTGTATGTTGTTTTATTTTTGTCCTTGGTTTTCGATTTATGCGTTTTGACTCTCAATTGACCATTAAACTCTCAATTTTCTTCACAATGCTTACGACTAAAGTCTTGTAAGAGACTTTAGATAGTAAGCATTATAAAGAAAAAGAAAATGGATTTACAGAAAAAGAATTGGTTGATTCATCCAGAAAAAATGAGGGCTATGAAGCGCACTCTAGAGAGAATGGTAGAATAGGGCTAGAAGGCGTGTTATCTAAGAACTGAGGTCTAAGTAGGACACTTGGAGGGTGAAAATATGATGTTCATGAAGACACAAGAAAATGGTCTCATTGTAATGAGTAACCTACCCAACTAAAGACATGGAGATGGTAAAAGATACAAGAATGTTCTTATTGTAATGGACGATCTTCCCAAGTGAAGATAGTGACGGTGGTCAGAAATACAAAGATGATTTTGCTGTAGTGGGCGACCTACCCAACTTACAATGGTGAAGATGATCTCCTTGTAATGGGTGACCTACCCAGAAAATATAATGAAGTGGTTTTGTTGTAATGGGTCACCTACTCAGGTGAGAATGGTGAAGATGGTTTTGTTGTAATGGGTGACCTACCCAAGAAATATAATGAAGATGGTATTGTTGTAATGGGTGACCTACCTAGGAAATATAATAAAGATGGTCTTGTTGTAATGGGTATCCTACCAAGGTAAGAATGGTGAAGATTTAATGGAATGAAAAATAGGACTAGAAAGCACGCTATCTCTGATCTATAGTTGAGGGATGGAAAGCGCATTATTTGAGTTGATGGTTGAAGGTTGGAAAAAACACTAATTAAATTAGTAGTTGAAGGCTGGAGATTGCACTCGAAGAGGAGAAAATAGGGTTGTAAAATGTACTATTATAATTGATGGTCGAGGGCTGAAAAATGCACTTGAAGAGGGGAAAATAGGTTTGTAAAGTGCATGATTTTAATTAATGGTCGAGAGCTGGAAAGCGAACTCAAAGTGAAGGGAAAATAGGGATGGAAAGTGTGTTATTTTAATTGATGGTCAAAAGTTAGAAAATGCACTCGAAGATGAACGGAAAATAGGGCTGGAAAGCGTAGTATTTTAATTGATGGTTAAGGATTGGAAAACACACTCAAACGAGGAGAATAAGGATGGAAAACACACTGTCTTAATTAATGATTGAGGGTTGGAAAACTCATTTGTAAGAGGAAGAAAAATAGGGTTAGAAAACATACTATTTTTAGTTCATGGTTGAGGGTTGGGAAATGTACTCGAACAAAAAAGGAAAATAGGCCAAAAAGCGCATTATCCTAATTGGTGGTTAGAATTGGAAAACCACACTCAAAAAAGAAAGAAAAATAGGGTTGGAAAACATACTATTTTTAGTTCATGGTTAAGGGTTGAAAAATGGACTCAAATAAGGAGGATGAAGATGAAAAATGCACCCAATTTAGAGGGAAGGCGTGTTATCTAACCCTAACCTTGGAAGAATATAACCCTAACCTTGGAAGAATATAACCCTAACCTTTTTTTTCTTCCTCTTTATAACTATTCTCATCGCCATTTCTGAAAAAAATCTTAACAACCAGCCTCCTCATTCTCCAAAGCAAACCATTGAAAACTTCATTAATTCAATATAAAATTATTGGTTTTTCAAAACATATATAGTAAAAATAATAAATTTAAAATGTTTTAGGAGTCGTAAAATCCTGTTAGATAAATTAAAAATTATTTAAGGTTTATACAAAGATTATCCAAATATCAGATGTTGTTTTTAGCTTTTAATATTTTCTTCAAAATTAGTTTATCGTAAACTACAAGTCATTCAAATATTTAATTTTTAACAATAATCTACATGAATTACCATTAAAAAATCTCCTAAACCTTTTTAGGATAAAAAAATTGTTATACCTTAAAGTACTCTCTTTTTTTTGTGCTATAAGTATTTATGTATTGTATCTCCTTAACTTATAAATAATAAAAAAAAAGTCTAATGTGTTATTTAATATTATCACTCCTTTATTCCCTTGTTTATCTTGGAATTTTGTGTAAGACTTGGATAAATGATATTGTAAATAGTATTTTTTAGTTGCTGACTTTCAGGGATTTCTATGACTTTCCTCTCTTTATTGGAAGTGGGTTCCTCCTTAATGCATCCAAGAAAAGAGTATCCTCCTCGTATCCTCTCTCGGAAAAAAAGAAATTATAGCACTCCACAAATTCATATTATCCATCCGGTTGGTCGCACCAATCATACGCAGCTCCCAGATTTCCATAATTATTAAACGAATAAATTGAGAGATCACAAATAATTTAACGTCGCTTTTGTTTTCTTGAATAGCTCATCTGGCAATCTCTTGTCCATATCTTGGCATGGAGATGTCGTTTCATATGTTGTCGGTAGCAAAGATTAATATGTGGAGGAAAGGAACCGCAACTTGGATAGTCCGGATAATGAAACAAATGTTGGGGCCAACCGCCGTCTAACTGTTTCTTTTATTTAACCTCTCATCTATCCATCTAAATTACATGCTATATATATATTTTGTAAGATTAATGATTATTTTAAAAAAATATTTATTAATTACTATTGATTAATTAATACATCGAAATGACCCAATCTCATAGATAAACCAGGCCGCTCCATTTTGTGATCTGGCGTAGTCTTAATAATGTTTTTTTTTCTTTCAAATTAATAGTTTAATTATGAAAAAAATCACATGCTCTTTGCGTGAATTACATAAAAACCAGCCTAAGAATATAAAAATACTTTAAAAATATATAAGGAAAAAATAAAACCAATAAATTTTCTAAAAAATTAAACAAATTTTTTAAATCAAATGTTTACCTGCTATTACCATATGGTTTTTATTATTAAATAATCATATGTTTTTTTGTCGATTATTTTTATTTAAATCAAATTAAATATCATGAACAAATTTTATATTTATTCGGAGATACTTTTTAAATTTCTTTGAATAGAGAACTTGATTTTCGTTAATTTACAACCAGACATTAGAAGTTCTTAGCTATTATTTGAATAAAAAAACTTGTTTTGGTATTGAAATAAGGGTTTTTGGAGTGTGGTTGTGATTATTTTTTAAAATATTTTTTATTTAGAAATTTATTAAAATAATATTTTTATTATTATTTAGACATTATTTTTAATATTAATATATTAAAATAATTTAAAATAAAAAAATAATATTCTTTTGAAAAACACGTTTTAAGCATATGAAAATATGTAGTACTATACAATAAGTTTTGGCATAGTCGTCTGATATCTTGGCCCCCAGCTGACCCATTTCGTCATCTTTCACTACCATCTATAAAACGTGGGATGCACTAATTGACGGGAAAACGACAAGGAGTCAATTTCAAGGGGCTGGCGTTTTCTTGTCCATGTGTTATGGTCCAGTCATTCCAGTGATCCTCTTAGATTCAGTCTACATTACAAAAACGTTTCTTAAATTTTTTATAATTTTTTTTTAAAATTAATATTTTTTTAATAATTTATCATTTTAATGTTCAAAATTACTTTTAAAAAAATATATTATTTTAATATAATTTTTAAATAAAAAACACTTTATTAAAATCTGAAATACGTTCTCATGTAATCGTTACTCTCTCTCAGTTGTCTTGTTTTACATTATATTTTAAATGTCTTTATGATAAAATGATTTTTTGAATAATATAAATATAGTTTTTTTGTTTATGTATATTCCAATAATAAAAGTCATTTAGAAGAAACATATATACAGTAACAGTTGAAACACAATATAATAACAGTTGAATAACTGAAACACAATACAACAATAATTGAACTAGTGAGATATCAACTGATACATATTGATTTTAAACAATATATTGCTCCAAAATACAGTAACATTTGAAATAAAATACAATATCAGTTAAAATAAAATACAATAATAGTTAAAACAAAATACAGTTATAGTTAAAATAAAATACAACAACAATTAAAATAAAATACAGTGATAGCTGAATAAAATACAGTAATAATTGAAATAAAATACAATATAATAGATGAAATAAAATATAGTAACAATTGAAATAAAATACAGTAACAACTTAAATAAAATACAGTAACAGTTGAAATAAAATACAATAACACTTAAAGCAAAATATAGTAACAACTGAGATAAAATACAATCAATTTTCTAGCAAGATAAAATATTATCAATTAATTAAAATTTTCTTGTTCGAGTTTCAGTTTTCAACTGAAGCAACATTTCTACTTTTTTTGTGTTTTAATCATCTTAAACAATGTTTTGACGGGAATATATATTTTTTATGTTTTGGCTTTTCCATTCAGAGCAACTAGATATAACAGCTGAAAAACAGAACAACCATTTTAGCTATTCAAATAGCTTTTTCATTGAAGATGTTAAAATTAAACATAAAAACTAAAAGTACAATTTTTTAGCTTTGCCTCTTCTTATCCCTCTTGTGTTGGAGTTGCTCTTATGGACAATGGTTCAATGATCCTCTTAGATTTAGTCCCGGTTTAGAAGTATGATTATAGTTTTTTTTTTAAATTATTTTTTATTCAAAAATATATTAAAATAATATATTTTTTATTTTTTAAAAATTATTTTTGACATCAGGACATTAAAATGATATAAAACCGCTATTTTTTTTAATTTAAAATACAAAATAAAAATAAAAAAATTTCAATTTTTTTTCAAAAACATTTTTAAAACACAATGTTAAAACACTCACTTTGTTTACATTACAAAAACAGTTTCTTAAAAATTTATAAATTTTTTATATTTTTATGATAATTTAACATATTGATATTAAAAATAATTTGTAAAAAATAAAAAAAAATTATTTTAATATGTTTTTAAATAAAAAACACTCTAATAAAATCTGAAATACAATCTCATGTAACCGTTACTCTCTCTCTCTTTTTTCTCGGTTGTTCTTTTAGGGGTTCTAATTTACTCTCGTTCTTCTCGTTTCTGTCTTTTAGAGGTTCTAAAATGTCTAGGAGTCTTTGTCAGACATTATTTATTGAATGACATCCGACAACACATATGAGTAATATCCAGACAGCCAAATTCATATGTGAACGACAAACAAATATAGTGATTATTATTATCTTTATCACACTTTCATTAACTGTCAAAGTGATTCATGCTCATCTTATAATATAAAAATAATTCTAGTACCTCACTTTATATATATATATATATATATATATATATATATTAGCCATTTATCTATGTTTCGTCACAATTGGAACTATATTTTTTTCAACCCAAAAAATATTAATTATGTGAGATTTATTTTTATTATATAAATTTGAGCAAAATAATAAATCTGTGCAGTGTTTAGTAGGTTTCAACAAAATTACCAGTATAAAATTATCATTATTATTAAAAAAGCAAGACAATTCAGATACCTAAATTACTGAATTCATTGTATTAGGATTAATTCATTTTATAATCAAATTTAAATTAAACAAAAAAAAATATAAATTATGAAAACACATGTAATAACCAAATAACAAAAATAAATAGTTAATTTTCTATCTACAAAAAAATAAAAACATAATTGAAAATTCATCCATATGTTACCGTCATTATCATGACTATAACAGTTAAAATTAGTATAAATATTATTGTCCAAACAATTAAAATCATTAAATTATCCTAAACAATAAAAAAAGAAAAACATTTTTACAAAAAAAATAATTACTAAAATTATTATTATTATTATTGCTCAAACAATAAAAACAAACAATAAAATCATAAAATAATCTAATTCAAAAAACTAAATTATTTTATTAATTCCTCAGTGCTTTTTCATCATTACAATATCTTCTAGTATGTGTCATTAACCTTCACAGTCCCAGATGTGTTCTGCTGCTCAGTTGTTGTGTGGATGGTCAGAAAATCCTTGTTTTTCGAAGCATTTATGGCACGTCACCACATGTCTCAACTCATGCAAAAATAAATGTATTCGCATAAAAAATAAATATATGCTGTAGAAGCGGATCCTGAATCCTCTATAACGTCCGTACTATTTGCAGCTTGAGAATACAGAATTTTATGTGTAACATTTTCATCAATTTTAATTAATGGCTTAAGAAAGAGTAAAGACTAAGCTTTGATTGTTTTCGGAGAAGTCGTAGCATTTCAATCCTCGAAGACAAACTTATTCAATTTCTGTGGTGTGTAACTGCATGAGAAATAAGCTTTGATTGTTTTCTATATAAAGCCAGACGAGGAGCACCCCAATACCATCATTCCACAAAGCAATTGCATTTCCTTAAATATTATCCGTCTGCTCAGTCCGCTTCAAAAAAACAATGTCTCGAATCAACATGGCAGTTCTGCTGGTGGTTGGGCTGCTGCTGGTGACGGCGAAGCAGTCAACGCAGATGAGTTTGAGAAACCCTACTGCTGAGATTGAGTCAAGCAATTGCAAACTACCACTGCATCGCGTAGGCCTTGTTCTTGCATCTGATAACAACGAGAAGGCTCTTCTGGACTCCGGTCTCTTCACGCCTGACAGTGATAATCCATATGTTGACCATGTCGGTAGAAGGTTCAATATTGGAAAACTTGGCCGCACTCATATTGTGTATGTTAAGACCGGGACTTTTTCGGTAAGATTATGATCCATTTCGTTATTTTCCGTGATTCCATTTTTATCTTTTGTACATATGGTATATGGATGTTACTTTTTCTTTCTTATTTTCGTCATTGCAAAATTATATTTACAAAACAATTATCCATGATTATTTACAGGTTTTTTCTCTCTCTCTCTCTCTCTCTCTCTCTCTCTCTCTTGTTTGGACAGATATTTTTCTGTTAACAAAAGAAATTTTCCATGACAGGTAAATGTGGCTACAGGTGTTCAGACTCTCTTGCATGAATTTAATATTTCCGAAATCGTCTTCTTTGGGAATGCTGGAAGCCTGAATAAGAACGTTTTGGTCCCTGGTGATGTTCTTGTGCCGGAGGCTGTCGCCTTCACAGGAGTTTGGGAATGGAAGGTGCGCAAGGCCTTTGCTATTATTTTTTAAACTTGAGTGTCTTTTTATTTTTCTTTAAAATGTCGTAGAAACCGACACTCTATCCGCAAAATATTTGAAAGCCAAATCATAATGGTAATTCATTCGCCATAATTTTGTTCTTTTAAATATCCGCAGGAATTCGAAGCTCAGAATAAAGGTCAACTGGCATTTGGACATTTCAATTATCCTTTGAATGGAGAGAACACGTTGGGGACTGTAGCGTATGAGAACATCACCTTGTACTCTCCAAGTGAAGAACCCAAGGAAGTTTTCTGGCTTCCTGTCCCTTTACCCTGGTACGAAGCTGCCACTGAACAGCTTACCAAGGTTTGTCAATCTCAGAATATTAAGCTGATGAATTAGCTGCATGTTTCTTTTTCATAATTACCATTAAAATTACCGCTAAGCCTGTAATTGATTATTCATTGCAGGATTTGAAGTTAAAAGAATGCCATTCTGGTAGATGCCTGCCCAGAACAAGCAAAGTTATCCTCGGATTGAAGGCTTCTACTTCTGATTTTTACGTTAAAAATAAAGCATACGGAGACTTCCTTCTCGGAAAGTTTAATGCATCAACAGCCGATTCAGCAAGTGCTGCTGTAGCTTTGGTTAGTAAATGAGCTCAAAAGTTCATGTTTTATTTTATTATATTGTTCCTTGAGGTGTTACACATGATTACTTTGGCTAACGAGTTTATTGCATGGTGCCCTAATTTTCAGACAGCTTTGTCAAATGAAAAGCCCTTCGTGGTGATCCAAGGTGTTTCAAATGTTGTTGGTGTAAATGGTTCATACCCAGAACTTGCCTCCCAAAATGCCTTCCAGGTTGCCGCCGCGTTCATTAGTTTATTACCTACCCAACGACTTGCCTGTGAATGATGAGATGATGAATCCTCTTGCGAGTATCTTGAGCGCCATGAAAAAAGGAGGATGCCCTATTGTACTAGAATAAATTATGTCCTATAAATGGCCTCCTAAATTAAATAAAACGGGGTTAATTATTTCATCCATATGCACGTTGCTTTTTTATTTTTATGAAATATATGACCTATGCTTACTGTTTTTGTCATGTGAGATCCTTACAAATTAAAAAAGGATGTGCAAAATTGTTACAGCCCATAGCATAAAGAAACTTTTAGCAAGTTTAGGGGACCAAAATTGAGCTTTATAAACCCAAATTGTTGGAATTTGAAACTTAATTGCATAAAATCCAAAGTTTAATAAACAATAAAAGATTCAACTGAACAAATGCAAGGCTAAGAACAATTTTGTAAAGGGCACGTGACTTAAAGGATTGAAATCAACAACTTTAAAATCCCAATTGAAAGAAAAAAAAAGTTTTTTGACTAGTCAAATACTTAATTGGTCATATTAGAAATTATGGACTAAAGTAGAAAACCATTTACCCACCTCTCGTATTCATACTTGAAAATTATTTAGTCACCGCTTGTGTTCACACTTAAAAGCTATTCCCTCATGATCAAAAAGCTAAAAATATTTTCCTTTGATCCCATGTTTGTTACTAAATTATTGGAAGCCAAAACCATATCAAAGGTTTTAATTTGTTAAAACCCTAACAAACTAGTCTAGAGTCTTTGGTTTGACTTATAAAAGAAAGGTAAACAATAAGAGAAAAGGGGGAGGGAACAGAGAATGAAACAATTTGGTTAAATCATCGAAGATAGTCACTCCAGCTTGGGATTTTAAGCCCTACATTGTTTGTGTTGTATATTGCAGTTAGAGAGAAAAGGAAGGCACCGTTGGATTAGTCCTTCTTTAAATATTTCAAGGTTGGAAGCATTGTTAAAATCACGAATTAACTTGTAAAATTGTATAATTTACAAGTCAAACAAACAAATTTAGTAAAATCGAATAAAAAAATCGAAAACACATTAAAATCAAAGCAAAATCATCAAAATCGGTTAGAAATGGTAAAGACCTGACCGGAACGGTTTGATTTTACGATTCCATTTAATGGACTATGCACTGTGGGTCTGTGGCCACCATAGTAGTGGTGGAGGTTGTGACTGCGGCAGCGGAGACGGAAGTGACGGCGGGGATGGAGGCGGTAGTGACAGCAGTAGAGGTGGAGGTATCATCGTCTTCGAGTAAATATTCTTTGGATAAGACGTCGTCATTTTCGGGCAAGGTGTCACGTTTTCGATTTCCAGATCGTCTTCAAGATCGTTGTTTTAGACTGGGGAGATTGGTCATCGTCATCTTCGTCGTCAACTTCGCGGTCTTCTGGTCTTGGTCGAAAACGGTGTCGTCTTGCTTTGCTGCCATTAGAGCGAGAGAGGAAAGGAGGTCTTAGGCTTCAATTTTTTCTTTTTAGCGTGCTGTACGTGTGTGGATAATACTAGGGGTGGGAACTAGGAAGTATAACAGCCTGTAAATATTGATCTTGCCACACGGGTAAACTTCAAATTGATCTATATTTTAAGCATTTTGATGAGGTATTACAACATATTTCGGGTTTGGGAGGGGAAATAGAAGAAAAGTAAGAAAAATCAAATAAAATCTGAAAAGAAGTATATGCTTATAGGAAACACTCAATTTATGTCTTTTTTTTTTCTTTTAACGTTTTTGAATACTTGCAAATATGTAGCATATATATAATTAATGCTTTCTAGTTAGTATAATTCATTTTTATTTAAATGATTCATTTTATTTATTTGTAATAAAATCAGCAACAAAAAAAATATAATAAATGCACTAAGATAATTTATTTTAAATTTGTTAGTTTTTATCTAATGAAATTTTATAGACATAATTGTTTTGTATTGTATTCAGAAATATTTTACTTATGATTTTATGATTTTTCTACCTACATTTTAGCTATGATTTTACAATTTTTGTACAGAAATATTTTACATATGATTTTACAATTTTATGATCCAATTTTACGATCCGAATTCAAAAGTCAATTCTGTGTTGTGTCAAAATCACGATTTTGACAATCTTGATTGGAAGGTATATATTTACATACCTTGAAAATGGAGTCCGTATAGCCTACTGGAATTTTTTTAAAAAATATTTTACATGAAAAAAGGAGAAGGATTTAGGGCGTATGAGATGGGTTATCTTAAACTACTGATGTTTGGTAATAGATCCTCACTATTGATAAAAGTTAAAGACACAAGCTTATCCCACTTCATGCGATCATATTATTTGATTGTTTCATCCATATTTATCTTGTGTATAAAATATCTTGATATTCTTTTATTTTATGTTTTGAAGGTATTTTTGGATGAAAGATGTAAAAAAGAGGTAATTAGAGTTGATTGAAAGATTTGACCTTTAGTTGGTGTTTTGTGTAGAGCGGAAGCTCTAGAGATCGAAATGAAGTGATTCTAGTGGGATTAAAAAGCTAACATCCATAATGTTATGGAAAAGTTAAGTAAAAAGTAAATAAAATAAGGAAGAACATTGAAATTGCAGCCTTCAAAGTCAAATCTTGTAATTTGCCAATGTCGACCTTTGTTCATTCCAACTTCAATATCGAGATACAGAAGTCCGATTGATGCAAACCCAATTGTTTTGGATTCAAGACGCAAATACCTATAAACGCTCCACATTTCAGCTCAAAACGATGTGTTATGAATGAGATATGAATTTTACAAGGGACAACTACATTCTGTCAACTTAAGGAATGACTATTTTGTAAAATAGATACTAGGGTTTCTAAGCATATATATAGAAAGAGAGGGAGCAAGGAAATTTCAGCCAACAGCAAAGAAAAGACAAATCTTCCTCCTCCAAACCGTAAATCATGTTTTCTTCTATCTTTTTATTTAGTTGTTCAATAAACATGCAAGACTAGACTCCTTTTGCTTGGTTGCAAGGACACAAAAACCTTCAGATTTCAAGAACTATAAGATTTATTTCTACCTTAATTTTTCAGTTTATATGATGAATATATTTGTTCTCCAATGCTTATTTTCCTATGATTGTTTATTTAATTGCTAAGAGCGGACTCAAAGTTATTATTGTAGACAATCTATTGCTATGTTTGATATCAAAATCGAAATTATGGTATATGAACTTGTGAAACAACTAAGTTAATAATTGTAGCAGATCTACGTTATTAATCTTAGAGAGAACATTCAATCGAATTAAACATATATTGCGGACAATTATGTTTCTTAATTGATCAATTTATCTAGTTTTTAATATTATCATTGAATCAAATTACTAGTGCAGACACTATGGTTATTTGATGGTTATGGTAAGTTATACGGCGGATCCGTTAACGAACCAATTTTAAGAAATAAATATTCAGAATATAAATTGATGTGTCATTTCCATGATCAGTTCTGATTTCTCTAGGTAGATGTTGACTTGTGACCAAGGTTTGCTTTATTGATAAATTTCAATTTTATATAATTTTCGCTTAGTTTGCTTTAGCCTAGCCTAGACAACTTCCAATCCCCCCGAATTGCATAGTATATAGCACGAGAATCTGAAATAAATCATCCTCATGGGATTGACCCCTTGCTTGCTCTATACTATTTTGTTTGATTTGTTTTAAGCTAGGGTAATTAATCTATAGATGTTTTTGGTGCAACTAAAGTTGAAATTTTGTCTTAGAGTGAAACACAAGTACCAGGGTATAATTTGACATAAGATTTGTGGTATGATGAATAGGTGCGGGAGAGATTATGACTAGAAAATAGGTATTTGGGCATCCTTTTCTTTTCTTTTTGAAAAGAAAACGATGAATAGTAAAATTATATTAATTTTCAATTTGATCATTGAACCTTTGAAACCTTGTAGTGGAGCCCCAATCAACCATAATATTTCAGATTCCTTACAATTTGACCCTTGACCTTCTTCAATCAGATATTCAAATTTTTGTGTTATTTACAAAGTGATCCCTGCTCTTAAAATTGTTCAATTTGACCCTCAATCAACCTTCATTCTTAAAAATTCTTTCATTTGAAACTTTGATTGCACCAATTTGGCATTTGCAAGTTCCTATTGTGTTGCTAATCATCCAATCTTTGTGAATTGATCTGAATTAGGATTTCAAACTTATTCTTTCATTATTTAAGTCACTTAAATTCATCAAAAAGTCTAATTAAATCCTTGAAACTTAATTAATTCTTTTGATTTTAGCTAATTTGACTTCCTAACTTAATTATGTTTTTGATTAAGCTCTTGTTTAAATCAATTAGACTATTAAAAGTTTGATTAAGTCCCTAAACTTAATTATTTTACATGTCTACCCCAATGTTCAATATCTTTCTTTAATTTAACCTCAAATTCTCATTATTTTCTTCAATTAAACCATTCATTCTTGCAAATGGAATCCCAACCTTGGCCACTTCATTAAATTTGGTCTTTAGCCTTTAATTAGACTCCCTCTTGTCTATTGGTTTTATTATATTTTTTACAATCTCGGAAAACTCAAAATTGGGTTATGAAAATTGAACCACGTAGAAAGCTTAGTATACTAGTTTATGGATTAGTGAAATATAGTAGAGCCCAATAAAAGGCAGGTAACACTAAATAACTAATATTAAGAAAACATTTTGATTTGACAATTGAATATTTCTTTTTTTATAGGCCCAATTCAATAAGAGGTTAACTCACTATCACTATTTGAGGTTGGAAAGGCCTTCAAACTAGGCTTAAAATAATATTTTAAATATATTTTTTAATTTTGGATTTATATATTTTTTCAAACTAATTTAGGATTTTAGCTTATTTAAAGATTTATAAATCTATAAAAGAAGCATACTAAATTAGAGTGAAATATTTTGTAATGGAATACAAATTAGGATTCTGGGTGTTATTTTTTTTTTTTGACATATCTTTGTTTTCTTTGTGCTTGCTTTTCTCTTATCATGTTTGGCTATGCCACACACCTCTCAAGTAAATGTTTTTTTTGACTTAAGAACTTTCATATATTAATCAATATCTTGAGATCAAACACATTATTGTTTAGTCATTAAGATCTATTATCATGTTTATCATATTAAACTAAGTTTTAAGTTATTAGGTGATGTTATTAAATAACTTTAAGTTTTTCTTAGTTCGATAGTTTTGCACACAACATAAATACACATAGTTGTGTTTTTTAAAATTAAAAAAGTTGTAATAACTAATAAAAAACTAAATGGAGAAAGTTGTGTTTTTTAACGTGCATAAAAAACTTTTTTAGTTTAAATATTTAAATATCTATAGTCATCACTTGATTTAAGAATAAAATGGGTAACTCTGTTTTTTTTTTTGGGTACCATTGAAATAATTAAATTTTTGTTTGCTCTAGTTGTTTTAATGCTTGAAGCAATCCTCTTGTATTTGTTTTGGGTGTCTATTTAAGGTTTTAAAACTTGTTTGACATTTGTTTTTAATCAATGAAATCTTTTATTTTGAATTGAGGGGTCAGGAAAATTATGATACTTTCATTTTGGGTATTAATGAAATTCCAATTAATGAAAACGTCGTGGTGATGATGATATGATAAATATGGTAGTTAAAATAATTTGATGATATTGTAAGTAAATTATATAATAATAATTCAATTTACAATGAACTCGAACATCCATTGTTAAGGTGCTATCGAATCATTGCTTCTTCTTCTTTTTTCCTTGTTCTTTTTACGGCTCTAAGATGTTGTCGTGTCTTTGTCAGGCAGGCATTGGTTGCATTAATGCCGACAATACAAATTCATTTGAGTCCGTCAAAAATAAAGGGCTTTTAGGAGGAGATTTTATTTGAGTTTTTGGTATGGGAGTTCAAAAAATTATCACGATTTTAATAGTTTTTCCCACTCACTGTTGGTATGAGTAATAGAAATTTGTAAACCATGAATATTCTTGGTTTTACTAGCAGCCAAAAACTTATAATATTTGTGTTTTCAATAATTTCGTATATATATTTTATGCCTTTAGATTTATTTTTTATTTTGTAATATTGAATTTTATATATATTTTTTATTCTTATGAATTTATTCTTAAATATTTTTTTGTTTTTTTCTCTGATAATGTTTTATGTAAATTTTAAATTTATAAACATTTTGATGAATTAGAGTTTATTGCATATATAGCCGACAACAATAAAGTCTATAATCATTACATGATTTAAGAATAAAATGGGTAACTCTGTATCTTTTTTTTGGGTACCATTGAAATAATTAAATTTTGTTTGCTCTAGTTGTTTTAATGTTTTAAGCAATCCTCTTGTATTTGTTTTGGGTGTCTATTTAATATTTTAAAACTTGTGTTTACATTTGTGTTAATCAATGAAATCATCTTTTATTTTAAACCGAGGGGTCAGGAAAATAATGCTGTAGTTGTACTTTCAATTTGGGTATTAATGAAATTCCAACAATTTCTGTTTTTTTTTTGACTTGGATGGTATCATATGTAAAGATCTCGCATGACAGAAACAGAAAACAAAAAGTTCATATATTTCATAAAAAAGGAACAGGGCATCCTGTTTTTTTTATGGATGAAATAACCCCATTTTATTTAATTTAGGAGGCCATTTGCAGCACATAATTTATTCTAGTACAACAGGGCATCCTGTTTTTTTTCATTACACTCAAAAGACTCTCGAGGGGCCGGATTCATCATCTCATCACTCGCAAGCAAGTCGTGGCGTGGGAATTGAATTAATGAACTTGGTGGCAGCAAGGAAGGCGTTGTAGGAGGCTATGTACTTAATTCCTGAGTTTGAACTCTTTCCACCGGCTACATTGGAAACACCTTGGAACACCACGAAGAGCTTTTCATTTGACAAAGTTGTCTGCATATAAATTCGTTAACCAAATTAATCATGCGTAACTTCCTGGCACCTCAAGGAAAAATATAATAAAATAAATAGAACATGAACTTTTGAGCTCATATGTAAAAGTTTTTTTAACTCACCAAAGCTACAGAAGCACTTGCTGAATCGGCAGTTGATACATTAAACTTTTCGACCAGGAAGTCTCCGTATGCTTTATTTTTAACGTAAAAATCGGAAGTAGAAGCCTTCGATCCAAAGACAACCTTGGGTGTTCCGGGCAGGCATGTACCAGAATGGCATTTTTTTAACTTCAAATCCTGCAATGAATAATCCATTTTAATGGTAATGAAAAGAAACATGCAGCTAATTCAGCTTAGTATTCTGAGATTGACAAACCTTGAGCTCTTCAGTGGCAGCTTCGTACCAGGATGAAGAGATGGGAAGCCAGAAAACTTCCTTGGGATTCTTCACTTGTAGAGAACAAGTCGATTTTCTGATGCTCTGCTGTCCCCAACAAGTTCTCTCCATTCTCTGGATAATTGAAGTCTCCAAATACCAGTTTGCCTTTATTGTCCGATCGGAATTTCTGCATGATTTAAAACAACAAATTAAGGATTACCATTATGTTTAAAAGAAAAATAAAAAGCAATCAAGTTTTAAAACGAAAACAATAATTAATAGCGAAGGCCCTACGCACCTTCCATTCCCAAACTCCTGTGAAGGCGACAGCCTTTGGCACAGCAACATCACCAGGCACCAACATGTCCTCATCAAGGCTTCCAGAACTTCCAAAGAAGATGATTCCGGAAATAGGAAATTTAAGCAAGAGAGTTTGAACAGCTGTAGCCACATTTACCTGTCATGGAATATTTTTAAAACACAAATTAAGGATGCAAGTATCTTTTGTTAGCAGAAGCATCTTAAGTTGTATCTTGAGTTGTAAATAATCAAAAACATTAGATAGAAATGGAATCATGGAAAGGAAACGAAATGGATCATAGCTGAAATAGAATTAATCTTACCGAATGAGTCCCGCTCTTGACATACATAATAGGAGTTTTGTTAAGTGTTCCAACATGGAACCTTCTGCCGGCAATGTCAACATGAGGATTTTCACTGTCAGGCTCAAAGAGACCGGAGTCCATGAGAGCCTTCTCGTTGTTATCAGATGTAAGAACAAGGCCTAAGCGAAGGAATGCAACTTTGCAATTGCTTGTCTCAATGTCAGAAGTAGGGTTTTTCAAACTCATCTGCGTGGACTGCTTCGCCGTCACCAGCAGCAGCCCAAGCACTAGCAGAACTGCCATATTGATTCGAGACATTGTTTTTTTGAAGAGGATTGAGCAGACGGATAATATTTAAAGAAATGCAATTGCTTTGTGGAATGATGGTATTGGGGTGCTCCTCATGTGCCTTTATATAGAAAACATTCAAAGCTTCTTTTTAATGCAATTACATAAAAGCCCTAAATTATGGACTAATTCTGTATGACGTTCATATCTTGGGAGCTAAGAAAATTGTCATCACAATTAATGAAGATAAAAAAAAAAAACTGTCATTGGGCCCTAAAATAATTTTGCAACGTTGTTTGAACTTTGAACATTCGTACACCCATCTTCCATAATATCTCGAAAAAAACTAAAAACATAAGAAACAAAATATACGTGGACAACACAGCACCGATAAAAGACCTAGTTCCCTTAAATTCTAATTAATATTTTTATCAACTAAACTTTATGATGAATGATATTATAAAGTTAAAATTAAAAAAAGAGAGTCACTAGTCTAGTTTTAAAATATTAACATAAACTAGAAGACGTTTTCTTCTTGATTTCATTATCTTTTTGATAATTTATTAAATAATTAATAAATTATGACAAGAAGTATATATTCTATTAATTTCTTTTATGATTTACATTATTCTAATTAATATTTTTATCAACTAAATTACTTGTTGGTATTCACACTCATTATCCGTCGGTATTTATCTTATTGACTATCTCAAAGATAAAAATCATTTGTCGGTAAAATCCTTGTGATGAATTCTTGTTCTGTTGATAATTTTGTTATTATTGAATTTATAGATGGCTTAACCAACAGATAAAGTGTGCCAAAAACAATACACTGCTCAATTTTGTCGGTATATCCATCGGTACATTAAACATATCGACAACAAAATTACCATAGGTGATTCCATTGGTAATATTTCGTTGGTATTTTTGTCGGTGATTAAACAATAGCAGTGACATTTTAAGTAATTATTTTCAAACTCTAGAAAATACAGACAAAGTGTTTTCATCTGTAATTTTGTCACTACTCTTTTAAAAATATTAAAAAAAATATAAAACCCAAAATATATTTTGAATTAAATTAATATTTTATACATTCAAAATTCAAATACAATAAATTTAAAACTGAGGCAGCGTTGAAAGAGGAGTAGAAGGATGGTTGAGACCATGTGGTCAAAGAGAAGGAGCATTTGGATCGCCCTAATATGATTGCATCTGCATAACCATTCGATACAATTTGGTAATCTTAACATGAAGTTTGGTTGTCTCACCACAAAGTTTAATTGTCTTATCACGCACTTTCTCGGCTATCTGGAACTCCAAAGTTTGCATGAACAAAACAATTTAGACGAGGTTCCAACGGTCAAAACATTATATGTCATTCAAAAAATTCTCGGTCATAGTATTAGAGAGTTCATAGACCGAATATTATTAGGCCCATTGTATTGTGTTCAACTGCACATTCGAATCATAATTTGAATGGGGCAAAAGATCGTCCCTCTATTTCTCCTTCAACTGGCTATTATATATTTTCTAGAATTATAAAAAAAGATAAAAATAATTCAAAGAAATAATAATCTAAGAAAAAGAAATTGGTGAAAACCAAAATAACATGAATTGTGTGTGTTTACCTATCCATGAACTATTGTTGCACCACTTTTTGGCGCTCGCTACTCAACACATGCATCTCAACAAAAAAACCTGGTAATGTAATGGATGCATCTAAGAGACGTTGTTTGCAAGCAAAAAAAATTTGCCAATTAAAAGTAATAAAATAAGTTATATGAAAAATTGATGTAATTAAATAACAAAATTACCATTTGTTTTTCATGTGAAACGAACTGCACGGAGCCGCTGGTGTAGGTGGTAATGAAATTTAGAAAATACTAGTTTTGTTACTGCACTCTAGAATATGAATGTTTTTAATGTAATATGTCTATATAACCTCTAAGATGTATGCCGATCTGAATTATCCCAAACTCCCATGTCATTCTAATTATGAAAGCTCTTTAACTCGTGTATATTGTTTTTCATTTTATTGCATCTTATGCCAAAATAACGCAACCTACATGGTACAAATAAAGTATTTGTTAGTAAATGAAACATAATATTATGGTATTTGAAAAAAAAATACCAAGGTAGTTGAAATTACCTAGATGCAATGTGATTTTCTCACTCTTTTCAGAACATCATCATCAGCATCCTTCCAATCATATTTTCCTTGTAGTAAAAATTTAGAAAAGGAAAGTTCTAGTAATCTCAACAAACTAAACCTTGTAAACCAAGCATTGACCCATGGTTTCCATTCATGATTTTTGGAAACCTTCTCCATTGAAACAATGGAATCTCAATCGATGATTTAAAGATCTCTATTAATGTTTCCAACACATCAATATTTGTAAACCTGAAATTTCATTCTTTAAATGAAATTATCTTTAAAAACAAGATATCCCATCAAAGCACATAATTTCCATCTTTAATCATCAATGCTTAACTTCTTTTGATTTCAAGCTCCTTCAATTTTAAGAGCATAACACTTCTATTTTCTTTTCTTTTCTTTTTTCTCTTTTTTTTTCCTTTGGCAACTTTGCCTAGTTTTTCATCAAGCATCACTTTTTTATTTCTCTTTTCATATAATTTCCAACCATAATGCTATGAGATATCAACAAGTATATATTTTAATCCCTAGCTAGGAAAAAAGGAAAACATATTAATTTTGTCTTTCCCTGGGTTGCCTCCTAGTAAGCGCTTTTATGTTATGCCATGGCTCGACAAGTTGCATGCTTATTTTTCATAGATTGATTCAGCTAACTTTATAAAAGTGATGAGTTCTGTCGTCCAACCTTCATAGATAGGATTCAAGTGATGCTCATTGACCTTGAGTACTTTATTGGTTTTCTAAACTTGTAATTTTAACTACATTATAAGGGCAAAAAGTTGGAAATAAAAAAAACGGTCCAATGCAATGAGAGCATAACTTTCCAGGAAAAAATTTCAAACGCAAATGATAAAGAAGGATTTTCCCCATTATGAAATACCTTTCTTGTAATCATTTAGTTATGAAGACTCTTAGTCCTTTCTTTGTAAATTCTTGCATTCTCATAAGCATCATTTCAAATCTCTTACAATTCTTGCAATTGTAGCATTCTTGCAATTCCAGTAGCATAATAATCCAAGTTACATTGTTTAATGGCCCAAAAAACTGTGTTCAAGCTCCACTGGTAGATGACATGCTTTTTCCATAAATTATCCTATAAGATGACATTCCTATAGGTGATTTGCAAGAAGTCCGATAAACCCAAAATTCATCACCAAGTCATAGACTCCAATCTTGCAAGTTAGGTTACACTATTTTCTCCAAAATGGACTTGATTTTTTAATTTGAAATTTCAGCTTAACAATTCATTTAAGGATGGTAGGTTATGGAAGTCCTATGAGTTCCATGATATTTGCGTAACAATTTTTCCATTGAATGATTGCAATAATGCATGTCTTAATCACTAATGATAGCTATGAGGGAGTTGAAAACTACCAAATATGTGAGTCGTAACAAAACTAAAACAACCTTATCATCATTAGTTTGTGTTGCTTTTCGCCTCAATCTATTTAGACACATAATCAATAACAAGATGGATATAAAGATTACCAAAAGAAGAAGGAAATTGACATATAATTAATCAATACCCCAAACATAAAAAAATTTCACTTAAAATAATATTCAAAGATTAAGAGTTGATCCAAAGAAAAACAATAGTAATAGGGTTCCAAGGCCAAAATGGGCTAATTTTAAGGATTTCAAGAAGGATGTTTGTTGTGATGTCATAATCTCACAAATTAGTTATCCTAGCTTAAAACACATAAGATAATATAAAGCAAGAAATGTATTGATCCCATGAGAAAGGTTTAGTGTATAGTTTAATACAATTGGGAGTTTTCATTGGTGATTATCAAGACTAAGGCAAGATTACACAATCAAGCAAATTTAACTAAAATTGAAATTTATCAAGAAAACAAACTTGGTTGCAAATAAAAATCCACCCATGGAAATCAAAATGGATCCTTGAATTGAAACTTCAATTATATTATAATTTTTTTTATTTTAATTAGTTAACAACTCTGTTGTATAACTAACGTTAACTAATAAATAATCACAGTGTCCGCAATAATGATTTAATTTCAATGGCAAACTTACAAACAAGATAAATAGATTAATCTAAAAAACAGAATTGTTCACAATTTATGTTGACATGTTTGAATGTTCTCTCTAAAATTAATAATGAGATCCACCACAATTATTAATAAGTGCATACACCACAACTCTAGTTTTGATAACAAACTTAGCAATAAATTGTTCACAACAACAACTTAGAGACCATTTTAGCAATTAAGATAAACAACCATAAGAAATATGCAAAGGAAAACAAAAATATTTGTTCATCATATAAACTAAAAATAAATGGAAGAATAAATATCACAATTCTTGAAATTTGAAGGTTTATGTGTCCTTGCAACCCAAAAAAAAAAGTTTAGCCTTGTACATATGTTGAACAACTACAAAAACAAAAAGAATGCTTGAATTTTGGTTTTGGGGAGAGAATATTTGTGTTTCTCGATTCTAGCCACCCCCTCTCCTTTCTTCTTTCCTTTCTCTCTTTCTCTTTTTAGCGTAGGAAACCTTAGTCCCATACAAAATAGTCCCTCCTAAAATAGACAACTTTACATTTAAATACTTCAATAACTATTTTTCTAAAAACAAAAATAGTCTTGCATGACTAATATGAGCTAAATTTCCAAAATAAAGACTTAGATGGTGGTTTGGATGCTTTGAGATGTAATTTAGACTTGGTTCTTCTTAAAACCTATCTGCTAACAGAATTCATCTGTCATCATAGAAAATTCTTTCTTTCTTATATTAGCTCTTTTCTTCTAATTGTTGGGACATTAATAGATCTTTGAGTCAGAAGTCCAAAAAAATTAACTTCGCATCAAATAGACTTTTGTAGCAAAAGATATTCAAATCAGAATGGTCGAAGATCAACATTGGCAAAATATAAGATTTGACTTTGAAGGCTGCAATTTCCATGCTATTTATTTTTATTTCCATAGCTTTCTGGAAAGGTATAGATGATAGAGTTCTAATATCACTTTAATCACTTCATTTTGATCTCTAGAGCTCAATCTCTGCGTAAAATATCAATTGAAGGTCAAATATATCAATTACCTCAAATTTACTCCTTTTTTAATCTTTAATCTAAAAATATCTCCAAAACCTAATTATATAATATCAAGGCATTTTATATATAAAACATAGACAAAACACTAGATAAATGTGTGTAAAACTATCAAATAATATGGTTACATCAGTATTGATGACTTAGAAGATGATGGTTTTGAAGATGAGACCATAGGCTATAAAGATGGTTTTCAGCATCTTAGAATCTGAAAGGATTTTAAGTATAGACCCAGTGGTCAATTTGGTCAGAGTGGAGATTTTAGCCATCGCAATGACTAAGGTGGAGAGTTAGGTACTATTAAGTTAAAAATACATGTTTTCTAAGGAAATAATGATCTAAAGGTATATCTGAAGTGGAAAAAAAGGTTGAATGGATCTTTGACTGTCATCACTACATTGAACATAAGAATATAAAACTTGTTGCCCTTGAGTTTATAAATTATGCACTAACATGGCGAGATCATTTTGTTTTGAATAGGCAAAGGAATTGTGAAATACCTATTAAATCATTGGATGACATGAAAGTCATCATGAAAAAAAAATTATTCTTAACTATTACTGTAAAGAGCTCTTCAAGAAATTGCATACCTTATCAAGGTTTAAAAATTATGGAAGATTACCACAAAAATATAGAGATTGCAATGGTTAGGTTAATTTGGTTGAATATGGAGAAGCTACTATGGTTACGTTACTTTATGGGCTGAATAGAGAGATTACTAATGTGGTGGAGCTGCAAAATTATGCAGAGCTAGAGGACATGGTTCACATGGCTAAGAAGGTAGAACGACAAGTAAAAATAAGAGGTAATATTTAACCAACATCCTATTTCGGCTTCTCATTTACATGGAAGCCAAATCTGAAGAGAAAAGAGGTTGTTCAACCAAAACTCTTTATTCATATTAAGGGCCTGTTTGTTTTGGCGGTACAACCGTCGTTTGCTCAAAATTGAATTTTTTTTTCATTTTAAATAAAAATATTTTGGTGTTTTTAAATCATTTTGATGTGATGATGTCAGAAATAATTTTTAAAAAATATCATTTTGATGTATTTCTAAATGAAAAACACTTTCAAAAGCAATCGCAATCGCCCTCTCAAACAGGCTATAAGGCCAAACTATCTAAGCCCAAAAATGATGCTCTTACGGATAGAAAAGGTAAACTTGAAACTCAACCTATGTTAGATAGAGATATTAAATGATTTAAATGTTTAGTGAAAGGGCATATTGTTTCTCCATGTCCAAACAAAAGAGTTATGCTTATAAAAGATGATGGGGAGATTGAATTTGAAAGTGAGAAATCTTACTTAAGATGCCACCTTTGAAAGATTATAGTGATGAGGAGATTGCATATCCTGTTAAATAGGAGTCCTTAGTTATGAGGTGAGTGTTAAATGTGAAAATTAAAGAAGATGATATAGACCAACAACGAGAAAATATATTCCATAGATGATTTCACATCCAAAACAAGGTATGTAACATGATAAAGAATAGGCGTGGTTGTACTAATATAGCTAATGATACTCTTGTTAAGATTGATTATGAATTGTGTTAAACATCCTAAGCCTTATAGATTACAATGGTGGAATGAATATGTGGAAATCAAAGTAACAAAGAAATAATGATTTTATTTGCGATTAGGAAGTAATCTGATGAGATTATATATGATGTGGTTTCAATACATGTTAATTACTTACTTTTGGGGTGTACATAATAACTCAATTGGAAGACGATTTGTGCTGGGTTTAGAAATAGGTATATTATTCTAAAAGATAGTGAAACCATCACTCTTTTATATCTTTCTCCAAACAAGTGTATGATGATTAAATAAAATTATAAAATGAATATGAGGATGAGAAGAGTGAAAATTCATGTGAGGACATGGAATAGAGAAAACCACTAGATTCAGTTAAAACTAAATAATTAAGTAAGCTAGATGAAAGTGGAGATAAAACTCAAGGAGTAAATAAAGTAAGCATATGTGAAGATAATAGTGTGACAAAATTACATAAACACCTAAATCTTTATGCAAAGTAAACTCAAATCTGATCTGGATTTTTCATTAACAAGGTTATGATCTTACTTGTGTATAAGAGGTTTACTTTAATGCTAATGAGCTCGAATTTCTTGTTCCTAGTGTGATTGTTCCTTTGTCACAAGAGTTTGATATTGTCTTCTTTAAAGACATGCCTAGTAGATTACCTCTTTTAAGGAGAATAGAACATCAAATTGACCTTTTACATGAAGTTTTAATTCCAAATTGATCAGCTTATAGAAGCAACCTTAAGAAGGAGAATGAGCTTCAAAGGCAAGTAGATGAGTCTAGTGATGAAAAGGTATATTTGTTAGAGTATGAGCCTTTGCGTCATGCCTATGTTACTTGTGTCTAAAAAGGATAGAGCTTAGAGGTTGTGTCTTAACTATCATGCTATCAACAACATAATGGTAAAGTCTAGACATTTTATTCCTAGGCTTTATAACATGTTAGATGAGTTATATGGATAATGTATTTTCTCTAAAATTGATATAAAAAATGGCTATAATCATATTATGATGAGAAGTATGGTTATTCCTTGGTTATAAGAGTTTGATATTGTCTTCTTTGTAGACATGACATGCCTAACGGATTACGTCCTTAAAAGGGAATTGAACATCATATTGACTTTGTACCTGGAGCTTCGATTCCTAATTGATCAACCTATAAAAGCCACTGCAAGGAGACAAATAAGCTTTAAAGGCAAGTTGATGAGTTAATGATGAAAGGATATATTCATGAGAGTATGAGATCTTGTGTCAAGCCTGTGTTATTCGTGTCTTAAAAGGATAGAACTTGGAGGATATGTGTTAAATCTCGTGTTATGAATAACAAAACGGTAAAGTATAGACATTTTATTCCTAGGCTTGATGATATACTAGATATGTTATATGGATCATGTATTTTCTCTAAAATTGTTTTAATAAGTGGGTATTATCATATTATGATGAGAGAAGGTGATGAATGAAAAAAAACGTTTAAGACAAAAAAAAAATGGTTTGTATGAATGGTTAGTCAGGTCATTTGGACTTTAAATTCACATGGTATGTTTATAAGGTTAATGAATCATATTTCACGTGCCTTTATAGGAAAATTTATGGTTGTTTACTTTGATGACATCCTAATCTATAGTAAGAACTTGAATTAACATCTTTATCATTTGCATAATGTACTTAGTGTATTATGTAAGAAGAAATTATATGTTAATCTTAATAAATTCACCTTTAGTATGAAAAATATTGTGTTAATTGGATATATAGTTATTGCATAAGGTATTGATAAGGATGAAGAGAAGGTTAAGATCATTAGAGATTGTCCTACACCTAAGTCTGTGATGGAGGTTACAAGTTTTCATGGACTTGCTAGTTTTTATAGACATTTTGTAAAGGATGTTAGTACTATTACAAGCTTTAATGAAAATAGTTACAAAGTCAATTGGATTTAAATAGGATGATGTATATGATAAAGCCTTTAATTTATTGAAAGGTAAACTATGTTATGCGTCTTTTTTAGCTTTGTTAGAGTTTACAAAATCTTTGAAGTTGAATATGATGCATATTCAGTGAAAAACTTAATGAAATAACATTAAACTACCCTACGTATGACAAGGAGCTTTATTCCTTAGTGAGAATATTGGAGACATAACAGTATTACCTTTAGCCTAAAGAGTTCATAATACATTAAAATCATGAATCCTTAAATCAATTGAAAGGGCAAGGTAAGTTGAGTAGAAGACATGTTAAATATGTTGAATTTCTTGAAACCTTACTGTATATGATCAAGTATAAGCAAGGGAAAAGCAATTGTGGTTGATGCACTTTCATACATGTTCTTTTATCCACTTTAGATGATAATGTTTCATCCTTTGAAAAGTATTACAGGCTTGATGGATATTTGTTTAACGGAATTGTTTTGTGTATTCCATTGAGTACCATGCCTGAATTATTTGTACATGAAACACATGGGGGCGGGTTTCACTCTTGTATCTCTTTCACCAAAACAAGTATATGATGATCAAATAAAATTAAAAAATGACTCTAAGGATGGGAAGAGAGAAAATTTATGTGAAGGCATGGGAGAGAGAAAAACATCAGATTCAGTTAAGACTAGACAATTAAGTAAATGGGATGAGAGTGTAGATAAAAGTCGAGGATTGAAAAAGTAAGCATATGTGAAGATAATAGTATGATAAAATTACAGACACAATCTAAATTTTATTCAAAAGAAACTCAATTTATATCTGGATTTTCACTAACAAGGCGGTGATCTTAGTTGTATATAAGGAGGCTTACTTTAATGCTAACGATATTTAAATTTGTTGTTCCTAGTATGGATGTTCCTTTGTTGCAAGAGTTTGATTAAAGATATGACATGTCTAACAGATTACATTATTTAAGCGGAATTGAACATCAGATTGACTTTGTACTTAGAGCTTTGATTCCTAATTGATCAACCTATAAAAGCAACCTTTAGGAGACGAAGGTTATTTAAAGGCAAATAGATGAGTTGATGATGAAGGGATATATTCATGAGAGTGTGTGCCCTTGATTCATGCTTGTGTTACTCATGTCCAAAGACGATAAAACTTGAAGGATGTGTGTTAAATCTCGTGTTAACAATAATATAATGGTAAATTGTAGACATCTTATTCCTAGGCTTTATGACATGCTTGATAAGTTGTATGAATCATTTATTTTGTCTAAAATTAATTTAAAAAATGGGTATCATTATATTATGATGAGAGAAGGTGATGAATGAAAAACAAAATTTAAGAACAAACATGGTTTGTATGAATGGTTAGTCATGTTGTTTGGAGTTACAAATGCATCTAGTACATTTATGAGGTTAAATAATCATAATTTGCGTGCATTCAATTGGAAATTTATGGTTGTGTACTTTGATGACATCCTAATCTATTATAACTTGAATGAGCATCTTGATCATTTGCATAGTGTACTTAGTGTATTATGTAAAAAGAAATATGTTAATCTTAATAAATGCACCTTTTACATGAAGAAGATTATATTTCTTGGAAATACAGTAATTGCACAAGGCATTGAGATAGATGAAGAAAAGGTTAAGGTCATTTGAGATTGGTTTACACTTAATGAGATAACATTGAACTACCCTACGTATGATAAGGAACTTTTTGCCTTGGTGAGAATGTTGGAGATATGAAAACATTACCTGTGGCCCATGGATTTCATAATAAATTCATGAATCCTCTAATAATTTGAAAGGAAAAGGTAAGTTGAGTAGGGGATATGCTAAAGGGGTTGAATTTATTGAAATTTTTTTATATGTGATGAAGTATAAGAAAGGGAAAAAAATATTGTGGCTAATGCACTTTCATGCAGGTATTTTTTTTATCCACTTCAGATGCTAGATTGTTAGGATTTAAACACATAAGAAATTGTACAAGAATAATAATGATTTTGCTACTATTTTTTTGAATATAAATTTTTAGCCTTTGGAAAGTATTACAAGTTTGATGGATACTTATTTAAAGCAAAATGTTTGTGTGTTCCATTGAGTACTATGCATGAATTATTTGTACATGAATCATATGGAGGTGGGTTAATGGGGGTATTTTGGTGTTATTAGGACTTTAGTTGTGTTGCATGGGTATTTTTTTGGCCAAAAATGAAAAAAACATTTGCAACGCATATGTGATAAATACATATAATATACAAAAAGAAAGTATAGGATTTAACCATATGGCTTATATAACCCTTTTCTTTTATCTAAGGAACCATGGGTAGACATTTCAATGGATTTCATATTAGGTTTACCTATGTCCAAACAGGGTAGGGACTCAATTTTTATAATTGTAGACAAGTTTTTGAAGATGACACATTTCAGACTTTGTCATAAAATCGATGATACAATCAATATTGCTTATTTGTTCTTTAGGGAGATAGTACAACTTTATGGAGTCCCTATAAGTATTGTTTCTAATATTGATGTTAAGTTCCTTAGTTACTTTTGGAAAGTATTGTGGGGAAAAATGGACACTAAGTTGTTATTTTCAACTCATGTCATCCCCAAATAGATGAACAATCCAAAGTAGTTCATAGAACTATAACATAACTTTTACATGTTGTCATTCAAAACAACTTAAAAAATTAGGAAGACTATTTGTTATTCATAGAGTTTGCATATAATTGTAGCATGCATTCTTCTACTGAATTTTCACCATTTGAGATTATGTATGGATTTAGCCCTTCAACTCTCATGAATTTGATTCCTTTACATATTGATGAAAGGGTTGGTTTAGATGTAAATCATAAAGCACATGTAGTGAAGACATTACATAAGAGTGTTCAGAAACAAATTGAAAATAGGAATCATGTGTACTCAAATTAATCTAATAAGAGGCGCAAACATGTTATACTTAAGACCGATGATTGGGTCTGGGTGCATATATGCAAGAGGCAATTTGTGGCCCAAAGAAAGTCCAAGTTATATGCACGAGGAGATAGGCCATTACATATCTTGAAAAGGATAAATAATGTTGCATATAAATTTGACTTTCTAAATGAGTATGGTGTTAGTGCTGCTACCTTTAATATTTATGACTTTACTTTATTTTATGTAGGTAATGAAGATTGGAGGTTGAATCCTTTTGAAAAGAGAGGGGATGATGTCATTGACCCATTAGCGGTGCCAAGTGGACCTATTACAAGAGCTATCTAAAATAAACTTAAAGAGGCATTGAATGAGCTAGTTCAACACACATGAAGTAAGATGGATCTGAAAGGATAAGGACGACTATGAAGCTTAAAGGGCAACCTCTAATTCATCTTATCCAAGTCCAGTAAAAGGTCTAATCTAAGTTTTAAAGAGAGTTGATGTGTTTGACTCTAAGCTAGCCTTGATTTGGGCTTATTTTTTCTTGTATTACAAGGAGTCCAAGTCAGCATATTATTCTCCTAAGATAGTAAGAAAATTCAGTCAGATCACTTCCTAAAGTATAAAGGACTTTTAGAATTCAAATCAAGAAGCTTCTTAGTCTACAAAGGTAACTAGTGAGTTGTCAGATTTGTTTCCCAAGCTTTAGAGGATTATTTAATGATTCTCCTAGTCTATAAAACCCATTAAAGTCAACAACTAAAAACAACTATTTATATTATTATTTATCCAACTCTTACACATAATTTCTAAGATAAACAAGGAAAAATGGGTGATAACATTGAAGACAAAATCAAACTTCTTTTATCTTATTTATATGTGGCAATAACTGAAAGCTTTTGTTTTAAATTGTATTTTGTGTTTTAGAATTAATAAATATCAATTCAACTTAGATACGTAGGGATTAAGGTATGATGTAAGTAGACTTTATACAAGTCTATATCTTTAAATATTCTAGGGCTTAGCTTAGATTAAAAGCACATATGTAACCTTAGTTTTAGATTTTTTTTTTACTTAATGTTATTCAAATTACATACCTCAACTTTATGTGCTTGTGAGAGTGAGAATTCTATCTTCATAGGTTCTCTAAGGCACTGGAAATGACTTATTGAGGCTCAACTAACTTTATGGTATTAGGTCACACTTCTCGTTCGTGTCTAGATACATGTAATTTTGGTGTCACACTCCTATCAAACTTGATTTACTTGACTTTTCAAGAGTTGAATTGTTTGCATGTGGGTGGTTTAACCGTGTGATTAAGAGGTCCGCATCAATATATTTGTGTCAACTTATTAAGGAATCTAATCTGTCACACACATAAGAGCTATTAGTCAATAATTAAAATAGAATGATTAATCAAATGTGACTTGATAATAAATAGATTTTAGAAATTTAGGACTAGAATGTAATTATAAGAGGGTATTATAATTCTAAACCTATAAATAATCAAGTAAGGATTTTATTAAATAAATTTCTAAAATTAGCCTAAAATAATGTGTGATATTATTTATGAGGAAAATTGATATGTTTTTTTTATTTATTTATAAAGCTTTTTATGTTTGTCTATAAATAAAATGTTATGCTTCTAATTTTCTAAGTGAAGGGAATGGTGAAAAAAACTATATTATTTAATATTTTTTCAAATGTTATATTCTTCCAAAAACTTTAATTCATTAAGCTAATTAAAAACAATCTCAAGAATCGCTATATTTGTTTGTCGGCCACCAATGAATTTGTCCGGCAGGAAATTACTGATATTTATGGTCGGAAATCATTCAGTCAACAATGCCTGACAAAGACCCCAAATCAATTGAGAACCGCAAAAAGAAAAAAACGAAAGAAAAAAAGCCGAGTAAATCTAGGATAGGATCATTAGTCATGTATTGCGACAGCAACCCCTTGAAACTGACTCCTTATCCGTTTCCCAGCACTAGAACACACACACGTTTTATAAATGGTTGTCGAAGATGACAAGATAAGACTGCTTATATCAGAAGACTGCCAAAGCTTATCGCATAAACACTTCTTACGATGCATGTAAACTGAAAAGAACTGAGATATTATTATTATTATTATTATTATTATTATTATATATTTGTACATGAATAAAGCCCAAGATATCATCGACAAGTTGTGAGGTAGAGTTTTCATTATTTAATATACGTGGGCTCCAAGAAAAATAATATCTTCACTTTCAATAAGAAAATATTGAGCTCCACTACGGTAGTATCTGTTAGATATACTTTAAATAATTAAATGCTAAATATATATAGCAGCAAAAATTTAGATTATAAATACTTTCAATCATTGTTACTTAGGTACCAAAAAAATAATCCCTATAGCAGCAGCTGGAAAGCTTCACCCAAGCGGCAACAACAATACAAAATAATAAAGTTTTACGAGAGGAGCCTTCTGATCTATGTCTATCAGTCGCCGTAGATAAAGTACACAAGCTAATTTATTTTCCAATTTTCTCATTGCATCAAGGAGATAATTAGCCATGATCAATTAATTGATCCCCATGATCAATCAATTGATCCCTATAATCAAACCCCATGATCTATCTCTATGGTCATGGGTTTGCATAATCAAAAACATGGATGTGTCATGAGAATCACAAAATATAATTTCCAACAATATCAACTCGTCATTATCCATCCAGCTCTCTTCACAGGCCGCTCACAGGATTCCATTACAGTAATCGAAACTTGAAAACCTCCTCATAATTAATATTTGAAGTGGAAGGCCAGAAAATAGAGTCTAATTTGCTCACGGCTATAAAAAAAAGGATATATTAATATGGTCACATCAATCTTTTATTCTTGAGAACCGAGAGCCCAAATAGTTCATGAAAAAATCGATTTCTTCTTGTTGATATGATTTAAGAACTGTCGAATAATTAATGAAGTTAGCAACTTTATAACGAGAAGAGAGAGTAAATTGGTGTTAAACTATAAAACAAATTGCTTTATGCTGTGGTCTATATGCATTCTGCGCTTCAACCTTCCTAGAAGAGCCTTCAGCAAATGCAACGTACTGAAATCATATGATTTTTAGGCAAGTAAAAAATATCATATTTGTTGCCCTCTTGGATTATATTCAAAATAGTATGGGGGTAAATAAATGGCTTGCAAAATATTCAAAATATTTCTGGGTCTAGGTAAACTAGTAAAGTCTTGGTTGTCTCAGGCTCTTATAATAGATATATTTTCTGACTCAAATTCGAGACCTGCTGTTCAGATCTCAAGTTTTTTATCATTACATCATGACCTATGAAAATAGGATGCAGGGAGATGATAACTCTAGATTCCTATATTGTATGTTTAGGTGTAGGGATGATCTTAAACTTAAGTATGTTGAGTCTAATGTTCTAATTCCAAAAACACCTTGGTCTAGCACATAACTAAATTCAAAAGAGTTAGAAAAAGTTAGATCTATTATCTTGCTAGATTTAGATTTATATGTACTTAAGTCTAACACACGTAGTTCATCCTTAGAGATTTTGATATTTCTTCTTACTAATTTTATTTTCCACGGGTTCAACCTCTTGAAATTTAATGAAATATCATCTTTGTGTTAATTATGATAATCCATCAATTATAATATAGTATTTTTACTTGAAAGCAAACAATATATGGTGCATGAAGACATTCCATCAAATCAAACTATCAAAACCTTTAAGTCCCATCAACATTTGTTCCCATCACTAGACCATCCATGTGGTGTTACCTTTTCTCCGCATATATATTCATCCTTCGATATAGACAAACATGAAAACTACAGTTGTCTAAAAATTGTTAGAGATTTCTAGATGAGCATGAACTATTAGGAAAAACAAAATGGATGCCTACTTCACATATAATGCAGGGGAAATACCTTGTCTTTTTTCGAACAATTCTTTTTAGGATTTTATCAACAAACAAATGTTTATTTTTTTTCATATAACTATTCTATTCTATAAAATATAATCAAATAGATGTCTAATTTTTTAAAATATATTTTCATTTGTTTATTACATGTTTTTTTGCAAGTGTTTTTTTTTTAATATATATTTTTATTAACTACTGGTAGGTTCATTGATTATCTTTAAAAAAAATCTTAAGTAAGAACTATGAAATTTGTTGGAATAGTTGCGTTGAATAAACTTCCTCAAAGTATTTAGGGTCTGTTTGGTATTGCTTTTACTTTTGTGGTTGAGGTTAAAAAAAAAACAGTTTTAAAAAAAGCGTTTTTACTGTGGTTCAAAATAAACAGTAAAGTGTTTGGTTAAAACTGTGATTGAGGTTGAGGTTGAAAAAAAACAGTTTTGTGTGATTGGTTACCAAGATTTTTATATTGCTTTTAACTTGTAAAATTACTGTAAAAGACATAGAGTAATATACTAATTATTTTTTACAAATATGTTTTTGTTTAATAATATATTAAAAACATTTTTTAAATATTTCATCTTTATATCCAAATTATTAAAAAACACTTAGAAATATTAATTTAATATATATATATATATATATATATATATATATATATATATATATATATATATATATATATATAAAATAAAATATCATTTGAAAAAAAATTAAATTGCAAATAAAAATTATGTTGTGATATTTTTTTAATATATTTATTTATTGTATATTTTTTTAGATTATAATTATAGTAATATATATGGGCGTGTATATATATATATATACACGCCCACCCTTTCCCTCCCAAACCGCGCGGAAAAAAACAACAATTATCTATTTTTTTCAGACCGGCGTTTCATTCATTTTTTTCATGGGACCCACTTAATATTTTTATGTTTCAAATGAAAACCAAACACTGAAAGATAGGTGCAAACTGTGTTTTTAACAAAACGCAGTTTGCACCACGCAACCAAATGAGCACTTAGAAGAATGAACTTAATAGATATATTTTAGAGTATGGTTAATGTTATTTTTTAAAATATTTTATATTAAAAAATATATTAAAATAATATTTATTTATCTTTTATTTTTTAACATTATCACTTTGAAGAATCACTTTAGTAGTTTGGCATACACGGATGAATTTATTTGTCGGGAAATTCATGATATATATTGTCGGAAGTGATTCAATCAATTGTCAGACAAACATCTTAGAACCGTAAAATGAAAAATGAATAAATAAAGACGCATGGTAATGATAGGACATTAATAATGCATCTACTGCCTCCTTGAAATGACTATGCCAGATCACTGAATGGAGCGACCTGTTTTATCTATGAGATCGTGTCATTTCGATATATTAATTAATCTAGTAATTATAAATATTTCTAAAAAATAAACATTAATATTACAAAATATATAATTAATTCAGAAAAAAGCATCGTAATGATAGGACAGGACATTAATAATGCATGTACTGCATCTTTGAAATGAAATTTTTTTTCTCAAATATATAAAAATAATATTTTTTAAAATTATTTTTTACATTAATATATAAAAATAATTAAAAACATTAATTTTTTTAATTTAAAATAAAAATATATATATATATATATATATATATATTTTTAAAACAGTTTTGAAATATAATGACAAACACCCCATATACCGGATCATAAAATATAGCGGCCTGATTTATCTATGAGATTTGGTCATTTCGATGTATTAGTTAATCTATAGTAATTAATTTTACAAGTAAGAAAAAAATATATTATTATTATTATTATTATTATGTTATAATGCCTTTAATATTTCTTGTGATGTCTCTTGCATTTAGCTTACTTAAGCCCTCTTAAACAACTATCCAACTACAATATTTCAGAATATTTTTAAATAATATATTTTTTAAAAATAATCACTAAATCTACAATATATATAGCATGTAATTTTAGAGAATGTTTGACACTGTGTTTTACAATTGTTTTTAAAAACAATTGAATTTTTATTTTATTTTTTATTTTAAATTAAAAAATATATATCTTTAATTATTTTTATATACTAATATTAAAAATAATTTTTAAAAAATAAAAAAATTATTTTAATATATTTTTTAATAAAAATATTTTAAAAATAATTTTAACCAAACACTTAAATAATTATTTAGATGAATAGATGAGACGTTAAATCAAAACAAACAGTTAAAAGTTATCCAAGTTGCGGTTCCTCTCCTCCACGTTTTGATCATTGCTATCTACAAACATATGAAAAGACATCTCCCTGTCAAGATATGGACAAGACATCCCAGATGAACTATTCAAGAAAACTAAATTGTAAGGTTAAATTATCAAAAAATATTTGTAATAATTTATTTTATTCCTGTCAAGATATCGGAAATCTCTCCGGCAAGGAGTGTTGAATCAACATATATTTTATTCCTGTCAAGATATCGGAAATCTCTCCGGCAAGGAGTGTTGAATCAGCACATATTTTATTCCTGTCAAGATATCGGAAATCTCTCCGGCAAGGAGTGTTGAATCAGCACACATAGGAGCTGCCTATGATTGGTGCCACCAGCCGGATGCATGATATGAATTTGTGGAGTGCTATAATCTCTTTTTTCCGAGAGGGGATAGGAGGAGGATATTCTTTTCTTGGATACATCAAAGAGGAGCCCACTTATTATAAAGAGAGGAAAGTCATACAAATATTATATTTTATTTCACGTTTTTCTTCGATGATATCTCACGTATTCAATGAATTTATCAAATGTTTTATTTAGACAATCATACAAATAACAATCACAGCAAAAGTATTATTAATTTGAAAATAAATTATTTATTTAAAATAAATTATATTATTATATTTTTTTATTATAATATTATACTTGTTATTATGTAAAAAGCTCGTTTGATATTATAATAGTAATTATTTCTTAAGATATTTTTTATTTATAAATATATTAAACTAATATTTTTTTAAAATCTAATTTTGATATAGTATATCAAAATAATAATTTAAAAATATAAAAAACTTAATTAAAATACACTTTTTTTTGTAAATTTTAATTAACCAAATATAAAATTACATTATAAAATATATCTATTAATAATAAAGGGACAATAAATATAATGTTAAAATTCAGATCTTAAAACAATTAAATTTTTGACCCATAAAATAAAAACTGACAAAAATATATTTACTACATTAGAAATCATCAACCCAACCACTCACCCCTAGGCGCGCCTCACCTCAAACCAGAACAAGAGAAAGCCGAAGAGAACATGACATGGAGCCTCGTGGACTGAGAAGGATGCATTGATAGAGTGCCAATTCTAGCGAAAAAGAAGACTTGAAACTGAGAAATGTTGGATGATTAATTCAATGTTGGGTTTATACGAGAATAATTATATATTTATGGACTGTCAAATAAGGTGAAGCCTAATTAAAAATGATCTGCTAAATATTTTTTAGGCAATTGTGTTTTGGTGTATCTAATAGGGTGTGGATCTTTAATGTGTAGACATTATGGGGTTATTTCTATTTTAGTGATGGGCTAAAATAGAAATATCAAAGGGTGAGAATGCCAAAAGGCATGAATGTCAAAAGGCACTTGGTTGTCTAAATATATGGTTATGGTCCCCAGATTACACGTACTCATTCATTCTCATACTGACATTCCATTATCAGAGAGAAAATAAGAAAGGTAGAGAGAATGAAAGAGCTCTTTAAGGTGAACGTGTTAATCCGAAAGGTCATCCGTACTACTCTAGATAGCGACTTCTGGATATTGATTCAGGTACGTTTCCGCTTTATAGTTTATGTAGTTTATGTGTTCTTGATAATTCGATATGAACATCATTTTTTTAATGCTATGAAATGCTAGATATAACAAGAAAACCCACGAAAAAAACTCATCGAAACTGCAGTGGATTCACGTACCGTGTTTTAATGACAGCTCATTTTTTTCTTAATATATGTATTTCGTAAGATAAAATTTAGTAAGCCACTCAAACTCTCTCCTGCTATGTCTATTTACCTCCATTTCTTCCCTCCAAGTCCTAATAGCCACCACCACAAAAACATCTGCAAAATCAAAAGCCTTAAACGTACCCAGCCAATCCAAGTCCTCCCCATCCATAAACAACAACAATTAGATGAAAAAGATGCGTTTCCAGCTTCGTTACCACTCTATAAGAAAAACCCACGAGCCATTTACAAAGACATTCAAAGATTTGTCAGGCTAAACAAGCTTAGCACTTACCATTATGGACTATATGGACGAACAAGGAATCCCATTTAAGCCTCTTTCTTAAGAGCGATGGACTTTGCATCGAAAATTATCCAATACAAATATGATTGGTGTGAACAACTGGATGGATAATGGTGAGTTTGTAATATTACTTTGTGGAGTGCTATAATTAGATGTGAGTATTTTCATTTCGGTTTAATTTTTATCAATAAAAACAATTTAACCAAAACACAATAAAAAACCAAATCTAACCAGATCCGGTTTAAACCGATCAGAATCGGGTCGGTTCGGTTTTTTAACTAAAAAAAGAAAAATAGTATCGGGTTTTTTAGTTTTTTTATACTTTAGCCAACTTTTTCCTTCTCTCATTTAATCAAATTGGAAGCAAACTAAAAAATTTAAACTGAACCAAAAGAATAACAAAAAATTATAATATATTTTTTTTATTTGAATTGGTTTGGTTTAGGTTTACTGGTTTTTTTCCTGAGAAAACCACAAACCAAATCAGACCGGAAGATTTTAAAAAATTTAATTGATTTGATCGGGTTTTTTTTCTCAGATAATTGTTTTTTGGCTTTTTAATTTAATAATTGGTTGTTTAGTATTTTTGCTTACCCATAACTATAATTTGTTTTTCCGGAAAGGGACATGAGGACAATATTCTTTTCTTGGATTCATCAAAGAGGAACCCAATTATAATAAAAAGAGGAAAGTCCTTATGATGGATATCTTTTTCTTCAATGACATCTCATAGTTTTCAATGAATTTATCAAATATTATATTTAGAAAATCATAAAAAAAATCACAAAAGAAAAACAGTTAAGTTTATATATAATGCATTTGTAATTAATATTATTAATTTTGAAAAATCATTTATTAATTTTTACTTTTAAAAAGTTGAGGTTTATTTTGGTTTGTGAGAAAACGAAAGAAATGAGTAAATTTGATTTTTTTTGTTTCAACATGTCACTTGTTATTCTTATTTTTAACTTGATTAAATATAGCTTACCTAAGAATAGAAGAGCACAATTGATAAGATTTTAAATTAATTAATTTATCAAGTTCAAGAAAAGCCTAGTATATATAGATTAATAGGCTGATGAATTCAACCATGACACCTTTGCTAGGCTTGTTTTTCTAATGGTACAAGGATAATAAAATCAATAGTAACTCTTAAACAAGTAAGGGAGTTTGATGGTTCTAGTTCCTAAAAAAAGAAGGATTAATTAATATTTTTTAGCCTAAAAAGAAGAGTAATTAAATGAGGAGCAAGAAGGAAATATGTTTTATTAGCTATGCAAATTATACAATGAAGTCCAAGATAATAAGGAAATACAAGGTGTGGTAGCAAGGAAAATCAAATTATTTATATTTTATTTTCTTTGTTATATGCAACAACAATATCAGACTTTATTTTTAATTTTATTTATTTATGTTTGGATTTAATTATAAATGAGCCTTAAATAAATCCACATAAGGGGTACATTAAGGTTTATTTTAGTTTAGAGTCAGTAAAAATAAAGTTATAATCAAACTTGTTAGGTTACAAAATTCAGAATAATAAAAAAACTTCTTTGTCGCACTTTGTTGTGTTGGTGAGATAATTTTTTCTTCTTTGGTTCTCTAAAGGATTAAAAATAACTTATTGAGGTTCAACTGAATTCGTGATGTTAATTTATACTTCTCATTTGTGAATTGCTATTTGTTAGGTGGGGGTTCAAATCCAATAGTTTTGGTGTCTAGATACAAGTTATCTTTGAATCACACTCCTATCAAACCTTATTTACTTGGCTTCTCAGTTATTGATATCTTTCTATGCGAGTTGCTTGACTGCGTGTTCAAGAGGTTTGAATAAAATAGATGCACCAAACATGATTTTTCTTCATCTCAAAATCAAAATTACTTATACTTATAGAAAAATCATTATTAATCATGAATCATGAGGTTAACCTTAGAGAAAAAGTTGTGGAATGGGTGGATCATGTTTAAAAAGCACAATATTTATCATTTTTAATTCATATACACATTTTCTTTTGTTTTTTACCCTTTATATATTGAAACATTTTCTAAGATTAAGAAGATAAAAAAAATCAAACAAGAAAAAAAAAGTTTGGTGAATATAGTGATAATTGGAAAGGAGATGGGGAACTAATATGAAGATTTAAAGCCCATTCCCTAGCAACTAAGGGATAAGGTTGAAAAAAAAAATAGGATGATAAGATGAGAAATATATTGAGGGTTTGAGAAAGTGTGAAATAAGAAATAAAAAAAGGAATGTAAAGGAGACATAAAAGATTTTATGCTAGTATAAAAAAAGGAGTGATTAATGAGAAGGGAGAAAAATATAAACAATAGTGAAAATATAAAAAATCATATAAGGAAGAAGAAACAAAGAGAGTAAAGAAAACTAAAAGATAAAGGATAAAAGAAAAAACAACTTTTCACTTTTTAACCTCTCTACTATTAAAATACTAAGCAAAACCCTAGACACCTAAGGAAAAAATGACTTCCCACACTAGACAATCAATCACCCATCATCATACACCAACTTAACTAGTTTCCACTCAACCAAATGTTCTTTTTTACCATCATGAACCACTAATTAATGCTAACATCATTTTTGCCTAAATCTACCTATATAGCAGACATTAGGAGCCACTGTAGCTTTTTTATCCTCCAAACCAAAGATACCAATTTTATAAAATCTAACTTCCACCTAAACTAGTGATTACCCATAAACCTAATCAACAATACCCTCTTTCTTCCAGCAATAGTTATAATCAAGGTAACTCGATGACTTAAGGAAAGAATGAGAAAAGGCAAAACCTAAAAAAAAGAAACTACAACTTTCCATGTTTAAATGTTTAGTCTTAGGTTGTTGTGACTCATACTGCCAACATAGGAAGGGAGAAAAAGAAAGAAGGATACTTGATTTAGTCAATCATGCATCATCATTTGTGATAAAATATGAACTTCATATGTTGATGTGGCCTCCCTCTATTCCACCAGCTTATAGTTAACTTTACCAATTTTGAAAGGTCGATTTTAAACCTCAAATTTTTAAAATTCTTAACATATTATTGAATTCTTATGATAAAGAAATTGATTAGTATTGATAGAATATGAACTTCATATGTTGATGACCATGATTATTTGAAATGTTAGGATCTATAATGTTGTATGGCAATCTTGAGGGCACAATGTCGTTATGGAAGTTATTGTTTTAAGGAAAAATATGGTCAAAATCAACATGCCATGGTAGGGTTGGGAGGATCAGATTGCGACAAGTTTTTTGAAAGGCATAATGGTTAATATGTGTTGATAATGTTTATGCATTATTATACTTGTAAAAGTTGATGTAATCAATAAGAAAACATCCTCTTATCTATGTTAATATTTTAAAATTAGACTAAAAATCATGTTTCTAATTTTAACTTTACAATATCATTCATTTTAGAGTTTAGTATATTCTAAAAAATTAATTTATCACTTATAAATTTTATTTAAAATAGTACATAATACTAAATAGTATTAATTTAGAACCTGACATGGTTTAAAATTTAAAGGATAGTTCTAACATTTTGTTTAAATAATGATGGAAATAGTTGATTGATTATTCATAATATAAACCAAACTCAAGGGTCATATCAAGATGTTCAGGATGACTACGATGAATTGACATAGAGAGATAATATCTATCATGTTGGCAAGTTAGTTGATCCATACTGAGTTACTTCTTCTAACGAGCTGGAAGAAAATTCAAATTTTTGCATTGCCAAGAATATTTTTATTGATATTGATGCTTAAGAGTTGAATGATGTATTAAGTTCCAACGAACATACACAATTCGATCATGATGATGATAGCAATGAAATGAACATCAAAGATTGTGATAGGGAGAAAGATGAATCATTAGAAGAGGAAGAAACTATTTATAATTAATTAATTGTATTACTAATGGATTAAAACCGTCTACATTTTTTAGTACCCACGAGGACTGTTATCCTCCTCATGTGATTGTTCATTGTAGACATCATACACAGTATTGATGATGTATTCGTTACATAGATATTTTCCAGTAGCCATGGGGATTGTTCCCCTCATGTGATTATTCATTGTAGACATCACACATGATATTGCTGACATATTCATGTCATTGGTATTTTCTAGTAACCACAAAACTGTTCTCCACCTTATGTGATTGATAATTACAGACATCACACATGTTATTGCTCACAAAGTCATTCTCTTAGTATTTTTCAGTAAGCCAAGGGATCAACAATTACTATGCTCATTTACTGTTAATTGTTTTTCCGATAGTATTATTGATGGACTCTAAATTTTTGGAGGGGTTTCTAAACTTTTTTGTATAACATCAAAATTTTCATTAGAATTCACCACCAAAATAATTAACAATATTGATTTTTTTTATTATAAGTAGGTGATTTCGTTGATAATTGTAGTTTAAAAGACCAAAACCAGCACACACACAAGCATTTCATATTCTTCTTTCTCCATCTCTTTCTCCCTTTTTCTCTCTCACACACAAACATCTCATTCTCTCTCTTCTTCTGTTCTTGTTCAATCTTTCTCTTATCTTTTTTTCTTCTCCACCTAAACTAGGTATGTCTTTGTTTTCATCGAATTTTTTAATTTGTTTTATTAAATGACATCTCTCTTCTAATTTATCTTGTGGTATATGTTTTTATTTCTCCTCCCAACTTCAATTAAAATGAATTAATGTAAGTTTCTCTTTTTTCTTCTCTTTCGTTATGTGGTTTTTGCATTTTTTTGTTATTGATAGTTTTTGTGTGAGATTATTTCTTTATTAATTTTTTTTTCATTAATGGATTATTAATTGTTATTTTTTTTTGTTAATGGATTATTAATTAGTATTTTTTTGTCTAGTTAAATTATTATTATCATTGTCTTTTTAATTGTTTTGTTTTTTATTTTATTTTTGTAAATTGTGAAAAAAATTTCAAAGTTAAGGATTGATTAAAAAAATATTATAACATAGAAATAAAAATATTGTGTGCAATTAAATAATGAAAAATTATTAGAAGAAGATGAATAAAATCAACTAGTTTATGGCATATATAATTTGTTTTTGGAGGTTTATAAATATAAGGTGGTCTTCCCAATAGGGGAGATGCTGTTAATTTTTTAAAATGTAGGGATCATTTAATTTTGTTATCCATTAATTTAAGTAGATGTTTAGGAAATAATCTATTGTGCGTTGTCCAAACAGGATCACTGCTAGTTCTTCTAGCAATGATTATGAGGAAGACCAGTTATTAGGTGTTAATCATGAACAAGCACTTAAGGCACATGCATCTACTCACAATGCGGGGTCATCGACTATGATGTCGCAAAGTCAATAGGGTGTCCCTTCATAGTGGGATCTAATTACTCGCAAGTGCTAAGGCCAATGGAAGGAACCTGACCACATAGTTTTTGTTTTTGTTTTCACAATTAAATTTGTTTAATATTTTTTTTAAAAATGATTGAATGAAATTTCAAGTTTATAAATATTGAGGTCGTGGAAACAATAATAGAGGCCTTGAAATCTGATTGAGATTCCATTGTTTCAATGGAGTAAGGTCTCCAAAACCCCAAATGGAAACCATGGGTCAATGCATAGTTAACAAGGTTTCGTTTGTTGAGATTATGGAATTTTTCTTTTCTAAATTTTTACTACAAGAAAAATGTGATTGAGAGGATGCTAATGATGATGTTTTGAGAACAATGAAGGAAAATCACACTACAACTAGGTAATTTCAGATACCTAGGTAATGCAAGCCTCATCTAAAAGAGGATTCATTTGCATTGGATTATCATTAAGGAAATTACATTTGCACTTGATTTCACAAAACCGATAAAAAGCGAAACCACCCTAAGAACCATTACTAACAAATATTTTATTTGTACCATACAAGTTGCGTAATTTTTGGTACGAGGCGTAAAAAAATTAAAAATAATATGCACGAGTTAGAGAGCTTTCATAATTGGAACAATGTGGGAGTTTGGAGTGAATTTACACCAATATAGATAGATTACATTAAGCAGGTGATGTCCAAGAATTTGACGCAACGTTCACATTCTGGTGTGTAGAACCAGAACTAGTATTTTCTAGATTTTGTTACTACCTATACACCGACTTTTTGCTATTCGTTTAGCATGCAAAATTGATGATAAATAATTTTTTGATTACATGATTTTTTCATAAAATTTGTTTTATTAATATTTTTAACTGACAATTTTTTTTTCTTGAAGACAACGACTTTTGGACGCAACCCATTACTGATGAGGTTTTTTGTTGAGATTCATGAGCTGAGTAGCGACCGTTAAAAAGAGGTGCAACAAAAGTTTGTGGACAGCCACACTCATAATTTTTGTAATGTTTGTTTTCACAAATTTATTTTTCTTAAATTATTATTTATTTGTATTTTTTTCTGATTTTTTTTTCTTTCTAGGAAATATATAATAACCAGTTGAAGGAGATATACAGGGATGGTCCTTTTCCCCATTCAAATTATAATTCGAATGTGCAATTGAATGCAAGATCATCTAATGGACCTGATAGAAATCGGGTCTACGAACTCTCTAAAACTATGACTGAGAATTTTGTGAACGCACATAGTGTTTTGGCTGTTGGGAACCTTACCCAAATTGGTTATGTTCATTTAAACTCTAGAGTTCCAGACAACTTTTGCTGAGAAAGTACATGATGAGACAGTAGGACTTCGAAATGAGACAATCAAACTTCATGGTGAGAAAATCAAACTTTGTACTGAGATGGTTGAATTGCATCTAATTGTTACGCATATGCAATCATATTGGGGCGATCCATATGCTCCTTCTCTTTGGCCACACGGTCTCAACTAGCCTTATACTCCTTTTTCAACGTTGTCTCTATTTTCATTTTATTGTATTTGAATTTTGAAAATAAAAATATTAATTTAATTCAAAATATACTTTGGTTTTTATATTTTTAAAATAGTAGTGACACAATTATAGATGAAAATACTTGTATGTATTTTCTAGGGTTTGAAATTATTACTTAAAATGTCACTACTATTGTTTAATTAACGAAAAAAATATCAACGAAATATTACCAATGGAATCATATACGGTGTTTTTGTCATTGATACGTTTAATGTACCGATGGATATAATTACAAAATTGAGCAGGTATTGTTTTTGGTACACTTTGTGTGTTGGTTAAGCCATCAATATGTTCAATACTAACAAAATCATCAACATAACAAGGATTTTACCGACAGATTATTTTTATCCATGAGATAGTCGATATGATAAGTACCGATGGATAATGAGTATGGATACCAACAAGTAATTTAGTTGATAAAAATATTAATAGGAATTAATAGAATATATACTTCTTGTCAAAATTTATTAATTATTTAATAATTTATCAAAAAATTCATGTAATCCAGAAGAAGACGTCCTCTTGTCTATGTTAATATTTTAAAATTAGACTAGTGACCCTCTTTGTAATTTAACTTTACAACATCATTCATCATAGAGTTTACTATATTCTAAAACTTTAATTTATCAATAATAAATTTTATTTAAAAATATTATATAATACTAAATAGTATTAATTTAGAATACGGCATGGCTTAAGGGATACTTCTAACATTAAGTTTAAACAATGATGGAACTAGGTCATTTATCGGTGTTGTGTTGTCCACGTATATTTTGATTTTTATGTTTTTAGTTTTTTTCGAGAAAGTATGGAAGATGGGTGTACGAATGTTCAAACAACGTTGCAAAATTATTTTGGGCCCAGTGACTGTTTTGTTTTTTCTTCATTAATTGTGATGACAATTTTCTTAGCTCTCAAGATATGAAAGAATTAGTCCATAATGCAGGGCTTTCATGTAATTGCATTAAAAAGAAGCTTTGATTGTTTTCTATATAAAGGCAGATGAGGAGCACCCCAATACCATCATTCCACAAAGCAATTGCATCTCTTTAAATATTATCCGTCTGCTCAATCCACTTCAAACAAACAATGTCTAGAATCAATTTGGCAGTTCTGGTGGTGCTTGGGCTGCTGCTGGTGACGGCGAAGCAGTCCACGCAGATGAGTTTGAAAAACCCTACTTCTTACATTGAGACAAGCAATTGCAAAGTTGCATTCCTTCGCTTAGGCCTTGTTCTTACATCCGATAACAACGAAAAAGCTCTTCGGGACTCCGGTCTCTTTGAGCCAGACAGTGAAAATCCTCATGCTGACATTGCCGGCAGAAGGTTCCATGTTGGAACACTTAACAAAACTCCTATTATGTATGTCAAGACCGGGACTCATTCGGTAAGATCAATTCTATTTCAGTAATGATCCATTTCGTTTCCTTTCCATGATTCCATTTCTATCTAATGTTTTTGATTATTTACAACGTAAGATACAACTTAAGATACTTGCGCTAACAAAAGATACTTGCATCCTTAATTTGTTTCCATGACAGGTAAATGTGGCTACAGCTGTTCAAACTCTGTTGCTTAAATTTCATATTTCCGGAATCATCTTCTTTGGAAGTTCTGGAAGCCTTGATAAGGACATATTGATGCCTGGTGATGTTGCTGTGCCGAAGGCTGTCGCCTTCACAGGAGTTTGGGAATGGAAGGTGCGTGCGGCCTTCGCTATTATTTATTGTTTTTTATTTTTCTTTTCAGTGACGTAAGAACCGACAATCTATCCGCAAAATATTTGAAAGCCAAACATAATGGTGATCCTTAATTTGTCGTTTTAAATCATGCAGAAATTCCGATCGGAGAGTAAAGGTAAACTGGTATTTGGAGACTTCAATTATCCAGAGAATGGAGAGAACTTGTTGGGGACAGCAGAGCATCAGAAAATCCAATTGTTCACTACAGGTGAAGAGCCCAAGGAAGTTTTCTGGCTTCCCATCTCTTCATCCTGGTACGAAGCTGCCACTGAAGAGCTCAAGGTTTGTCAATCTCAGAATAGTAAGCTGAATTACCTGCATGTTTCTTTTTCATTACCATTAAAATGGATTATTCATTGCAGGATTTGGAGTTAAAAAAATGCCATTCTGGTACATGCCTGCCCGGAACACCCAAAGTTGTCTTTGGATCGAAGGCTTCTACTTCTGATTTTTACGTTAAAAATAAAGCATACGGAGACTTCCTTGTCGAAAAGTTTAATGCATCAACTGCCGATTCAGCAAGTGCTTCTGTAGCTTTGGTTAGTGAAAAACACTTTTATATATGAGCTCACCAGTTCATGTTTTATTTATGTTATTATATTTTCCCCTTGTTTAACGAGTTTAATGGTGTCCTTATTTTCAGACATCTTTGTCAAATGAAAAGATCTTCGTGGTGTTCCAAGGTGTTTCAAATGTAGCGGGTGGAAAGAGTTCAAACTCAGGAATTAAGTACATAGCCTCCTACAACGCCTTCCTTGCTGCCACCAAGTTCATTAATTCAATTCCTACGCCACGACTTGCTTGCGAGTGATGAGATGATGAATCCGGCCCCTCGAGAGTCTTTTGAGTGTAATGAAAAAAAAAGAGGATGCCCTGTTGTACTAGAATAAATTATGTGCTGCAAATGGCCTCCTAAATTAAATAAAATGGGGTTATTTCATCCATAAGCACGTTCCTTTTCTTATGAAGTATATGACCTTTTTGTTTTCTGTTTCTGTCATGCGAGATCTTTACATATGATACCATCCAAGTCAAAAATAAAATAAAAATTGTTGGAATTTCATTAATACCCAAATTGAAAGTACAGCTACACCATAATTTTCCTGACCCCTCAGTTCAAAATCAAAGATTTCATTGATTAAAAATAAATGTAAAACAAGTTCTAATACCTTAAATAGACACCCAAAACAAATACAAGGGAATTGCTTGAAACATTAAAAACAACTAGAGCAATTAAATTTTTAATTATTTCAATGGTACCTTCAAAAAATAACCAGAGTTATCCATTTTATTCTTAAATCAAGTGATGACTATATTGTTAATTGTTGTCGGCTTTGAAATAAACTCTAATTTATCAAAATGTATATGAATTGAATATTTACTTAAAACGTTATCGGAGAGAAAAAAATGATTTAAGAATAAATTCATGTGTAAAATATATTTATAAATTTATTATTACAAAATAAAAAATAAATCTGAAGGCATAAAACATATATACGAGATTATTGACAAAAACCAATACTATAAGTTTTTGGCAAATTTCTATATATATTGAAATCATACCAACAGCAAGTGGCAAAAACCTAAAAAAATTAAACCTAAGATATATATTGAAATCGTGATAGTTTTTTGAACTCCCATACCAAAAACTCAAATAAAATCTCCTTATTTGAAATCATACCAACAGTAAGTGGCAAAAGCCCTATAAAGTTTTCTAGAATCACTTTATTTTTTTGACGGACTCAAATGACTTTGGATGTCGGGAAATGCGTGAAGTGTATTGTCGGCATTAATACAATGATCGATAGGACATTAACAATTGATGTTTGAGTGCTTTGTAAAATTCCCGTGTAAAATGAATTATTATTATATTAAGGTCCGCATGCTTTCCCGTAAAATTCTTTCTAGTTCTTTTTGAAGCTTATTGTTTAGAAAAAAAATTCAAATAAACAAGTTTATGTGTATTTGTTTTCTGTAATATATTTTACAAAACAACTAATCAACAAAATTTATTTGCCAATCAACTTTCAAACTTAATTTATTTATTAAAAAATATTTTTAAAATTCTATATAATATCTTACAAAACATAATTCACTTATAATATCATCAAATTATTTTAACTTCCATCTATATCATTACCACCATTTTCTCAGTATGACAACCTTATCATCATCGCTTTCACTTTTATTTTAATTTTAACCACCACCATGTTTAATTTTTACTTTTTTTTTAATATTGATGTGAACCCATTAATTCCTTTTTGTTATTGTGATAAATCATATTTGCATTGTCAAATAAATAAAACATATTTGATTTGATGTTTCATTTTACAAAATAAATTTATTTTTACGAGTTAAAAAAAGTGGAACAACAAAAAAGAACAAAAAAAAGAGTAGAAAATAGAAATTTAAATTCAAAGCCAAAGTTATATTTATAAGATTTATTAATTATATTATTATATTAAATGTATTCAAGAATACCGATATTAATTTTTTTTCGCAAGAAATCGTAGGTCATTTTTTTCTCTCTCTCTATATTTTTAGGCGATAATATTCAATAAATATGAAAACATATAATTAGTCTCACATACTTTATAGTGTAATCGAAATGAGAAGTGGGTCGTACATTTTTTAATTGTAGATAATCGAGGTAAATTTGTCAAAAAAAATTTATGAGTTGCCTTTTTTCTCTTGTAATATTAGATCTAACACATTATAAATAAAAATATTGTAATTTGTTTTTAAAAATAAACCTAATTTTTTTGCGTGCTATAATTACTTATCTGGTGTCTAAAAAAACAGTGTAATCGAAACGGGAAGTGACTTGAATATTTTTTAACTGTAGATAATCTAGGTAAATTTGTCATTTTTTTTAGTTATATTTTTTGCCCAGTAATATTAGAAATGAAATATTAAAAACCAAAATATTATAAATATTTTTTAAGAAATAAAGTTTAAAAAACAGAGCACAAAATTAAAATTCGAAGACAATTTATTTTTTATTTTTTATAAGATTTATTCCTTGTATTATTATATTAAATATATTTAAGAATACTGATATTAAATTTATTTCTTAAAGAAATCCTATTTAATTTTTTTTCTCTATATATACATTCTTAGGCGATAATATTCAATAAATATTAAAACATATAATTAGTTTCACATACTTTAATTTGACATAAATATACAAAGACATAATGAATTTGACATACTTTAAATAATTCATGTAATTTTAAGAACAAAATTGAAGCAAATCCAAACATTCAAATTAAATAATTGAAAACATAACCTGAAATTAAAAAAAATGGGACAGAAATGAAACTAAAATTCATAATTAACTTGCATAGAAGGATAAAATTGAAAGAAATCAAATTTTGGGACCGAAAATATTAAGGATTTATAATAAATTTGGATGGAAGGATGAAATTGAAATCCATCAAAACTTTGATACCAAAAATATTAAAAATTCCAGCCCAATCCGATAAATTAAAAGAATGAGGACCGAATTCAACGTCCAATATATAATCAATTTGAATTGACGGATGAAATTGAATCAAATCAAAACCTATATAATAGCATTAAGGGCAAGAAAACAAAATTGATTTTAAAATATAATAGATGATAAAACCAAAATAAAAATTTTTAGCTGAAAAAAATTATTTAATTTAAAATTTTAAAAAATATATGTTTTACGTTGCAGGCTGAGCAAACAATTTTTATAGGATTTGTTGGATGAAAATTAAAATATAATATTTATATATGTGAATTTTTATATAATAAAATAGCTCAACACATCCTATTATAAAAATAGCAAAATTCAAGTTTTAAAATCTAAAATTATTATTGCTCTTATTATTAAAACAATTAAAATTATGAAATTACCCTTAAAAAAAAACTCAAAAACATTAACAAAAGAATAAGCAAGAGAAACAATTAAGTTATTATTATTACTATTATTATTATTATTACTATTACTATTACTATTACTATTATTATTACTACTACTATTACTATTCTTATTCTTATTATTATTATTATTTTTATTATGAAAGAAACAAAAATAAATGAAAGACTAAACAAATATTATAAACTTTAACAAAACATCGTAAAAAAATATAAAATAAAAATAAATATTATCATTGTTATTACTGTCAAAGCAATAAAAATTATCAAATTATCCCGAGAAAGAAAACCTAAAAAACATTAACAAAAGAGTAAGGAAGAAAAAAAATTATATTATTATTATTATTATTAGAGATTAATAATAAAAAAACAATGAAAGGCTAAAAAAATGCAAAAAACTTGAACAAAAGTTCAAACCAAAAAATCAAATAAAAATAAAAATTATCATTATTATTACACTCAAAACAATAAAAATTATCAAATTATCTCGAGAAAAAAACTCTAAAAAACATTAACAAAAGAGTAAGTAGGAAAAATAATTAAATAATAATAATAATAATAATAATAATAATAATAATTAATAATATGAATTAATAATAATTGATATTAAGAAATAAAAGGATTAAAATTAAAAATTAAAAGTATAAGGGCTGAAATGAAAATTAAATATCAGAGGATTGAAATAAAAAATTTAAAGTATAAGGGCCGAAATGAAAATCAACTATATTATCAATTTCAATCCAATGATAAAATTAAAACAATTGAAACTTCAGTACCGAATCAATTCATCTTTCTAAACTCAATCCGAAAATTAAAAGGAGGACCGAAGTGAAACATTAACATTTAATTAATTTCAATCGAAGGACCCAATCGAACTAAATAAAAACCTTATATACCAGAAATCAATACCATAAATGAAATTAGAAATCCAGGGACCGAAGTGTAGAAGTCAAACAATAGGGGGACTCTCCTGCACTTTTACGTGCAGGAGAGAGAGAAACGTGTGAACCGGCTTTACCTGACCACCGCCGCGTCCATAGCCACCGTGATAGAACACGCGCCGCACCGGGAGGAAGACCAGGTGGAGGCGCATCGAAATAGACGCCTGGAGTCTATTTCCGGCCACTATATAAGCGTGCACGCGCCTCCTGAAGAGGGCATGAGGCGTAATACTATCGGTCGCGTGATACACACGCGCCGACAGTATAAAGAAATAAATAATAAAAAATACTGGTCAATTACCGGTATACCCCTGTGCTTAACTCATCAATTTTGTCTTATTAGAGGCTATATCCGTAGTTAGCCATTTTTAAAAAAATATTAAAAAAAAATAAAAAATATTAAAAGGAAAAAGTTGCGGCGAACCGGACCGAACCGGGCCGGTCCGTACACGTGAAATGACTTCAGTAACCCTCTACCCGGAACTGTTTTTTGTCCTATTAGTGGGGTTAAAAACGGTACAACACTGTTCACAGTCGCTAAAAAAAAAAAAAAAAAAGGTGGACGAACTCGCGCGACGCACCGGAGAAAATTGCGAGTCCACAGTGAAATGTGTGTGTGTGTACAGTGGAAATCCGAGCTCTTTTAGCTCTTTAGGTAATATGGCTTCTTTCAATGTAATTGTTTTTTCATTTTTTTTTGGAATTAGCTTTTAAATGCACTATAAATAAATTACATAATATGATATCTAAATTATTATTCAGTTGTTTCAATAGCTCTAAAGTAATATTATATGTTTGATGCGAATATTAACAAATTATTTTATGTAATAATTTTTTTTATCACATATAAAAGTAAGTTTTTTTTTTATATCATTTTATTCCCCTAATTATTTTTTTCAATAGTTTTATCACATATAATTAAGTATTAAGAATTGTTTTTATTTTTTTTTATTAAAAGTTGTGTTTTACATATGATATGTTTATTATTTAAAAATAATGGTTCTCTTTAAAAAAAATTATTAAAAGAAAAAGAAAATGAATTGATAAGAAAACTAGGTTTAGGTTGAAAACATGCATTTTTATTACTTATTTTGGATAACTGAAAATATTAATAAATTTTTATTGTAATTGCTATTGCTCTTTATTTTTTAAAAAAGGTTGTATGTCATCGTTGAACTAAATATTATGACTTTTTATAATGATCTTATTCGATTAGGAATTTATATGTGTTAACCTGATATGTAAATGGTTTATAATAATTTAGTCTTCGACAATAAATGGAATAAAATATTTTTTTATTTTTCGCTAAATAAAAAATTATATGATTTTCTCAAAGATATTATCCTCATGTTTAACCACTTCTCATGTTCACACTTAGTACCTGTATGATACTACGTTTCAAAAGTGATTTTGATAAAAAAAAAAATACTTTAAATAAATTATTTTTGATATTTTTAGATCATTTTCATGCGTTAATGTCAAAAATAATTTTGAAAAACTAAAAATACATCGTTTTGATGCATTTATAAACAAAATACATTTTTAAAAGCAACCTTAGCGAGACTCCCAAACAATCACTTAAAAACCAATTAACCACCATGTGTTTACACTTAAAAACTATCTAAAGAGCTCTTATTAAAGGTTAAAAACTATTCTCTCATGATAAAAAAGCTAAAAACATTTTCCTTTGATCCCAAGTTTGTTACAAAACCATTAGAAACTAAACCCAGAAATCTTGACTGAAAACAACTTTGTTTGACTTATAAAAGAGAGGAAAACAGTAAGAGCAAAGGGGGAGGAAAAGGAGAATGAAACAATTTGGTTAAATTTTTGAAAATAATCACTCTAGCTTGGGAGGCCTACATTGTTTATGTTGTTTCTTGTAGTTAGAGAGAAAGGAAGGCAATATTGGAAATTGGTCCTCATTTAAGTATTTAAAGCTTGGAAGGTATATCTTTGTATACCTTAAAAGTAGAGTCAATATAGGGATAAATTCTTATTGTTTAAATGTTATACTTCAAATGTGTTGATAAGCAAGTGATTGTTATAATAAATCTATTTCACATAGTTTAATTTGGAACTTGCCAAATTTGATAGCAAGGTTGTGATGTTATTTTTGGGTTAATGCATGTTTTTGGGTTTCTAAGCTTTATGTGTTTCTTGTTGAAGGTTTAGAGTCACACATTAAGTCTAAATGCATCAACATGTAGATTGTTTTAGGTTGTAAGTTTTAAAGTTTAGTTTTTTTTCTTGTTCATAATGATTTGTTGTTTTTGTAATTCATTTTTTTTTATCAAGTATGTTTACTTATTGATAATATGGTTTGATTAAGCTAAATATAGCTAGGTTAGGAGGTTAAGGAGCATGTTCTAAGTTGAATGTAGTTGTTGCCTTTTCTAGGCAATTTTTGGGCAAACTTGGATATTGTTCTTCATGTTCATCCGAAGAACATTTGTCTTGGATGCTACTTTTAGGCTTTATTTTGATTTGAGTTTGTTTCTTTCATGTTCGCACATCATTGTTACTAGAAATCTATGGTATTTGTGAATTAACCATACTAGTTCAAAGGTATTAATCTTAGGTTTCTTTAACAAACCTTTAATTCTTGATGTATGCGTGATAATCATCTTCATGTTTTTATTTTCTCAAAAATAGGTTTGATTTAACATTTATGTTTCTAGAACCTATAATAAATGTTTTTCGTGTTCTTTCAGTTTGCTTTAGTTTGACCCGTTTTGGGTTGAATTTTTTTAAGCTTTTGTATTTTTGTCAAGTTGAATTTGATTTTAATTTGATTTTTGTTTTGATTGTTTTTGGTTTAAACCTACCAATTAACTCGGTAGAGTGACCCCATTGAGTCAATTAGTCAGGTCAGCCAATTGAGTTGACTCAACCGGGTAACCCGACCGAGATGACTCAACCAAGTCAACTCAACCGAATATTTTATAGTTGATTGGTTCTTGAATCCAAAGATGTAGGATATATATATATATATATATATATATATATATATATATATATATAGTTTAATAGTATGTAATGTTAGGATTGAGAGAGTTTGCAAATAATTGAAGAAATTTAGAGAAAGAAGAATGGAGTTTAGAGACGGGAAGAGGGAGAAGAGAGAAAAGAGAGGGAGAATGAAATTTGAAAATTTTACTGTACTATCATTCTGTTTTGCATACATTTGTCATTCTCACCTTTCTATTTATACACATATCTGATACCATCTTTTATACTCTAGACTAAAAATACAATATTCTAGAATACACCTTCTATACTCTAACATGTAATAGCTAATAAAAAAAAATAGAGAAAGTTGTGGTTTTTCAAAAAAAAAAAAACCTTTTCACTTTAATTTTAAAAATCATAATATCTTTCTAATTTAGAATATATTTTTAAAAAAAATTAAACTTTATTATTTTACAACAAATCTAAAAAATTATTTCCGAGTCATTTTTCTTTTATGCTTGACTTTGATTCTTTCATTTTGGGTATTAATGAAATTCCAATTAAAAATAAAAAGTTGACTTAGATGGGATCATATGAAAAGTTGACAAAGTGTATTTCTTTCGCGTCCTTACCTCTCTCTTTCTGTGTCTTTTTATTTTCAAGATAATAAAAAATTTGTATTTTTTTCTGTAAAGGTTTGATAAGCTGGCTTACTTTCATATTAGAAAGAAATTTATGGTGTCATGAAAATAGAAGTGCTAAAAAGTTTACTTTACGGTATGGGCTGTAACAATTTTGCACATCCTTTTTAAATTCGTAAACAGCAAACATAGGTCACATATTTCAAAAAACCAAAAAAGGAAAGGAACGTGCATATGGATGAAATAGCCATAATTTATTTAATTTAGGAGGCCATTTGTAACACATAATTTATTCCAGTACAATAGGGCAACCTCTTATTTTTCATGGCACTCAAAATACTCTCGAGGGGACTCATCATCTCATCACTCACAGGCAAGTCCTGGGGTACGAAATGAATTAATGAACTTGGTGGCAACAAGGAAGGCATTGTGGGAGGCAATATAGCCAATTTCTGGGTTTGAACTCTCTACACCAACAATATTTGAAATACCTTGGATTACCACGAAGAGCTTTCCATTTGACAAAGATGTCTGAAAATAAGGACACCAATAAACTCGTTAGCCAAATTAATCAAGGAAAAATATAATAAAATAAATAAAACATGAACTTTTGAGCTCATGTATTGAAGTCTTTTTACTAACCAAAGCTACAGCAGCACTTGCTGAATCGGTAGTTGATGCATTAAACTTTTCGAGAAGGAAGTCTCCGTATGCTTTATTTTTAACGTAAAAATCAGAAGTAGAAGCCTTCAATCCAAAAACAACTTTGGCTGTTCCGGGCAGGCATCTACCAGAATGACATTCTTTGAACTTCAAATCCTGCAATGAATAATTTTAATGGTAATTATGAAAAAGAAACATGTAGCTAATTCATAAGCTTAATATTTTGAGAATGACAAACCTTGGTCAGCTCTTCAGTGGCAGCTTTGTACCAGGATGAAGAGATGGGAAGCCAGAAAACTTCCTTGGGTTCTTCACTTGGAGAGTACAAGGTGATGTTCTCATAAGCTGCAGTCCCCAACAGGTTCTCTCCATTCTCTGGATAATTGTAGTTTCCAAATACCAGTTTACCTTTATTCTGCGCTCGGAATTCCTGCATGATTTTGAAGAACAAATTAAGTTTGGCTTTCAAATATTTTGCGGATAGATTGTCGGTTCTTACGTGATTTAAAAGAAAAATAAAAAACAATCAAGTTTTAAAACGAAAACAATTAATAATAGCGAAGGCCTTACGCACCTCCCATTCCCAAACTCCTGTGAAGGCGACAGCCTCCGGCACAACAACATCACCAGGGACCAATACGTTCTCATCCAGGCTTCCAGCATTCCCAAAGAAGACGATTCCGGAAATACGAAATGTTTTGTTAAGCAAGAGAGTTTGAACAGCTGTAGCCACATTTACCTGTCATGGAACAATTTTAAAACACAAATTAAGGATGCAAGTATCTTTTGTTAGCAGAAATATCTGTCCAAACAAGAGAGAGAGAGAGAGAGAGAGAAGAAAGAAACATGTATCTTAAGTTGCACGATATGAACTAATGTAAATAATCAAATAACATTAGATCATGGATAGTTTTTTGTAAATATAATTTTGCAATGAAGAGGAAAAAAAAAAGTAACATCCATATACCATATCTACAAAAGAAAAAAACGGAATCATGGAAAATAAACGAAATGGATCATAGTTAAAATAGGCTTAATCTTACCGATTGAGTCCCGGTCTTAACATACACAAGAGGAGTTTTGTTAAGATATCCAATATGGAACCTTCTACCGACAATGTCAACATAAGGATTTTCACTGTAAGGCACAAAGAGACCAGAGTCTAGAAGAGCCTTTTCGCTGTTATCAGATGTAAGAACAAGGCCGAAGTGAATGAATCCAAGTTTGCAATTGCTTGACTCAATCTCAGCATTAGGGTTTCTCAAACTCATCTGCATGGACTGCTTTGCCGTCACCAGCAGCAGCCCAACCACCAGAAGAACTGCCAAATTGACACTAGACATTGCTTGTTTGCAGTGGATTACACTTCAAAGAAATGCGACTGCTTTGTGGAATACTGCTACTGGGGTGCTCCTCATGTTATATAGAAAACAGTCGAAGCTTTTTTTAGTGAAATTACATAAAAGCCCATCATGATGGAGTAATTCTGTATGACGCTCGATGTTTCACTGCCTCTCATATTTATGAGACAGCAGCAAAAATTGAATAAGTTTGTCTTCGAGGATTGAAAGCTACGTTCTCGGAAAACTTGTATAATTTTTTTTGGTATAAACTAAGTGGTGTCCTAAATACTGGTCCAGACTAATCCATGTTTATACCGGGTGGGCCTCGAAGGTGTGAAAGTGCTCCTCAAATGACCAGCTCCATACAAGAAAAGGGATTGAACCCCTGACCTCTCTTAAGAGACGAGAGTACCCTCATCACTCACGCCAGGATCTCTTGGGTGAAAACTTGTATAACTTGATACCGTGCTTAGTTTTACTCTTTACTAAGCCATTAATTAAAATTGATGAATGCTTATAAAGCTAGGTTTACAAGGTTAAACTTGAATGCTTATAGACTTAAACTTGAGTAAAACCTACTCAAAATATTCAATTATTAAATTTAATATAACATTAAAACCTTGATGATTAAATAAATATGATTTTGAATGTCTTCAACCTCATTCTTCTAATTGTAATAAAAAAATAGTTCTAGATTCCATGGTATTTTCTTATTAATCCAATTGACTCAAAGCAATAGAAAAGAAAAAAGACACGTGATCGAAAAAAAATGAAACCTGCAAGGATAAAAAAGAGAGCTTTAACTATTTGAAGCTAAAAAACAAAACTGTCACTGGGCCCAAAATAATTTGGCAACGTTTTTTGAACATTCGTATCTTCCTTACTTTCTCGAAAAAAACTAAAAAAACAGCATAAGAAACAAAATATACGAGGACAAAAAAACACCGAACAAAACAACTACTTCCATCATTATTTAAACTAAAAGTTAGAAGTGTCCCTTAAATTGCCTCCTAGGCCTTGCCATGTTCTAAATTTATACTATTTAGTATTAAATATTATTTTAAAATAAAATAATTTATTAAAGAATTAATAAATTATAATAAGAAGTATATATTCTATTAATTTTTATTATGATTTACATTATTATAATTAACAATTTTACCAACAAATATATTTGTTGGTATCATACTCATTATCCGTCGACGATCTCACAGTAAAAATCATTTGTCAATAAAATCCTTGTTAGTAACTCTTGTTTTGTTGATGATTTTTTTGGTAATTGATGTATTGATGGCTTAACCAATGGATAAAGCGTGCCAAAAAAAAAAAACCTACCAATGGACAAAGCGTGCCAAAACAAACTAAACCTTGTAAGCCATGCATTGACCCGTGGTTTCTATTCAAGATTTTTGGAGACCTTACTCCATTGAAACGATGGAATCTCAATCGATGATTGAAATGCCTCTGTTATTGTTTCTACAATCTCAATATTTGTAAGCCTGGAATTTCATTTTTTAAATGAAATTATCTTTTAAAAAGTTATTAAACAAATTCACTTGTGAAAACAAAAACAAAATGTACATGGAAAGGTCCTACTTCCATTGGCCTAAGTACTTAACGAGTAATTGGATCTCGCTATAAAGAGACACCTCATTAACTTTGCGACATCACGTCATGAGTTGATGCATGTGCCTCAATTGCTTCTTCATGTTTAACACCTAGTAACTCGTGTTCCTCATAATCGTTGCTAGAAGAACTAGCAGTGATCTTGTCTTGACAATGGACAATAGAGTTTTTCTTAGACATCTACACAAATTAAAGGATAAATGATATTAAATGGTTACTAGATTTAAAACGACATTAATAGCACCTCCTCTATACAGAAGACCATCCAAAATTTAAAAACCTCCAAAAACACATCATATATGCCACAAACCAATTGATTTTATTCATTTTATTCTAATAATTTTGCATAATTTAATTGCTTATAATATTTTTATTTCTATGTTATAATGATTTTTAAATGCATCCTAAACTTTGAAAGATTTGTTCTAAATTTACAAAAATCCAAAACAAAACAATTAAAAAGACAATGAAAATAATAATATAACTAGACAAAAATTACTAGTTAATAATCTATTAACAACAGAAAAATATCAATTAATAATTCATTACCGCAAGAAAAATTAATAAAAAACACATAACAAAAGAGAAGAAAACGACAAATCTTACATTAAATTCATTATAATGAAATATGGGAGGAGAAACAAAAAAACAAATAACACAAGAAAAATTAGAAGAGAGATGTCATTTAATAAAACAAATGAAAACATTAGATAAGAAGAGACGATAAAAGAAAGAAACACCTAATTTAGGTGGAGAAAAAAAAGAGAGAAAGATTGAATAAGGATAGAAGAAAATAGAGAACTAACAATGTTTGTGCATGTGTAAGAGAGAGATAGAGAGAGAAGGTGAAGGAGAAAAAATAACATGAAACTCTTTAGTGTGCTACTTTTGGTCTTTTAAACTATATTTATTGACAAAATCACCAATGAATAATAAAAAATAATAATTTTAATTATTCCTACAGTGAATTCTAATGAAAATTTTGAACTTCTATTAGAAAGTTCAGAATCCAAAAATTCAAAGTCCAACAATAACACTGTCACAAACAAAATCAATAGTAAATAATCATAATAATTATCGGTCCCTTGACAATGTAAAAAATACTAAGAGAATGAATTTGTCGACAATAACATGTGTGTTATCTGTAATGACCAATCACATGAGAAGAAGAACAATTCCTGTGGCTACCAGAAAATACTAATGGAATAAATGTGTCAGCAATACCATGTGTGATGTCTACAATAAAAAATCACATGAGGAGGATAACAGTCCTCGTGGCTAATGGAAAATATCAATAGAATTAATATGTTAGTAATACAATTAATTAATCAGAAATAATTTCTTCCTCATCCTCATCACATTTTTCAATGTTGATTTCATTGCTATCATCATTTTCATTTAAATTGTGTATGTCCATTGGAGCTCAATATATCATTCAACTCCCTAACGTCAACATCAATAAAATATTTTCGATGATGGAAAATTGAATTATTTCTAGCTCGTTAGATGGAGTAACTTATTATAAATCAACTAACTTGCCGACATGATAGACATTATCTCTCTATATGAATTCATCATTGTTATCCTGAACAACCTTGATATTACACTTGGGTTTTGTTTTGATGATGGATAACCAATAAATTGTTAAATGGTCCTTTCTAAAGGAATGGGTGTGTATGTAATAAAATTGCTTGCATTGGCATTGCTTAGCAAGAACAAACACATTGTCGATGTTACACACTCTAGATTTTAAATTAATTTCAATCAACCCATGATGGGGATCTATTCTGACTCCTCTATCAGATATTTCATACCAATAGTATTTGAATAAAAATACTTTATTCTTCTTGTAATAATATTGCAATTCATTGACCTCTTCTAGCTTTTCATAATAGTCAACTTCAAAATCATTGTAGGTAAATCCCTTAACACAAACCCTAATGTTATATGTCGGTTGACTTTTTGGTTCAAGTGGTTAAAATTGCTAATGCCTTTATCATCTTCATATACTTACATAATGTGAATGTAATCTCAACAAGATATGAAGTGAGTTATGAAGATACATATCATTGAAAAAAATACAAAATTAAAGAATATAATGTTCAAGTCTCAAAAGCTTGCATTAGTATAACACTATAAAGTCAACATGGCATATTCTCAAAATCAATCCCTAACCAATTAAACATTAAAACTTGCATGCACACTCCTTCATTCAATTTATATTTTCATCTCTCTAAACTAATTCTCATATATAATACTTGTATTCTCATAAACCAATGGGAGTTCAAAACATTAAACATATATCTTTTTTATTATATATTTGTTAAGGAAAAACAACAAAGAAAACTAACATTCTCTCAATATCCTTGCACTTTAAATGCAACATTGTCCTCAATGTTGAAATAAAAGAAAAAAGAATATAGAAGAATGAAAATAAATAAATAAAGTAAAATGGAAAAAATAAAATATAAGGGAAAAAGAAAGCAATTCTGATTTTGTCTTTCATTGGTTTGCCTCATAGTAAGTGATTTTATTTTATGTCATTGGCTCGACAAATTGCATTCTCATTCTTCATAGATTGGTTCAGCTAACTCCACAAAAGTGATGAGTGTTGTCCTCCGATCCTCATAGAAAGTTTTCAAGTGATTCTCATTGACCTTAAGTACTTTGTTGGTTTCAAAACTTGTAATTTTAGTTCCACCATAAGAAAAAGCATTAGAAACAGCAAAGGGTCCAATCCAACAAGAGCGCAACTTTTCAGGAAAAAGTTTCAAATGCAAATGATAAAGAAAGATTGTCTCCAATATGAAATTCTTTTTTTGTAATCATTCGATCATAAAGACTCTTGGTCTATTCTTTGTAAATTCTTGCATTCTCATAGGTATCATATAATATCTCTTCCAACTCTTGTAATTGCAACTTCTTGCAATCCCAATTACATCATAATCTAAGTTATATTATTTAATGACCTAAAAAGTTTTGTGTTCAAGATCCATTGGTAGATGACATGTTTTTCCATAATTATCCTATAAGAGGACATTCCTATAGGTGATTTGTAAGGAGTCTGACAAGCCCAAAATCCTCATTACATCATAAACTCCAATCTCAATGGTTAGTTTGCACTATTTTCTCCAAAATGGACTTGATTTCTCAATTTTAAATTTCAACTTGATCATTCATTTAAGGATGGTACGTTGTGGAAGTCCGATGAGTCATATGATATTTGAGTAACAATGCTTCTAGTGAACAACTGTAAAAATGAATGTCATGATCAATAATTATAGCTTTAGGGAGTCCAAACTTGTCAAATATACAAGTCCTCATAAAAACTAAAACAACCTTAGCATTATTAGTTGTATGGGTTTTGCCTCAATCCATTTAGATACATAATCAATAACAAGATAAATATATAGATTATCAAAAGAAAAAGGAAATGGGTTTATAAAATCAATACCTAAAACATCGAGAATTTCACTTATAAGAATATATAAAGGTAAGGGGTTGATCCAAAGGAAAACAGCAATAATAGGGTTGAAAGGAAAAATAGGCTATGTTTGAGGATTTTAGGAAAGATGTTTGTGGTGATGCACAATCACACAAATTAGTTACCCTAGTTTAAAACACACAAGATAATATAAAGTAAGAAAGGGATTGATCCCACAAAAATCAAGCAATTTAGTTTAGAGTTTCATGCAATTAGGGGGTTTGGTTGGTGATTATCTATACTAAGGTAGAATTAAACAATTAAGCAAGTTTAAATAAGGTTGATATTTATCGAAAATAAACCTTGGTCATAAATAAACATCCACCTACGAAAATCAAATTGTTCCTTGAAACGAAACTTCAATTTATAATATGAATTTTTGTTTCTTCTGATCATTAGTTAGTTAATAGATCCATTGTATAAATAACCCTGACCAACAAACAAACACAGTGTTTACACTAATAATTTAGTTCGGTGGGACCTTTAAGAACCAGATAAATAGATTAATCTACAAAATATATTTTTTTTTGTAATTCATGTTGATTTGTTCGAATGTTCTCTCTAAGATTAATAACATAAATCTTCCATAATTATTAAGCTTGGTTGCTTCACAAGTTTATATACCACAATGTTTAGAGAGAGGTTACTGAGAGGGGCTCCCAAAAACCTTTATCACAAAGTTGCTGGATACCCACTGTAACTGGCTTGAAAAACCAACCCTTTTTACCTTCTCGTCTTCCCTTCCCCCAACCTCCTACAAATGGCCACTCAATCAGCTTCGTCACAGCCGCCATAAGAAAAGACCCCCCTGCAACCTCCACAAAAACCAAATCCCAAAACCACCAACCCCCAAGTCACAAAAATCACCCAACCTCCTGGGCTAAGAGAGTAAAGATTACCAACTCCACCACATGGTTCACACTAGAGCCTCTCCCATGGCAGCCGCTGGGGGGAAATTTAAAAATACCTGCAGATGTTGTCATGGATAGAGTCAACTATTAGCAAAGGTGCCTAGTGGGGTTCTTTCTAGGATTCAAAATGAACTATCATACAATCAACATTATTGCAAATAGAGTTTGGAAGAAAGAGGGTCTTGAAAGTGTCATGACAATTGTGAATGGTTTCATACTCTTTCGTTTTCAACATGAAGAGAAGCTGCACACGGTGATGGAGCAAGGACCATGGATGTTCGGGGGGAAGCACCTCATCCTCCAACAATGACATCCATGATTCTAGTTCCACAAAAACAAAATCACCAAAGTACTAGTGTGGATATGCCTCAAGGGTCTTCCTCTTCCTTTATGGTTTATTAAAGGCCTTAGCTTGGCTGCCAGTATGGTAGGCAAGCCACTATCATGCAACCAGCAAACTCATGGCTGCACCAAGCTGGAATATGCTAGAGCTTGCGTAGAAATTGATGCCTCTCTTCCCTACATCCAGCCCTTTGCAATTGAAAGCATGTTGTCTGAGGAGTTTATACATGTAATGGTTGAATGCAAATGGAAGCCAGTTAGGTGCACCAGGTGCCAAGTTTTTGGCCACTCTTGCACCACTGAGGAGACCATTGTGGAGCCTATGCACAGTAGCAAACAACCCGTCACTGCCTCTAGCAATGCTAACCCTAAGAGCCTATAACCTTTCAATGAACGAAGCCTTAGCCCCTAACAAAATATTCTCATGCAACCCTCCACCAAAAAAAAACCTAGCAGCCAACACACTACCCACCTTAACCCATCAGTCCATACCCATGACCCCCAACAAGCCATTAGTAACAACAAACCCTCTCCCCTAGCTATAGGCATACCCCCTTATAGACACACAATCCTATGATCTCATAAACAACCCAAACAACCCCCTACCACAATGTCTGACCACCCATCTCAGAACCACAGTTCCCAAACTAAGCAAACAAACCAGGACATCATGAATCGTTGCACCTCTTTCTATGCAGAGAACAGATCGCCCCCCTCCTCAGAGCCAAAGTGCTCCTCCTTTAAAGGAGGTAGACAATTGTGAGGCAGACAACTGTGATAAAGTAATCTCCCCACTGCTGACCATGGAGAAATCCCCTCCCATGCAGATAGTCTCCCAAAGAAAAGGCGACAGAAAACAAAGAGAGGCCAAGGTCCTCTAACTCGATAACACTATCTCCCCTAAATAAATGATTAATATCGGCAATTGGAATGTCTGGGGGCTTAACAACCTCCGAAATAAAAAATGATCAATGATTGGGTCACCAAAAATAACCTTGATATAACAAAACCCTCTTAGAGACCAAAGTAGTAGCAGCCAAGCAAGCAACAACTGAGGAGAATCTTCACCTTAAGCCAAATCTGAAAAGAAAGGAGGTTGCTCAACAAAAAACACTTTGTTCATATTAAGGTCAAACTATCTTAGACCAAAAATGATGTTCTTACAGATAGGAAAGGTAAACTTGAAACTCAACCTATTTTAGATAGAGATATTAAATACTTTAAATATTTAGAGGATGGGCACATTGTTTCTCACTATCCAAACAAATTTCTCAATATCCAAACAAAAGAATTATGCTTATAAGAGACGATAAGGAAATTGAATATAAAAGTGAGAAATCTGATGTTGAGATGCCCTTTGAGAGATTATAGTGATGAGGAGATTGCATATCCTATTAGGTGTTAATGTGTAAATTAAAAAAGAGGATATAAACCAACAATGGGAAAATATATTTCATAGGTGATGTCTCATCCGAAATAGGGTATATAAAATGATAAAGATGGAGGTAGTTGTACTAATATAGTTTGAGATACTCTTGTTAAGAAAATGAATCTAAATTATGTTAAGCATTGCCTTGTAGATTGCAATGGTTGAATGAATATGTGGAAATGAAAGAAAGAAATAGTGATTTTATCTGCTATTAGAAAGTAATCTAATGAGATTATATATGATGTGGTTTCAATACATGCTAGTCACTTACTTTTGGGGTGTCCATGATGGTTCAATTATAAGACGATTCATGTTGGGTCTAGAAATACATATATTGTTCTAAAAGATGGTAAAACCATCACTCTTATACATCTTTCTCTAAAACAAGTATGTGATGACCAAATAAAATTAAAAAATGAATATAAGGATGAGAGGAGTGGAAATTCATGTGAGGATATGGAAGAAAGAAAACCATCAAATTTACTTAAAACTAAACAATTAAGTAAACTAGATAAGAGTAGAGATAAAACATGAAGAGTGAATAAATTAAGCATGTGCGAAGATATTAGTGTTACAAAATTACAGAAACATCCAAATTGTTTTGCAAATGAAACTCAAATTAGATATGGATTTTGCACTAACAAGATGATGATCTTACTTATATATAAAAAGACTTACTTTAATGCTAATGATCTTGATTCATTGTTTATAGTGTGGTTCTTCCTTTGACACAAGAGTTTGATATTGTGTTCTCTGAAGACATGCCTAGCGGATTACATCCTTTAAAGAGAATAGAACATCAAATTGACCTTGTACTTGGAGCTTTGATTCCTAATCAATCAGCCTATAGAAGCAACCTAAGAAGATGAAAGAGCTTCAAATGCAAATAGATGAGCCTAATGATGAAGGGGCATATTTGTGAGAGTAAGAGCCTTTGTGTCGTGCTTGTGTTACTTGTGTCTAAAAAGGATGGAACTTGGAGGTTGTGTCTTAACGTTGATGCTATCAACATAATGGTAAAGTATAAACATCTTACTAGGCTTAATGACATATTAGATGAGTTGTATAGATCGAGTATTTTCTCTAAAATTGATTTAAAAAGTGGGTATGATTATATTATGATGCGAAGTATGGTTGTTCCTTTGTTATAAGAGTTTGATATTGTCTTCTCTAAAGACATGCCTAATGGATTGGCTCCTTTACAAGGAATTGAACATTAGATTAACCTTATACCTAGAGCTTTGATTTTCAATCACTCAGCCTATAGAAGAACCCTTAAGGAGATGAAAGAGCTTCAAAGGCAAGTAGATGAGATGATGAAAGGGAACATTCATGAGATAATAAGCCCTTGTCGTATTTGTGTTTCTCCTATATAAAAAGGATGGAACTTAGAGGATGTGTCTTAACTCTCGTGCTATCAATAACATAGTGGTAAAGTATAAACATCTTATTTCTAGGCTTGATGTCATGCTAGATGACTTGTATGGATCATGTATTTTCTTTAAATTTGATTTTAAAAAGCGGGTATCATCATATTATAATGAGAGAATGTGATGAATAAAAAACAATGTTTAAGAAAAAACTGGTTTGTATAAATAGTTAGTCATGTTGTTTGGACTTACAAACACACCTAGTACATTTATAAGGTTAATGAATCATATTTATGTGCCCTCATTGGAAAATTTATGTGTACTTTATTGACATCCTAATCTATAGTAAGAACTTGAATGAGCAATTTGATCATTTTTATAGTGTACTTAATGCATTGTGTAATAAGAAATTATATGTTAATCTTAATAAATACAGTTTTAGCATGAAGAAGATGTTTTAATTGGATACATAGTTACTGAACAAGGTATTGAGAAGGATGAAGAGAATGTTAAAGTCATTCGGGATTGGCCTACACCTAAGTATGTGATGGAGATAAGAAGTTTTCATGGACTTGCTAGTGTTTATAGATGGTTTGTAAGGGATTTTGGTACTATTAGAACACCTTTAATGAAAATAATTAAAAAGTCAATTGGATTTAAATGGGATGATGTATGTGATAAAGCTTTTGAATTGCTGAAAGATAAAGTATGTTATGCATCTATTTTACCTTTGTTAAACTTTACAAAAGCTTTTAAAGTTGATTATGATGTTTTTGTTGTAAGGTTGTGTTAGTACAAGATAAGAGACTTGTTACATATTTCAGTGAAAAACTTAATGAAATGACATTGAACTGCCATATGTATGACAAGGAGTTTTATGTCGTAGTGAGAATATTAGAGACATGAGAGCATTTCCTTTGGCCAATAAGTTCATAATACATTCAAATCATGAATCCTTGGAGAATTTAAAGGGCAAGTTAAGTTGACTAAAAGACATGATCAAGTATAAGCAAAGGGAAAAAAACATTGTGGTTGATGCTCTTTCATGCATGTTCTTTTATCCACTTTAGTTACTAGATTATTAGGATTTGAACACATCAGATATTGTACAAGGATGATAATGATTTTGCTATTATTTTTGCATGTAAGGTTTCATCCTTTGAAAAGTATTACAAGCTTGATGGATACTTGTTTAAAGGAAATTGTTTTGTGTGTTCCATTGAGTATTATATATGAATTATTTATACATGAAGCACACGGGAGTGGGTTGATAGGGTATTTTGGTTTTATTAAGACTTTAGCTATGTGACATGAGAATTTTTTACCCAAAAAGAATGTCAATGGATATGGATAAATACATAACATGTAGAAAAGCAAAGTCTAGGATTCAACCACATGAATTGTATGTCCCTTTGTCTTTACCTAAGGAACCATGAGTAGACATTTCAATGTACTTCATATTAGGTTTACCTATGTCCAAACAGGTAGGGACTCAATTTTCATAACTATAGATAGGTTTTTGAAGATGATATATTTCATACCTTATCATAAATCGATGATGCAACTAATCTTGCTTATTTGTTATTTAGGGAGACAGTACGACTTTATAGGGTCCCTAAAAGCTTTATTTCTGATAGAGATGTTAAGTTCTTTAGTTACTTTTGGAAGGTGTTATGGGGAAATTTTTGCGTTTAACTATTATTTTCAATTACATGTCATCCCCAAATATATGGACAAACCAAAGTAGTTCATAGAACTTTTACATAACTTTTACGTGTTGTTATTCAAAATAATTTAAAAAACTATGAAGACTATTTGTTATTCATAGAGTTTACATATAATCGTAGCGTGCATTCTACTACTGATTTTTCACCATTTGAGATTGTGTGTGGATTTAACCTTTTAACTCTCATGGATTTGATCCCTTTACCTATTGATGAAAGGGTTGGTTTGTATGGAATCATAAAGCACAGATGGTGAAGACACTACATAAGAGTATAGAAAACCAAATTGAAAATAGGAACCGTGTATATACAAATAAATCTAATAAGGGCTACAAACAGGTTATACTTAAGCCCGATGATTGGGTTTGGGTGGATATGTGCAAGAAAGTCCAAGTTATATCCATGAGGAGATAGGTTATTTCATAACTTGAAACGGATAAATGACATTGTATATAAATTTGACTTCTTAAGTGTGTATAGTGTTAGCGGTACCTTTAATATTTTTGACCTTACTTTGTTTTATATTGGTAATAAAGATTTGAGGTCGAATCCTTTTGAAGAGAGAGGGGAAGATGTCATTGACCCATTGGTTGTGCCAAGTTGGCCTATTGCAAGAGTTAAGGCAAATAAACTTAAAAAAGCATTGAATGAGCTAGTTCAACATACATAGAGTAAGACGAATCTAAAAGGACAAAGGAAGATGATAAAGATTAAAAGACAACCTCAAATTCATCTTATCAAAGTTCAAGAAAGGTCACATCCAAGCTCTCAAGATGACTGTTGTGTTTGACCCTAAGTTAGCCTTCATTTGGGCTTATTTTTGCTAGTATTACATAGAGTCTAAGTCAATATATTATTCTCCTAAGGAAGTAAGAAAATTCAGTCAGATTACTTTCTAAATTATAGAGGATATTTAGCATTCAAAAGAATAAGTATCCTATTCTATAAAGACAACTAATGAGCTATCAAATATGTTTCCTAAGATTTGGAAGGTTATTTAATTATTCTCCTAGTTTAGGAAAAAACAAAAAGTCAGTAACTAAAAGAGACTATTTTCATTATCATTTATCCAAGTCTTACAGGGAAATCCGAGATAAACAAGGAAACAAAGGGGCAACAATATTCAAGACAAAATCATATTTCTTTTATCTTATTTATATGCAGCAGCAACTTAGAGTTTGTGTTTTAGGGTTAATAAATATTAACTGAGCTTAGATACGTATGTATTTAGGTATGATTATAGGTATGCTTTATACAAGTCCATATCTTTGAGTATTATAGGGTTTAATTTAGATTAAAAACACATATGTAATCTAAGTTTCAAATTATGTTTTTGTTTAATATTATTTAGATTATATATCGCAATTTTGTGTGCTTGTGAGGGTGAGAATTCTCTATTCTTTAGTTCACTAAAGGACTGTAAATGACTTGTTAAGGTTTAACTAACTTTGTGGCGTCAATCCATACTTCTCATTCTCATATTGTTATTTGATGGGTAGGGGTTCAAACCTAATACTGTTGGTGCCTAGAAAGTTATATTTGTGTCACACTCTTCTCAAACTTGATTTCCTTTGCTTTCTGAGACGTGAATCATTTGCATGTGGATTACTTAATTATGTGATTAAAAAGGTTCACATCATTTAGTATCAAAGCTTGACTCCATTAATCAAGTTATATCCTTCTATTAATTTTATTTCTTTCTTGCTCTACATCAAAAATGTTTGTTTCCATTCTTCTTTTTCATTCAGTAGTGGCATCTTTCTAATACAAGAAAGGGGAAAATGTTGTTATTTCAAGTTGTTCTATCTCTCTAAACATAAATAGCATGAAAGATAAAAAAAAACAAAAAATAAAGAAGAAAAATCATTCAAGAGAGATGTAAGAGACTCTACTACAGAAAACAAAACTGGAAGAAATTGGGTCAAATCAATTCAAAATTAGCTCAAACATGATATTCTATTTATTGGAGTCTTAATGACACTATATATTAGTTTATAGGATCAATTAGATATCGTTTGCTTTAGGTTCCAAATTAAGGTATTAACAACATTTTTTTGTATCAATTTTAAGTCCACATATCAAATCTTATCGTAAATTTCTCAGATTTATTTCGTTTTCTATTTGAGTTGATATCGAACTATATATTAGATTTAAGCTCAATTGGACATCATATGCCTTAGGATCCAAATTCATATTCAAACCAGTCCTAATCAGTATGTTTTGCGTCAACTTTTAAACTTGTTTTGTTTCTATTGTTTTCATATCTTGCAATATATTTTCAGAATATATAGCCTATTTGGGGTGTTTTTCACATTGTTTTCACATACTTTGCATCTATTTTTCATTCAAGTCTTTAATTTCATCCATATTTTGGATAGATGCACTCACTACTCCTGAAATTATCATAATAGTTTGAGGTTTGCTTGTTTTTATATTTTTATTGCTTCTGGAGTTAGGAACACTAATTTGGATTACATTGCTAAATGGTTATCTGTAGCGTTGGTTTTAGTCCTGTAAGAGTCGAAGAAAGTGAGATGTGTTAGAAGGTGTAAGGAGCATTATAAAGTGAAACACCTATTGTTTTAGCAAAACATGAGAGTGACTTGAGGCTATTTTTTTACACTATTAACCATTTTTATAGGTATAATTATGTCAGATCATACTAACACCTCCTCTCAAGAGTGATGTAAAGTTTCAAATATAAGCCTTAACAAAGATGATAGAGAGGGTATATTTGGTAATGTGATAAGTGACAAACTTGAAAGGGTTGAAAAATGGGGTAACAAAGTTAGTACTAGTACTCAAGATATACAAAAGGTAGGGGTTGATCCGGAGGAAAACAACAATAATAGGGTCGCAAGGCCATGATTGGTTGATTATAAGGATTTTGAGGAGGATGTTGATGACTCGAAAAATGGTAGTTTTGAAGATGAAATTATAAATTATAAGGGAGGTTTGCAGAAGCCCAGAATTATAAGGGTCAGTTTAGTCAAAAGGGAGATTATAGGCATCATAATGACTCAGGTGGAGAGATAGGTACTATTAAGTTAAAAATACTTTTTTTCCAAGGAAAGAGTGATATAAAGGTATATCTACAATTACAAAAAAGATTCAATAGATCTTTGACTGTCATCACTACACCGAACATAAAAAGTTAAAACTTGTTGTCCTAAGTTTACAAATTATACACTAATATGGTGGGATCAATTTGTTCTGAATAAGCAAAGGAATGGTGAAAAGCCTACTGAATCAAAGGATGGCATGAAAGTCATCATGAAAAAATGATTTGTTCTTAACTATTACTATAGAGAGCTCTTCCATAAATTATAGACCTTACATTAAGGCTCAAAAATTATGAAAGATTACCACAAGAAGATGGAGATTGCAATGATTAAGTTAATTTTGGTTGAATATAAAGAGGTTATCATGGCTAGGTTACTTTATAGGTTGAAAAAAGAGATAATTAATGTTGTGGAGTTATAGCATTACATAGAGCTAAAGGACATGGTTCACATGGCAAAGAAGGTGAAACGACAACTAAAAAAGAAGGGGTAATGTTTGGCCAATATCCTATTTGGGTTCCTCATCTATATGAAGCCGAATGTGAATGAAAAAAAGGTTACCTAGCTAAAACCCTATATTCATGTTAGGGTCAAACCACCTAAGACCAAAAAAGATGCTTTTATGGATAGGAAAGGTAATTTTGAAACTTATTCTATTCAAGATAAAGATATTAAATTTTTTAAATGTTTAGGAATGGACATTGTTTTTTAGTGTCCAAACAAAAGAGTTATGTTTACAAGAGACAATAAAGAGATCGAATTTGAAAGTAAGTAATCTAACGTTGAGATACCAAATTTGAAATATTATTGTGATGAATAATTTGTATACCCTATTAAAAAGAGGCATTAATTATAAGGCGAGTTTAAGTGTGTAAATTAAAAAAGATGATGTAGACTAGCAATAGGAAAATATATTTCACACCCAATGTCACAATCAAAATAAGGTGTGTAGCATGATAATTGATAGAGGTAGTTTTACTAATGTAGCTAATGCTACTCTTGTTAAGAAATTGAATCTGAATTGTCTTAAGCATCTTAGGCCATATAGATTGTAATGGTTGAATGAATATACGGAAATGAAAGTAACAAAGAAAGTACTGATTTTATGTGTTATTGGAAAGTAATCTAAATAGATTATATGTGATGTGATTCCAATGAATGCTAGTCACTTACTTTAGGGTGTCCATAATAATTCAATAGGAAAAAGATTCGCAATGGGTTTAGAAATAAGTATAATATTTTAAAAGATGATGAAACCTTCACTCTTGTGTCTCTTTCTTCAAAACCAGTATATAATGATAAAATGAAATTATAAAGAAACTGTAAGGATGGGAAGAGCAAAAATTCATGTGAGGGCATAGGAAAGAGAAAATCATCAAATTCAGTTAAGGATAAGAGTGGAGATAAAACTCAAGGAGTGTAGAAAGTAAGCATGTGTGAACAAAATAGTATGATAAAATTACAAAAAAAAAAAACTATTTTTTTATACAAAAAAACTCAAAATAGATCTTGATTTTAACTAATAAGACGATGATCTTACTTGTATATAAGGAGGCTTACTTTAATGTTAATGATCTTGAATTTTGTGTTCTTAGTATGGTTGCTCTTTTGTTACAAGAGTTGATATTGTCTTCTTTGAAGACATGACATGCCTAACGAATTATCTCTTTTTAAGGGGAATTAAACATCATATTGACTTTCTACCTACAACTTTGATACCTAATTGAGTAGCCTATATAAGCAACCTTGAGGAATCGAATGAACTTTAAAGGCAAGTAGATGATCTGATGATGAAGGGTCCTTGAGGAGATGAATGAGCTTTAAAGGCAAGTAAATGAGATGATGATGAATGGTATATTCATGAAAGTATGAGCCCTTATGTCGTGCATGTGTTACTCGTGTCTAAAAAAGAATAGAACTTGGAGAATGTGTGTTACATCTTGTGTTATCAACAACATAATGGTAAAGTAAATACATCTTATTCCTAGGCTTGTTGACATGCTAGATAAGTTGTATGGATCATGTATTTTCTCTAAAATTAATTTAAAAAGTGAGTATCATCATATTATGATGAGAGAAGATAATGAATGAAAAACAACATTTAAGACCAAACATGGTTTTTATGAATGGTTAGTCATGTAGTTTGGACTTACAAATATATATAGTACATTTATGAGGTTAAGAAAATTTTTGGTTGTGTACTTTAATGACATCCTAATCTATAATAACAACTTGAATGGGCATCTTGATCATTTGCATAGTGTACATAATATATTGTGTAATGACGAATTATATTTTGATCTTAACAAATGCACCTTTTACATGAAGAAGATTGTATTTCTTGGATATGTAATAATTGCAAAAGGTATTGAGATGGATGAAGAAAAGGTTAAGGTCATTCATGATTGGCTTACACCTAAGTTTGTGATTGAGGTAAGGAGTTTTCATGAACTTATTAGTTTTTATAGATGATTTGTAAATGATTTTAGTACTATTGCAGCATCTTTAATAAAATTATTAAAAAGTCAGTTGGATTTAAATGAGACGATATACAAGATAAAGCTTCTAATTTGCTGAAAGATATATTATGTTGTGCATGTGTTTTAGCTTTGCCAAAGTTTACAAAAGCTTTTGAAATTGAGTATGATGCTTTAGGCATAGGTATAAGGGTTATGTATATGCAAGATAAGACACCCTTTGCATATTTTAGTGAAAAACTTAATGAGATGACATTGAACTGCCTTACATATGACAAGGAGCTTCATACCTTGTTGAGAATGTTGGAGACATGACAACATTATCTTTGGCCCAAAGAGTTCATAATACATTCCGATTATGAATTCTTAAAACATATGAAAGGACAAGGTAAGTTGAGTAGGGGATATGCTAAAGGGGTTGAATTTATTGAAATATTTCTATATGTGATCAAGTATAAGCAAGGGCAAAAACATTGTGGATAATGCACTTTCATGCAAGTATGTTATTTTATCAACTTCAGATGCTAGATTGTTATGATTTTAGCAGATAAGAATTTGTACAAGAACGATAATGATTTTGCTACTACTTTTTTGCATATAAGGTTTTGGTCTTTATAGAATATTACAAGTTGATGGATACTTGTTTAAAGGAAATTGTTCGTGTGTTCCATTGAGTACTATGCATGAATTATTTGTTCGTAAAGCACATGAGGGTGAGTTGATGGGGTATTTTGGTGATACTAAGACTTTAACATCTGTGATTAATGCATAACATGTAGAGAAGCAAAGTCTAGGATTTAACCACATGACTTATATACCTATTTGCTTTTACCTAAGGAACCATGGGTAGACATTTCAATGGACTTTATATCAGTTTTATCTAGGTCCAAATATGGCAGGGACTCAATTTTCATAGTTGTAGATAGGTTTTTGAAGATGACACATTTCATATCTTGTCATAAAATTGAGAATGCAACTAATATTGTGATTTGTTATAGGCAGATAGTACGACTTCATTTCTGATATAGATGTTAAGTTTTTTAGTGACTTTTGGAAGGTGTTATGGGAAAAACTGGATACTAAAGTTGTTATTTTCAACTACATGTCATCCCCAAATAGATGAACAAACCAAAGTACTTCATAGAACTTTAACATAAATTTTATGTGTTGTCATTCACAATATCTTAAAATTAGGAAGACTATTTTTTATTCATAGAGTTTGCATATAAGTGTACATTCGACTACTGGTTTTTTACAATTTGAGATGGTGTATGGATTTAACCATTTAACTCTTATGGATTTGATTCCCTTAACTGTTGATGAAAGAGTTAGTTTGGATGAAAATTGTAACTCATTATCCTAAAAAGGTTTAGGAGATTTCTTAATGGTGGTTCATGTAGATTATCGTTAGAGGTACTCAAACGACTTGTAGTTTGCGACAAACTAATTTTAAAGCAAATATCTAAAGCTAAGAACAATATATGATATTTGAATAATCTTTGTATAAACCTTAAACAGTTTTAAATTTATCTAATAGTATTTTTGAGACTCCTAAAAAACTTAAATTTTTTTATTTTCACTTCATATATATGTTTTGATAAACCAATAATTTTATGATGAATTAATGAAGTTTTCAGTGGTTTGCTTTAGAGAATGAGGAGGCTGGTTGTTAAGTTTTTTTTTTTTTTAGAAATTGCGATGAGAATAGTTATACAGAGGGAGAAAAGGAAGGTTAGGGTTAAATTTATCATCATGTTGCAGTTATAAATTACAACCATCTCAAACTATATTATTTAATAAACTGTTATATTCTTCCAAGATTTATAATTCACTAAGCTAATTAAAAAAATCCCAAGAATCGCTATATTTGTTTGTCGGCCACCGATGGTCCGGCGGGAAATTACTGATAACCGGAAATCATTCAGTCAACAATGCGTGACAAAGACCCCAAATCATTTTAGAACCGCAAAAAAAAAATAAAATCTAGGATAGGATCATGAGACATGAGTCATGCATAGCGACAGCAACCCCTTGAAACTGACTCCTTACCCGTTTTCGAGCACTAGAACACACACACGTTTTATAAATGGTTGTTGAAGATGACAAAAAAGGACTGCTTGGGGTCCCAAATATCAGAAGACTCTGCCAAAACTTATCGCATAACAAATACTGCAAAGAAATGAGATATCTTTTATTATTATTATTATTATTATTATTATTATTATCATCATCGACAAGATGTCCACTCCTGAGTATTATCAACTTACCATTATCTAACCATACAGTACTAGGTGCACCAGTTATAAGATATTAGGGCTAAATATATGTGTTTAAGTTCAAACCTTGTAGTTATTAATTTGTTGAAAACTAAAAATTTATATAATTGTTAACTTTAAAATATATAAAATTAATGAAAATACACATAAGCTAACTCAAACAACCATATTAATAAAAAAATAAAAACTGATCATTAATATTTGAAGTGGAAGGCCAGAACATAGAAGTCGAATGATCATGCATACATGCTCATGCTATAAGGGATATAATATATTATGCGAACATCCTTAATTTGTTTTCAACCTTAATTTGTTTTTCTTTCTATTAAATGTTTATTTTTATTTTAATTAATATCCTATATTTTAATTTTAAAAATTTAATTTTATTTATTTTTTAAACAATAACTATTCTTTTAAATATTTCATTTTAATTTCATAATACTCAAAAGAAAATATTGTAATTTATCTTTAATGTTTTTCTTTTATATTTTATATAGATAAGTTGTTTTAACAAGATGTATGGTATAAACAAAACTAAAGTGTTCTTAGCAACCAAAAATAATTTTTAAGACAGCAAATGAAAATGTTTAAAATAAAAATAAGTAGTGTAAAGTATTTTGATTTGTATTTATCTTTTTGTTTCACTAGAAAGATATGCTTTCTACTTTGATATTTAATTAACATTAGCGCCTCATTTTTAATTTATCAATTTCTACGATTTGTTAGTTTATATTATTAAGTATAGATCTTTTTTAATGAAAAGAATTATGATATCTAAATATATATTTATAACATCAATGCTTTTTTTAGTATCATAAAAATTAACTTAGAATTCTACTAATAGCATGATAAGAATCATAAGACTAAGTGTATGTTTGATATTGTCTATTAAAAAACATTTTAATAGCTTTTTAGAAAAACTATATTAAAATATTATTTTATATTTTTTTAACTTCAACATATTAAACTATTAAAAATTAAAAAAATAAAATACTGATTTATATATTTTTTTTAAAAATAGGTATACTTTAAAAACAATATACACACAAAAAAAAAGATATACTCTGAAACGGGTCCTCATAAATCTTACAATAAATATAGCATGAGACTTTCCATAAAAAAACAAAATGTCAAAATGCGATAGGCCCCTCAGCATTTGTTTCATTATCTCCATCCAAGCTGCGGTTCCTTTCCTCCACATATTGACCTTTCATACCACTAAACATGAAAATACATCTCTCTCTCAAGAAATGTTTAAGAGATAAATAAATAATATTGCAAATCTAAAAATATATTGAAAAATTATTAAATCAATATGAAAATTATATAATTAAGAGGTGTTTCGTACAATGTTTCAAAAATACTTTTGAAAAAAAAATATGTTTAATTTTTATTAACTTTAAATTAATTTTTTTATATTTTTAAATCATTTTAATATGATGATATCAAAAATAATTTTTAAGAAAATAAAAAAAATCATTTTTGATGTTTGTTATAGTAAGATAATTAGTATGCAATTAATTATGATTATATTATACTCTAACATTAATTACTCCATCGTTCTTAAGGAAATTACCATTCTACACATTATTCATATTAAAATCAATATGTAAGTTGAAAAAAACTTGTTTCTATACAAGAAAGGGACCGAATAATTAATTAGCCATGGAATAGGACTCTTTTAAAGGTGGAAAATATCTTAATTTGTTTCATAGCTAAGAACATCTTGCTTCTATATTAGAACGTGGCCAAATTTTAATTATATAATTAATAGCTAACGTTTTGATAATAGACAATAGATGAGGAATGAATCCCGCCGCTTCTCTCAAATTAAAGCTAGCTAAATTAATTTTTTTTCATATAAAAAAAATCATACAAGTTTGTTTAGTTATTTTTGAAAATCTTCATTATTTTTGAAAAATATTTTATAAAATTATTTTTAATATTAGTACATCGAATAATTTAAAAATATCTAAAACAATTAATTTTAAAAAATAAAATAAAGAATTTATTTTAAAAATATTAAAAATGCATTGTCAAAATATTAAAAATGCAGTGTCAATATTACTATGTTATTTGGGACCTAAGATCCAAATTTAATTATGTGAGACCTGAAAATGTGGTTCAAGTTCAATATTACTTAGAACTTTCAAGAATCAGTCTGGCATACACGCATGAATTTGTTTGTCGGGAAATTCATGATATATATTGTCGGTAGTCATTCAATTTCAATCAAACACCTTAGATCCGCAAAATGAAAAAGAAAAGAAAAAGGAAAGTAATGACAGGACAGGACATTAAAAATGCATGCATGTACTGCCTTTTAAATATAGTATCAAACACCTCTGAAGTTGTGGTTCCTTTCCTCTCCGTATAGTATTGATTTTTGCTACCGACAACATATGAAGAGACATCTACGTGTCAGATATTGTGAAGAGATTTCCAGATGAACTATTAAAGAAAACAAAAAGAATGTTAAGTTATCGAAAAATATTTGTAATAATTTACCAGCACATATTGTATTCCTGTCAAGATATCGGAAATCTCTCCGGCAAGGAGTGTTGAATCAGCACACATTTTACTCAACAAATTACCGTATAGATGATAAATTATTTGCGATCTCTCAATTTACTCCTGTAATAATTATGATCTCAACATTATTGTTGGGTAGATGGAGCTGCGTGTGATTGGTCCGACCAGTCAGATGGAAAATATTACTTTGTGGACTGCGCTGATTTCTTTTTTTCGAGAGGGCATATGAGGAGGATATTCTTTTCTTGGATACATCAGAGGGGAACCCACGTTTAATAGAGAGTGGAAAGTCATACAAATATTATATTTTATTCATATAGAGGGACCACACACACATATTACAGACTATGTGATTGAAACTATAGTTAAGATTATTTTTTAAAATATTTTTTATTTTTAAATGATATTTTTTTATTTTTAAAAAATTATTTTGAGATGATCTCATCAAAATAATCTAAAAATTAAATAATAAAAAAAATTATATTTTTTCAAAAACACTTTCCAAATACATTCACAAACACTGTCTTAAACTCATCGTTTTATTCATCATATGCATGACTGCATTGTTAGCTGTGGGGGTTTGTCTGTGGCTTTTGTGCCTATTTGGCATTGCGTTCCCACCGGTGTTGCAAATAATTAGCCGGTTCGAGCTGTTTGGTAAGTTACAAAACGCAGATAAATTGATGTGGGATCCACCTAAAAAACGACTGAAACCACGGTCCATGATAAGCATCAAATACATGCTTTTTCCTGCGATTGCAAACAATATTTTTTGGCGCGATTCCTGCTTTTGCCTGCGCATTTTGGCCAAATGAAAAACTCATCATGCATGCTCTCTGTGTTATCAACGATCTGCCAAGCTGAAGCGAGACGTCGCAGGAGACGACCATGACGACGAGGAAAGAAGAAAGACATATAAAACAGAAGCTCTCTCTCTCTCTCTCTCTCCCCAAAACAGACATGAATGTCGGCACCTTCCAACGCTATCTCCGGCCACCACAGACCACCATTTCAGACGCCACCACCACAGGAAGAACCACCTCGGCCTCCTCTACCCGTATGTATCGGCCGTTCACCCTCTCGTCACAATAGGCCATGTTACTGTTCACGTGAACAATAACATGGCAGAGGGACAATATACACGACAGGTGCAACACACCGTTTTAAAGTGTTCTGCTTGTAAGGACTTGGGCTGGGCCTGCTCTCGGCCCAGCCCAAGTCCAGGAGAGTTGGGCCCTTTTGTCCCAGCTTGGCTTGGCCGGCCCATTTAGTTTGGGACAAGCCCAGTCTGATTTTAAAAAAAAATATTTAAAAAATAAAAAAAATGTGTAGATAAAGATCTGTTCTGATGAAAAACAATGACGCGTGACTTTGTTGCACTCCACAACCCTGTTATTTTTCGATTGCTTATGAGTTAAAAACTTGCAACTGGATTTGACATTGGAATTATATCCTTACAACTGGATCGCAGATGTTGTTAGTAATGATATTGTTACCATATGTTGTTCCTCGATCAAATAGCAAGGGATCGCAGAGGCATTCACGTATCGATTTAGTTCGTGATGAAATTGCAATTAGTTTGATGGGAGAATAAAAAATAATATTTGTTTTTTCATGAATTATTAATTACATTATATTATTATAATTATTAAATTTACAATATACATACATATATATATATACCCTTTAAAGTAATTTCACAACTCAAAAGCAATATGAAAAGCTTGGTAACTAAACACCTAAAACTGCTTTTTTTCAACCTCCAACTCAACCATAGTTTTAACCAAACACTTCACTGCATATTTTGAACCATAGTAAAAGTGCTTTTTTTGAAACTGTTTTTTTTTTCAACCTCAATCGCAAAAGCAAAAGCAATGTCAAACACACTTTTTATCTTTGTGACCAACTGGGATTTTAAAAACTGTGAGCTAATCTTCATCAGCAGGTATGCTAGAAATTTAATAAGGTATTAATTCCTTATTCTCTAAATTTTGTATTTAGTTTTTTTTTTCAGCCTTTCTTGAATAATATTTATTTTTTACTAGTATTTATCCATTTATGCTTTTAATTTTATTTTTTATTAGGTTTTATTTTTATTTGGTTTAGTCCTGAAATTTTAATTTATGTTGGTGATTATTTTAAATTAATATTTATTTTTCTTTTTTTTCTATTATTTTTATCTATTTTCTGGATCAGATTATTTTATAGTTTCATTATTTGCACAATAATAATGATAATTTTAGTATTTTTTTTTTCAAATTTTTTTTATTCTTTGTTGGAAATTTAATGATTTTAATTATTTAAAAAATAATATTAATAATAATTTTAATTGTTATAGTCATGATAATTATGGTAACGTCGAAATGGATTTTCAATGATATTTTCTTCTTTTTGTAGATAAAAAATTGATTTTTTATTTTTTTTATTTGATTATCACAAGTATTTTATAATTTATATATATTGTTTAATTTAATTTAAATTAAATCAAGAATATGATAATTTAGGTATTCAAATATTCTTACTGTTAGAAGTGATCTTTGTTATCCAACTTGCGGTTCCTTTCCTCCACGTATTGATCTTTGCTACCTACAAACATATGAAAATAATATCTCCACTTTCAATAAGAAAATATTGAGCTCCACGACGAGTTTCTTATTTTCAATAATAAAATAAGAAAATAGTATCAACTTACCATTATCTAACCCTCTATAGCCGGTTAATTGTAAGAATTTGAAATTAAAAAGTTTATTCTTTGTGGTTTTAGGTTTAAAATCTGTGATTATTAATACGATGATTACTTGAAATTTATATAATTATTAATTTTAGAACCCGTAAAATTAATTAAAATACAAATAAATTGACCCGAATATCCATATTAATAAACACATAACTATTATTATCCATCCAGCTCTTTTCTCACCATTCACAGGCTCCTCACAAGATTCCATTCTATCCATTACAGTAATCGAAACTTGAAAGCCACCATCTCATCATTAATATTTGGGACCTTAAACCCAAATTTAATTATGTGAGACATGAAGATGTGGTTCAAGTTCAATATTACTTCGAACTTTCAAGAATCACTTTTTCACTTTGGCATACACGCATGAATTTGTTTGTGGGGAAATTCATGATATATATGGGATGTTCATCACTGTATTTTAAAAGTATTTTTAAAAAAAATAAAAATAAAATATTTTTTATTTTTATTTTATTTTATTTTATTATGTTTTTAGATCATTTTATTGTCTACTTTAAATTAGAAAATAAAGATACATATTTTAATGACGAGAATGATCTTGATGGAAATAACCAACTATTAGAATGTCTAGTTGATGAATTTCCTTGCATACCACCATAAGATCACGATGCTTATTTTTATATTAATGATGTAGAGGATATTTGATTTATATTTTTTTTTATTCTAGAACATTTTACTTTCATAATATTTTAGAATTTTATTTAAGTTAAAGTTCTATTTAATATTGACTATTTAGAGATGTTTCTAATTTTGAGATTATATTTGTTTGACTTTGTGTTTGTATTGTATAATTTAAAGTTAATTTATCTTGAATTTAAATGTTGTTTTTAATTTTTTTTTTCATATATATAATTAATTAATTATAAATAAACAGTATAACTCTGAATCAGCGCGCCGAAATACTCTTTAATGGAATTAACAAACTTGGTTCAGATCACAGTTGTGTATTTCGTTCCGTTTCGGGCAAAACGACCTAAACGTTTTGTATTAGTTAAAAAAAAAAAAATATCTTTTTACCTCGGTTTAAATTCCGGTCGGTTTGGAATTTTTAGGCCAAATACCGCCCGAAACATTACGGTTTCGTTCCGCCCGTTCCGTTTCGGCCAAATAGTGTTTTTTGAAATAATAAATAGTTTTACAATATCAATCATATCTCTTAATCCTACCATTAGATTGATATAAAATTTTTCAAGAAGTCTCTTGACGTATTTATATATATTATGTTAAAATTTCAGAGCAATCAGAAAATGTAATGACCTTGCAAGATAGATGATGATATTCTCGTAATATTATACATGTTCATAATTTTGTTTAGAAAAATTATTTTATTGCATTTTGTTTTAGATTAAATTGAAATATTCTAAATAATTTTATTTTTGGATTTGAATTAATTTTTTTAATTAATATATATACATTATAACCCAAAATAACCCGCTAAAACGCTCTAAAACAAAAATAATCAGCGACAAGTAAAAAAACGAAGCATAAAAAAAAATGTATTGACAGTCTTAGTTCAAATGGATATATGAGAAGGTCAATTAAAAGAAACAGTTAGACAGCAGTAGGCCCCCAACATTTGTTTCATTATCCGGACTATCCAAGTTGCGGTTCGTTTCCTCCACATAATATTGATCTTTGCTACCGACAACATATGAAACGACATCTCCCTGACAAGAGATTTCCAGATGAGCTATTCAAGAAAGCAAAAACAATGTTAAATTATCGAAAATATTTGTAATAATTTATCAGCACATATTTATTCCTGTCAAGAAATCGGAAATCTCTCCGGCAAGGAGTGTTGAATCAGCACATATTTTACTCAACAAATTATTTGTGATGTCTCACTTTATTCCTTTAATGATTATGGTTTCCATAATTATTGAAATCTGGGAGCGGCCACGTTTAATAAAGAGAGGAAAGTCATACAAATATTATACTTTATTAATATGGAGTGACCAGGTTCAGTGAACCTGAAACGCCTCTCCAACCTCTCTTCCTGGACTATATTCTACAGCCATCGACATGAAGTGTTATTAGTAGTTATTTTTAAAAATATTTTTTTGTTTAAAAATATATTAAAATAATATTTTGTAAATTGATCGAAACCACAGTGGATTAACGCATCGTGTTTTTACGACAGCTCTTTTTTTTAATACATGGATTTTATTAACAAAAAAATTATGAGTTTTATTTGATAAAAATTAAGTATTAAATAATATGAGTATATTCAAGTTTTAAACCCAAAGAATTTTCATTTGAAGAAATATATCAAAGAATAAAATAAATTATATTCTATAATTTCTTTACCTTGAAACTTAAATTTTTAGATAAAATAATATAACAAAAACATCTGCAAAATCAAATGCTTTAAACGTCCCCAACCAATCCAAGCCCTCCCCATAAAAAACAACAACTAGATGAAAAAAGATGCGTTTCCAGCTTCGTTACCACTCTATGAGAAAAACCCCACGAGCCATTTACAAATACATTCACAGATTTGTCAGGCGAAACCAGCTTAAAGACATCTCCGTGTCAAGATATGGACAAGAGATTTTCGAGATGAACTGCTAAGGAAAACAAAAATTATAGAAAAATATTTGTAATAATATATCAACACATATTTATCCATATTTTATTCAATAAATTACCGTATAAAATATACATTATTTGTGATCTCTCAATCTACTCTAATAATTATGATCTCAACATTGTTGGGTAGAATGGAAATCTGGGAGCTACGTATGATTGGTGCGAACAATCGGATGGATAATGGTAAGTTTGTAATATTACTTCGATGAGTGCTATAATTACGGGTTAGTATTTTCAGTATGGTTCAGTTTTTATTAATAAAAATAATCAAACTAAAAAAAATAAAAAATAAACCAAAACTAAACTGGATTCAGTGTAAACTGACCGAGTTCGGTTGAGTTCGGTTTTTAACTAAAAAACAGAAAAATAATTTTGGTTTTCGAGGTTTATTTTACTTTAACCAAGTTTTTCCTTCTCTCAATTAACCAAAATGGAAGCAAACCAAAAACTTTGAACTGAACTGGAAGAAAAAAAAAAAAAGTATATATATATATATTAACCAGTTTAGTTCAGTTCGGTTTCGATTTACTGGTTTTTTTCTTAAAAAAATGAAAACTAAACCGGACCGAAAGGTTTTATTTTTTGGTTTGATTTTTCTCAATTAACTTTTTTTTTTCTTAATTTAAACAATTTTTCAGTTTTTCTACTCATCCCTAGCTATAATTTCTTTTTCCAAGAGGGGACAAAAGGATGATATTCTTTTCTTGGATTCATTAAAGAGGAGCCCATTTATAATAAAGAGAGGAAATTACTTATGATTGATATACTTTTCTACAATGATATCTCACGGTTTTCAATGAAATAAAGTTAAGTTTATGTATAATTCATTTGTAATTAATATTATTAATTTTGAAGAATCATTTATTTACTTATCTCTACTTTAAAAATGTTGAGGTTTATTTGGTTTGTGAGAAAACAAAAGAAGTGAGTAAATTTGATTTATTTTGTTTCAACATGTTACTTGTTATTCTAATTTTTAACTTGGTTAAATATAGCTTACCTAAGAATAAAAGAGCACGACTGATAAGATTTTAAATTAATTAATTTATCAAGTTCAAGAAAATCCCAGTATATATAGATTCATAGGTTGATGAATTCAACCATGACAACCTTGTTAGGTTTGTTTTTCTAATGTTACAAGGATAATAAAATCAGTAGTAACTCCTAAACAAGCAACGGAGTTTGATGGGTCTAGTTCCTAAAAAAAGACTGATTATTTAATATTTTTTTAGACTAGAAAGAAAAGTAATTAAATGAGGATCAAGAAGGAATTTGCTTTATTAGTTGTGCAAATTATACAAGGAAGTCCAAGATAAGAAAGGAAATACAAGGTGTGGTAGCAAGGAAAATCAAATTATTTATATTTTATTTTCTTTGTTATATGCGACAACAATATTAGACTTTATTTTTAGTTTTTTTTTTTTTTTTTTTTTTTTTGGTAGAAACCATCCGGTAATCCGGCCACTGCCGACTAATCCGGATTCGAGCCGGGTAGGACCCTTAAGGGCGGCAAAGCTCTCCCAAGCGAGTTTTAAAGCAGCTGCATACCCAAGGCTCGAACTCGAGACCTTGGTTAAGCTGGGAGGACCCCCTACCAGTCCACCCACGCCCCCGTTGGTACTTTATTTTTAGTTTTATTTCTTTATGTTTGGATTTAGTTATAAATGAGCCTTACATAAATCCACATAATGGGTTCATTAAGGTTTCTTTCAATTTAGAGCCAGTATAAATAGAGTTATAATCAAACTTGTTGGGTTACAAATTCAAAATAATAATAAAACTTATTTGTGGCACTTTGTTGTGTTGGTGAGATGATTTTCTCTTCTTTGGTTCTCTAAAGGATTGCAAACAACTTATCGAGATTTAATTGACTTCGTGACAGTAATCTATACTTTTTGTTTGTGAATTGCTATTTGTTAGGTGGGGGTTCAAATCCAATAGTGTTAGTGCCTAGATACAAGTTATCTTTGAATCCAACTCCTATCAAACCTTATTTACTTGGCTTCTCAGTTATTGATATCTTTCTGTGTGAGTTGCTTGACTGCGTGTTCAAGAGCTTAACATGAAAAGGATGTACAAAACATGATCTTTTTTCATCTCAACTTACTTATAATTATAAATCTTATATTAATAAGAAATCATTATTAATCATGAAAATCATGAGGTTAACCTTTGAGAAAAAGTTGTGGAATGGGTGGATCTTGTCTTAAAAGCACAATATTTATCATTTTTAATTAATATAAACATGTCTTTCTTTTGTTTTTTTACCCTTTCTATATTGAAACATTTTCTAAAATTAAGAAGATAAAAAAATCAAACAAGAAAAAAAAGTTTGGTGAGTATAGTGATAATTGAAAAGGAAACGGGGAACTAATGTGAAGATTTAAAGCCCATTCCCTAGCAACTAAGGGGTAAGAGCAAGTCCAATGGTAGGAGGCATTTTTAAGAGGCAAATGATAGAAATGGCTCTTTGAATAGTGTATAAATGGCTCTTCAGCTGATGTGGTCTCCAATGGTAAGAGCCATTTTTAAAAGCCATTTTTTTTAATTTTATTTTAAATAAAATTCAATTATTTTGTATATAGTATAATTATACAATTCATTATATAACTAATAGGAGTAAGTTATACAATTAAATAATTGCTTTTGAAAAACCCTCCAACAATAAAATTATTATTATTTTAATTATATTTAAATTAAATTAATGAATTTAAATATAATTAAAAGACCCGCAATATTTGAAATTTAAGCTAACTAATTGATTAAAATACATAATTGATTAAAATACAGTCCATTATAAATAATTAAATTAAATTGATTACAAATTAATACCCCTATTTTTCTATGCTAACTATTATTATAATAATAATAATTATATAACTATTATTATAATACGATAATTAATAATAATAATTATTAATTATTATTATAAGTAACAATAATTATTAATTATTATTATAATTAATTATTATTATTATTATTATATAATAATTATTATTATAATAAATACCCACCCCCTGTCCGTTCCCCCATTAAAACTAAAAAACCCCACCCCATTCCCCATTCCATTCTTATCTTCTCCATCTTCTCCACTTGGCCGCCGCCCTCCTCCCTCTGTCCACTCCTCTCTATTTTGAGCCAATTTAAACACCTCTCCACTTTCTTTGACTCTTTCACTTCCTTTGACTCTTTCACTTCCTTTTAATCTCTCAATTAAGTATCTTTGACACCTGAGTCGAAATACCCTATCTTTTCCCATTCCAATCTCAACTCGGTAGCGGGACCGACGATGCGATGGGTAGAAGATTTGACACGAAGTGAAGATGCGATCCCCGATCGTTGGATTTGTGGTATTTTCTCGTGTTGATGAATTTTTCAATTCAGCTTCTGTGAAATTCAGCTTCTGTGTTGATGAATTTTTCAATTCGTTGTGTTGTATTGCTTTGCTGTGTTGATGAATTTGTACAATAGCAACGGTCATATTTCAACAACGGTCGGATTTTGTTGATTTGCCTCTTCAACAGAAAACTGTGGGAATGGCTCCCGAAAAATGAAAAGGCATTTTGCCTCTTCAATTGGCTCTCCCCGTTGGAGTGACAAAATTGACAAAAAAAGCCAAATTTTGCCTTTGCCTGCTGGGATGCCTCTCCCGTTGGACTTGCCCTAAGGTTGAAAAATAAAATAAGATGATAAGATGAGAAATATATTGAGGGTTTGAGAAAGGGTGAAATAAAAAATAAAAAATAGAATATAAAGGTGACAAAAAAGATTTTTTGGTAGTATAAAAAAGGGAGTGAATAATGAGGAGGGAGAAAAAAATATAAACAATAGTGAAAAAATCAAAAATCATATAAAAAAAAGAAGAAATAAAGAAAGAAAAGAAAGCTAAAAGATAAACGATAAAAGAAAAAATAACTTTCACTCTTTATCTCTTATTAAAATACTAAGCAAAACCCTCGACACCTAAAGAAAAAATGACTTCCCACACTAGACAATCAATCACCCATCATGATACACCAACCTAACTTCCACTCAACCAAATATTTTTTTTTTTTTTCCTGACCAAGGCAAACAAAATTCTTGCCATCATGAATCACTAATTAGTGCTACCATCATTTTTGCCTAAAACTACCTATATAACAGACATTAGATGCCCCTGTAGTCTTTTTATTCTCCAAACCCAAGCTACCGATTCTATACAATTTAACTTCCATCTAAACTAGTGATTACCCAAAACCCAACAAAATCATTTCGAGGACTACCATAGAAAAAACAACCACACCACTAAACAAACCCAATCACCAATCATAACCCTCTTTCTTCCAGCAATAGTATCCCACACAAATAGTTATAATACAAGTAACTCGATGACCTAAAGAAAGAATGAGAAAAGTTCAGAACCCAAAAAAAGAAACTACAACTTTCCATGTTTAAATGTCTAGTTTTAGGTTGTTTTGACTCATACTGCCAACATAGGAAAGGAGAAGAGAAAAAAGGATACTTTATTTAGTCAATCATGCATCTCTTAAGTCATTAAAACACCGATCCATGCATCATCATTCATGATAAAATAGGAACTTCATATGCTGATGTGGCCTCCCTCTATTCCACCAGCTTGTAGTCAACTTTACCAATTTTGAAAGGTTGATTTTACACCTTGAATTTTTAAAAGTCTTAATTATTGAATTCTTATGATAAAAGATTGATTATTATGGATGATTTTCAATTTATTATGATGATCATGATTTTTTTGAAATGTTAGGATTTATAATGTTGTAGGGTGATCCAGGGGACACGATATCGTTTTGAAAGTTATTGTTTTAAGGCAAAATATGGTCAAAATCAATATACTATGATAGGGTTGGGAGGATCAGATTGTGACAAGTTTTTTGGAAGGCATAATGGTTAATATGTATTGATAATGTTTATGCATTATTATACTTGTAATGTTGTGATGATATTTTTTTATTTCTTACTTGCGTGGCGATGCTCTTTTTGACTTGTTGTATTGTTATTATTTCTAATTTGTTATTTTGCATGTTCAGAGTTTTAATACACAAGTGTTTAATGTATTGTTATTATTACTTGATCTCCTAATTTTCAACGTTTTAGCTATTTCAACCTTTTTTTATAATATTTCTTCTCAATTACATTCCCAATTGCATTTGTTTTTATTTTTTACTGTTTCTTTTGACTTTTTTTTTATTGAAATATTGTTTTTCCTTTTTTAATATACTTGAGAGGCAATAAAAATTAGGTTTTGACACATACCTTATTCAATTTGATAGTTAAATTTAGGTTCCTTTCAAAGACTTAAGTTTGATGATGGATGAATCAATCTTAATCTTTTCATCATTTTCTTGTTTTTATTTAACATGAGATAAATTTATTAACACTCATTTTCATTTGCAATCTATTGTTTTATGTTGTCAAACAAATTTGGGTTTTAAAATCTTTTTATGGAATGTTAAACTTATATGAAGATTTATGGTTAATTGATTTAATTTATAAATTGATGAAATTGAGTGTTATTTTTTAACTTAGGTGTCTTAAACTTGAAGAAATGATGGGTTATTTAATGAGTACTATTTTGTTTTTCAAATTTATGGTTTAGTTGAAAATTTGATGAAAATTGATTATGTGTTTAATTAATAAGAATTAAAAGGTATTGATTTTGGTTGAATAAGTTTGAATTAAAAAAAGATGGATAATTAGTTGGGTCCCAATTAATTTTTAGTTAATTATTGGTTTTTTTAAAAACTTTTGGGGAAATTAAATCAATATTAACTTGATAACAATTAAGATATTAATTGATGTTATTATTTATTGAAAATAGTATGATGTTTAAAATATAGAAAATGATGATGATGGTAGTACTTATGATGATAAGATTTGTAATGGTAGTTATGGTAGTAAGAGTATTAGTAGTGGTGATGATGGTTGTTATGGTAATGGTGATATTAATATTGGTTATGATGTGACAACTAGTGGTGATAGTAGTAGGGTAGTGACAATGACTAGTGGTGATATATATTGATAAAATGTTAGTGGTGGTAATGGTGCTACTAATGACCGTTAAAAAATGGTTAAATGATGATGTATTACGAGCTAGTAGGTTAATTGTGATTCATTTTTAATAAATAATTGAACTTGTATTTGATAGTTTTTCTTCAACTTTGAAATTGTGTTCATTATTTTCTTGTAGGTAGTTGGATGGCTTAGCCAATAAGAACTACATATTAGGATTTCTTCTTCGAAGGAAGAGCTCTCTATGTAATGTTTTTGTCTCATGATATTATTTGTTCGAGTTATTTTAATATGTTATTCATTTCTACTTTTTTTTCTATGAGATTAGAAGCCTACTGATAGACTTAAAAAAATTTGCAATTTTTATTGAATTTGTAGAGCAACTGGTTTACTCCTTTCCCATCTCCGATATCAACCCTCAATTCGTTTTCACAAGGAAGTTATTACTTACGAATGACACTAAAAAGTGCTCAAGTAATTAAAACATCATCTCATTATTTCCCTCACCAAAAGAAGAAGGGTTGCGAACTATCACTATGAAACCAGAAATTGTAGTAAAAGTGCAAGTTTTGGCCGTAACGATGTCTTGGGTCAACCTGTATAACACCACAGCAATGCAGTACAGCTTTTACATGTAGCTATATTTGGAATCGAGGAGGTGAAATTAGTTAAGTATTTAGATAAATAAATATGGACGACTGAATTACAGCTTCAAGCCAATGTGTCAAATCTAATTTCCGAGCCTTCTCGCTCTTCGACAAACCCTTCCCAACCTGCTACAACAGCAGTTAACACAGACTGATCAATGATCTTCTTTAGCCTTACCTTCTTTTTAAATAGATGAATTCAATGAATAATTATTTAATCCGTATATTATATTTAATAATTGAATTTGTTGAGTAGTTTTTACTCTTTTATTTTATTAAATATAAAAAATGTTCTTTAACACTCATTCTTACTTGCAATTCATTTCTGACGTTGTAAACTAATTTGGGTTTTAGGGTTTTCTAATAAATTATGTTTTTTTTATATACTTGAATTAATTTAATTTAAAAATTAAACGTCAAACGTCAAACAGAATTAGTCCATAATACAGGGCTTTTATGTAATTGCATTAAAAAGAAGCTTTGATTGTTTTCTATAAAAAGGCACATGAGGAGCACCCCAATAGCAGTATTCCACAAATCAGTCGCATTTCTTTGAAGTATTATCCGTCTGCTCAATCCGCTTCAAACAAACAATGTCTAGAATCAATTTGGCAGCTCTGCTGGTGCTTGGGCTGCTGCTGGTGACGGCAAAGCAGTCCATGCAGATGAGTTTGAGAAACCCTAATGCTGAGATTGAGAAGCAATTGCAAAATTACATCCCTTCGCTTAGGCCTTGTTCTCACATCTGATCACAACGAAAAGGCTCTTCTGGACTCTGATCTCTTTGAGCCTGACAGTAAAAATCCTTATGTTGACATTGCCGACAGAAGGTTCCATGTTGGGATTATTTACATTAGTTCATATCGTACAGCTTCAGATACAGGTTTTATTTCTCTCTCTCTCTCTATCTTGTTTGGACAGATATTGTTGGAAGATAAGCTGCTTACTTGATTCAACTATACAATAGCAGAAGGACTTGAAGTAGCAGAAGACTTAAAGAAGAAGATTAGACAGTGAGAAGAAGAGATAACTGTTAAATGGATGTTTAAAACATGTAATAGTTAGTTACATTTTTGCTAATTGTAACAAATTAAGAAGAGAAAATGTAATTGAATTCTCTTCTATAAGCTTGGTATGTGGAAAATACAAGAACACTTACCTGCTGTTGCATTTTTCTCTTCTTCAAATCCTTGCTCTCAGTGTAAAATTCTGTTACTTCTTCTCTTCAAAATCAACAAGCAAACCTGCAAATCATCAAACAAACACAAGCAAACACAAATTAAAACTTCAAAATGGTATCAGAGCAGTAACTTGATCAACAAGGGATTGAAAATTGTTTGAACTCCAGAAAAGAAGATGGAGACCAGTGGAGATTTACGAACAACACAATTCAATGGTGTGAACTATGATTTTTGAGCAATAAAGATGGAGACAATCCTCATAGCATATGATCTATGGGATGTAATTGAATTTGACATGAAATTAAACACTGGATTGGTAGATGAATCCGAGAGAGAAAAAGATGAAACTGACAACATACCTGGAGAAGCTGTTTCTAGGGAGAACAAAATAAAAAATGCCAAGGCATTAAGCCTAATCCAAGGTGCTTTAACTGATGAACTCTTTCCACGAATTAGGAATGAAAAGACTGCACAAGGAGCATGGAATGTTTTGAAGAGAGAAAACAAAGGAGATAAGAAAGTGAGGGCTGTGAAATTGCAAGCAGTAATGGCAGAATTTGAATACATGAGAATGTTAGAAGGAGAAGGCTTAGAACACTATCTATCTAAGTTTTTTGAAACCATAAATAGTCTAAAATCACTAGGAGAAGATGTATCTGAGATCAGAATTGTGCAGAAGCTCCTAATGAGTTTGAATAGAAGATACAAGTCCATAGTCTCAATCATTGAAGAGACAATAGACCTTGATGTGCTGAAGGTGGAAAAGGCTATAGCCTCTGTCAAAGTGTTTGACAAGAGGGAAGACCTACATGATGAACAAGACAGAATTACAAGAACTGAAAAAGCATTCAATAGCCTCAAAATTTGTTATAATCAAGGTCATATTGCAAACAAGTTTATATAGAGGAGACCTAGTCCAAGGTGGCAGGGACATGATCAAAGACACACAAGCTGGTCTCAAGGTAGAAATGTGACCAATCATCACAATTTGAGTCACAATTCCAACTGGAATAATAGAAATGGAGCAAGCAATAGTAGTGGCTACAATTCACATTATAAAAGTGGAGGTAATCAAACAAGCACAAAGCCACAATGTCTTGTATGTCAAAAATTTCACTTTGGCATATGCAGATATAAGGGAAAGACTAAGTGTGGAAAATGCAGTCATTTTGGACACAATTCCAAAGACCGTGACAACAACAAACAACTAGCAAATTATGCAAAGGAAGAAGATATGTCTGCAAGTACTATGTTCTATGCATGTCATGCTGCCAGTATAAAGGATGATGATGTGTGGTTTGTAGACAGTGCTTGCAGCAATCACATGACCTCACTAGAAACAAATTTAATTGATATTGATAGAAATGTTACCTACAAAGTGAAGATGGGTTCGGGTGATCTTGTACAAGCAACTGGCAAGGGCACTATTGTGGTTGAAACCAGAAGGGGAAGAAGATATATAAATAAAGTGCTGCTAGTCCTAGGGTTGAATGAGAACCTACTAAGTATGGAGCATGGCTACTACATCTTGTTTGGGGGCAACAAGGCAGTAATATTTGATGACGAAAAACTGAAAAATGTGCTTGCAAAGGTAATAATGAAAGGGAATAGATGTTTCCCTCTTACATTGAAATCTTTGGTCCTACAGCTATGAAAGCATCAGTAGATGAAGACTCATGAACATGGCATAGAAGACTTGGTCATTTAAATTTTGCAAGCATGAAGAAGATGGAATAGAAGGAGATGGTGTATGGCTTACCTGTGATAGCAGAATTAAAGGATGTCTGTGAAGGGTGTGTTAAAGGGAAGCATCACTGAGAGAAATTTGATTAAGGGGAAGCATGGAGAGCCAATTATCCACTAGAACTTATACATACAGACCTCTGTGGTCCAATGCAAACAGAATCTGTTGGAGGGAATATGCATTTTCTCACATTTATTGATGATTACTTAAGAATGTGTTGGGTATATTTCCTTTGAAATAAATCTAATACATTACATGTATCAAGAAGTTTAAACTGCTTGTTGAAACACAAAGTGGTCATTCACTGAAAAATTCAGAAGTGATAAAGGACGAGAATATACCTCCAATGAATTCCAAAACTATTGTGCAAGTCAGGGAGTGGAGAGGCAACTTGCAATAGCTTATTCCCCTCAGCAAAATGAGGTGGTTGAGAGAAAAAACAGAACCATAGGTGAAATGGCAAGATCAATGTTGATTGAAAAAGAAGTACCTACTGAATTTTGGGGAGAGGCAATGAATATTGCTGTGTATCTCCAAAATAGATGCCTTACATCAGCTGTGGAAGGCAAGACACCATTTGAAGTCTTCACGGGAAAGAAACCTGGAATCAAGCACTTGAGAGTGTTTGGATGCATATTCTATTTTCATGTTCCATCAGCCCTAAGACAAAACTTTGACAACAAGTCAAAAAATGGGGTGTTTATGGGTTATGAAAGTCATGAGGAAGGATATAGGGTGTATATCCTGGATTCCAAGAAGATTGTGCTGTCAAGGAGTGTTGTTTTTTTATGAGAATAAGGTCTGGAATTGGAAGGGAAATCAATTGAAATCAACCACATCATAGTAGGTGGTTGAATGCAATGAAGAAAGCAATATGGAAGGTATGGAACAGGCTGAAAAAGGTCAGTTTGCTCATGATGAAACATCTCATTTAAACTTTGCAACTACAAGTGAAGAATCCAAGGAAGTTTTCTGGCTTCCCATCTCTTCATCCTGGTACGAAGCTGCCACTGAAGAGCTCAAGGTCTGTCAATCTCAGAATACTAAGCTGAATTAGCTGCCTGTTTCTTTTTCATCACCATTAAAATAGATTATTCATTGCAGGATTTGGAGTTAAAAAAATGCCATTCTGGTACATGCCTGCCCGGAACACCCAAGGTTGTCTTTGGATCGAAGGCTTCTACCTCTGATTTTTACGTTAGGAATAAAGCATACGGAGACTTCCTTGTCGAAAAGTTTAATGCATCAACTGCCGATTCAGCAAGTGCTTCTGTAGCCTTGGTTAGTGAGAAAAACTTTTATATTTTTCCTTGAGGTGTGACGCATGATTACTTTGGTTAACGAGTTTATTATATGCAGACATCTTTGTCAAATGAAAAGCTCTTCGTGGTGTTCCAAGGTGTTTCAAATGTAGCTGGTGGAAAGAGTTCAAACTCAGGAATTAGCTACTTAGCCTCCTACAACGCCTTCCTCGCTGCCACCAAGTTCATTAATTCAGTTCCCACGCCACGACTTGCTTGCGAGTGATGAGAAGGTGAATCCCCTCGAGAGTCTTTTGAGTGCTATGAGGATGCCCTGTTGTACTAGAATAAATTATGTGCTACGAATGGCCTCCAAAATTAAATAAAATGGGGTTATCTTATCCATATGCACGTTCTTTTGTTCTTATGAAATATATGACCTTTGTTTGCTCTTTTTGTCATGCGACATCTTTACATATGATCCCATCCAAGTCAAAATTTATTTTTTTGTTGGAATTTCATTGATACCCCAAATGAAAGTACAACTACACCGTAATTTTGCTGACCCCTCAGCTCAAAATAAAAGATGATTTCATTGATTCAAAATACATGCAAAACCTTAAATAGACACCCAAAACAAATACAAGAGGATTGCTTAAAACATTAAAACAACTAGATCAAACAAAATTTAATTATTTCAATGGTACCCAAAAAAAACAGAGTTTCCCATTATATAGTTAATTGTTGTCGGCTATGAAATAAACTCTAGTTTATCAAAATGTATATGAATTGAATATTTACATAAAACCTTATCGGAGAAAATAAAAAAAAAAAGATTTAAGAATAAATTCATAAAGAGTAAAAAAATATATATATTTAACATTACAAAATAAAAAATAAATCTGAAGGCATAAAACATATATATGAAATTATTGACAAAAACAAGTACTATAAGTTTTTGGCTGCTAGTAAAACCAAGAATATTTATGGTTTACAAATTTCTATTACCCATACCAGCAGTAAATGGGAAAAACTATTGAAATCGTGATAATTTTCTGAACTCCCATGCCAAAAACTCAAATAAAATCTCCTCGTAAATGCCCTTTATTTTTGACGGACTCAAATGAATTTGTATTGTCGGCATTGATGCAACCAAAGCCTGCCTGACAAAGACACGACAACATCTTAGAACCGTAAAGAGAACAAGGAAAAAAGAAGAAGAAGAAGCAATGATTCGATAGCACCTTAACAATGGATGTTCAAATTATTTTAACTACCATCTTTATCTTATCATCATTATCACCACCATCTTCTTCACCATGACAACTTTATCATCACCGGCTTTCACTATGACTACTTCTTACTTCTTCTTTTTAACATTAATTCCTTTTTGTTCTTGTGATAAATCATATTTGCATTGTCAAAAGAATAAAACATATTTAATTTGATGTTTGATTTTACAAAACAGATTAAATTTTATTATTTAAAAAAGTGAAACAAAGACCAAATTTAACATAGAAAAAATGCATCCTTGATCCCCTTTTCTTTAGGTTTTAACGAGGCAAAAAAGGACACTTTAGTCCTTGAATGCTTTGAGTTTTTCATCTTTGATCCCTCTGTTTTGAAAAAAATTCAAGTTTCACTTTTATATATATTGGGATATGTGTGCGGCTACAATCTTTTAGGCCTAAATATGGCTCTTTCAATATAATGTTTTGTTTCAAAAAAAATGATTTGGAAATAGTTTTGAAATGCACTATAAATAAATCACATAACAAGATATTTAAATTATTATTTAATTGTTTCCATAGTTTTAAAGTAATATTATATGTTTTATGGGAATATTAACAGTTATTTTTTAATCAGCATATACCTAACATGGAAAAACAATAAAATAAAAGTAAGTTTATGAATATTCAATTAAAGTAAAAATTTTATTTTTTAATATCATTTAAAATATCTTTTTATATGATTTTAACCCATTAATTATTTTTTTCAATAGTTTTATCACATATAATTATGTATTAAGAAATGTTTTTAATTTTTTTTTATGAAATGTTGCTTTTTTACATATGATAAGTTTTTGTTTAAAAATAATGGTTCTCTTTACAAAACTTTTTTTTATTAAAACAATAAGAAAATGAATTGATAAGAAAAATAGCTTTAGGTTGAAAAGCTTGGATAATTGAAATTTATAATAATTTTTTATTTTAATTGGTATTTCTTTTTATTTTTTAAAAAATGTTGTTTACAAGAAATTATGTCATTGTTTAAATAAATATTAGGAATTTATATGATAATCTTATTCGATTAAGGATAAATATTTGTTAACCTAATATTTAAATTTTTTAAAATAATTTGCTCATTGATAATGAATGAGAATAAAATAATTGTTTTTAGTTTTTTCTCAAAAAACAATTATATGATTCTCTCAAATCTATTCTCCTCATTTTGTTTTAATATAAGTGAGTAAAAGATATTAATTCATGATTTTTGTCATCACCTTGATTCTTTTTTTTTTATATGTTTATTAGCACCAATTAAAGTTCTTAATTGCAATGAATATAGTTTTTGGAGTTTTTTTTAGTATTAGTTAAAAAAAGTCAAAGTTTAGGGGACCAAAAATTGAACTTTATAAACACAATTTTTTTTTGAATTTGGAGCTTAATTGTATAAAATCCAAAGTCTAATAAACAGTTAAATATTCAATTGAATAAATGCAAGGCTAAAAACCAATTTGTAAACGATGCATGACTTTAAGGATTGAAATCAACAACTTTAAAATCCCAATTGAAACAAAGAAGTTTATTGATTAGTCAAATACTTAATTGTTCAAATTAGAAATTACAAACTAAAGTAGAAAACTATTTAACCACCTCTCGTATTCACACTTAAAAACTATTCCCTCATGATCAAAATGCTAAAAACACTTTTCTCTTATCCCATGTTTGTTACAAATCATTCGAAGTCAAAATCATATTAAGGGTTTTAGTTTGTTAGAACCCTAACAAACTAGTCTAGAGTCTATGATTTGACTTACAAAAGAAAGGTAAACAATAAGAGCAAAGGGGGAGGAAAAAGAGAACAATTGGTTAAATCTTCGAAGATAGTCACTCCAACTTGGGATTTTGAGGCCTATATTGTTTGTGTTGTTTCTTGCGGTTAGAAAAAAAGGAAGGAAGCATTGCAAATTAGTCCATGTTTGAATATTTCAACCTTGGAAGGTATATCTTTGCATACCTTGAAAATGGAGTCCATATAGCCTATTGGATAAATTCTTATTATTTACATGTTTTACTTTAAATGGTGTCACACCTGTCCGTGAAAATGCGGTGTTGCGGCAACCCTCCCCGGGAGTAGGGATTCATGTCAGTTTGTTTTTTTGTTTTGTGAAAAAGAAATTTGTTACCTAGTATTATGGTTACTAGAAAACTTAACTGGTCTTTTAGATATTCTAAGACAAGGGACTGATTGTATAAATAAAACGTTTTAGCACCCTTAGTATGCCATACCAAAGATAAATTGCTTGGTGTTTTGGTTTGCCTTATGATTTCTATGGTGTTGGTGTTATCTAATCAATTTTTCTAGGATAGGTTCACAAGGAAAAGAAACAAAAATATCAATGATAAATTTACAACTTATGGATTAAGAGACAACTAGAATAGAAATCTAGGGAGATTCAATAGGCTTAAAAGCTCGTTTTTCCCATACGTAAGTGTTCGCAACTCATAAATTGCAAGGAAAAGGAACAAAAATTATAAATCTAAGGACATTCAAAGCACTTTAAAAGCCTATTTTTTCCTTAATATTATAATAAGGGCTTCTTTCAAAGATGTGTTTATTATATAATAATGTCTTATTATTCCTGGAAAAGTATTTTGGATATTTATCACTTTAGAGTTTTTTATCCAAATATTAATGGTGAATAATTAAGAATTATCCCCACTAATGTTTGGAATATTAACCATTTTAGGATTTTTTTTATCTAAATATTAACAATGAATAATATGAATCCCCAAATAATAAGATTTTGGTATTTTTTTTTAATAATGGGTAATACCCTTTGGAATTTACAAACATGTTGTAAAATCCTAAAATGCAAGAAAACAATTTTTGTGTTTACAAAATCCATTCTAAAACATATTTTCTTTTAAACTTTGAATATTTTTTTAATAAAAAGAATATTCAAGATATGTTAGCGTATTGGCCGTATGCATGGAAATATTCAAGCTGAGATGATGAGGATATGGTTGGCTACTGTTTTTTCTTTTTGGCAGCCTTTCTCTCATACTCTTCCCTCTCTTCTTTCTCTCTTTTCTCTTTCTCCTTTTTCGCCTTCTGTTTTCCTCTCCTATTTTGTTTTTTTAGGCTAGCAGGGGAGGGGTATATATTGCCTGGACATAGCTCTTATTTAGGCAAGATTTAGTGCATTTAATCTAGGATGCAAAATTATGGTTTTTTGCAATTAGATAAACAAAATAGGGAAAGAAATATCTGGGTTGTTATTCTGTGATTTTGAGGTAGAAAAAACATGGTTTGCAACTCAAAGATCAAGTGAGAAAATCATGTAAATCAAATGGGAAATTGCAGTGAAAAGGAAAGAAGTTGCAGGCAGGGTTGTTTCAAAGTAACGATGAATAGTAACTATCACTATAAGATTTTCTAGTTTTACACTAGAAATTAAAATGAATATATCTTGCTATTATAATATCAAAATCAGGCAATTAAAACCTCAAATTCATCTACTCATGTACAACTACAAATTTCATGAAGAACACAAAGTGATAAAAATTGTTTTGATGGACAAAATCAACCTGTAATCTGCTTGGTCAAAACTATTATGAAGAAAAGGATTTTCTGCTTTTATACCACACTTTCTAACGAGATTATCTTGGGATTATGATATCCTAAAAAGGCAATTATAAAACCCAAATTCATCTATACTTGTAGGATTACAACTTTCATGAAGGAACCAAAGTGAGAAAAAATTGTTTTGATGGACAAAATCTACCTGCAATCTGCCTGGTTAAAACTGTCTTGAAGAAAAAGATTTTCACGACAGCGACATAATTTTTTTTTTACTGCAAATTCTGAGCGATTTATCCAACCTTAAACTATGGTAAGAAAGTAATAGTAATAAAAAACCGCTGGTTCTGCAAAAAGCACAAAAATATAACCCTGCACGACGATCAAGCAACAAAAAATATTGTCAGGTTTCCTGAACCAGCCCCCCTATTTTTTTCAACGAGAATAATTAACTTTTCCTAAATTTAAAAATTTGTATGTAGTCATCCTGATAAATCCTTGAAATATTAAATTGAGTTTCTCTAATAAAACTTTCAAATCTCGGGTCAAAATCATTCTCGCGGCATGACTTTCTTCTTTATAATAGACATTCAAATAAGAATATCTTGAGATTATGATATCCAATTCAGACGGTTCAAAAGCCCAAATTCATCTATATGTGCTAAATTTAATGAAGGACTCAAAGTGAGAAACAATTGTTTTGGTGCACAAAATATACCAGCAATCTGCTTGGTCAAAATTGTTTTGAAGAAAAGCCTTTTCGTGGCAACAGCAAAATAATATTTTTTAGTGAAAATTATGAGTTATTTATCCAACCTTAAACCTATGGTAAAAAAAATTAGTAATAAAAAAATTTTGCTGGCTCTGAGCAAAGAAATAACATATAACCCTGCGCGATAGTCGAGTAACAAATATTATTGTGACGTTTCCTTAACCAACATCATTTTTTTCAACGAGACTAATTAACTTTTTTAAAATTTTAAAATTTGTCTCTAATCATCTTGATAAATCCTTGAAACATTAAATTTAGTTTCTCGAATAAAACCTGCAAATCTAGGGTCAGAATCATTCCCGCGACAGAATTTTCTTCTTTTATACTAGAAATTCAAATGGTAATATCTTGAGATTATTATATTGAAATCTGGCAGTTCAAAAGTCCAAATTCATCTACACGTGGACTACAACTTTCATGAAAGACTCAAAGTGATAAAAAATCATTTTGATGGACAAAATGTACATACAATCTGTTTGGTGAAAATTGTTTTGAAAAAAGGGATTTTCGCGGTAGTGACAAAAATCATTTTTTTAGTGAAAATTCTAAGGGATTTATAAATCCTTAAAACTAGTTAAAAATAAATAAACTTAGCTTTATAAAGATTCCTAATTGGTCTAAGAAACCTGAAGATTTTGGTAGCAAAGGAGGAGGATAAGAAAAACAGAAAACAACAAAGATAGGGTTCGAAAAATCATTTTTATTCTCTACTTTTGTCCATTGTCCTGTAACCATGTGCTAAACTCTTGTATTTAGCTCCAAAGAGGTGTACACCGTTTCCAGCACTTGGGGTCTAAAATGAGTAACAACAAATGTGATGATAAACTAGTGATTGTTATAATAAATCTATTTCACATACTTTAATTTGGAAATTTCCAAATTTGATAGAAAGGTTGTGATTTTTTTTTGGTTAATGCATGTTCTTTAGTTTCTAAGTTTTATTTGAGAGTTTTAAAGTTTAGTTTTTTTTCTTATTCGTAATGATTTATTGTTTTTGTAATTCCTTTTTTAATCAAGTATGTTTGATATTTAATATTATGGTTTCATGAAGCTAAATATGGTTGGGTTAGAGGGTTAAGGAGCATGATCTAGGTTGAATGTAGTTATTGCCTTTTCTAGGCAATTTTTGGGCAGACCTCTACATTGTTCTACATGTTCATGTAAAGAACATGTCTAAGGTGCTACTTTTAGGCTTCATTTTGATTTGATTTTGGTTCTTTCATGTTCACATATCATTGTTACTAGATAATCTATGGTCTCTAAGAATTAACTACACTAGTTTAAAGATATTAATCTTAGGGTTTCCAGGGTTTCTTTAGCAAACCTTTAATCATTGATGTATGTGTAATTACGAACATCTTCATGTTTTTATTTTCTTGAAAAATGATACGATTTGGCATTTTTGTTTCTGGAACTTGTAATAATTGTTTTTCATGTTCTTAATTTTGCTTGAGTTTAATTCGTTTTGGGTTAAATTTTTTAAGTTTGTGTTTTTGTCAAGTTTCATTTGATTTTTGTTTTATTTGTTATTAGGCTAAACCTATTGAGTTAACTTAGTAGGGTGACCCGGTTGAGTCAACTAGTCGGGTCAACCAATTGAGTTGAATCAACCAGGTTGGCCCAACCGAGTTGACCTAGTACTAAAGGGTGTATGTGGCAAACACTCTCTTAAGTTCATTTGGACAATTGCTTTCTTAAAAAATATAGTTTTTCCAAACATGGTATTACAAAAATGGTAAAATATACAAATCATAAAAAAATTCTTCTTTAATGGCTATTTTGTGTTGAATGCGACTAAATATATTGTAAATAAAATCATATTTTTAATATAAGACAAGTAGTTTTTTTTGGGATTTTTGCATACATCTTGAGATTTTATTATCAAGTTTATTAAATTCTTGAGAATTTGCCAATATTTCAAAAACTAATGAATCAATATTCTCTTAATTCATGAGAATTAATAGTAAATATTATGATATAAATACTAGACCTACGAGTAGGCTATTATTTAAAATATCAATAATTTATCAAAAATTCTCTAAGTTATACTAGATATTCAGTAGTTTAAATTGGAAGTATTTCATCACTATAAATAAAAAATCATTTATTTAGGATAGGTGAACTCTATTGGAGCACCTACTTTGATTTCTCCATATAAGGATTTAGTTGGGTACATAGCCCTTAATAGATTCAAAAGCTGAATTTATTCATACGAATAATTTCAAAACCAAAATAATTGTTAGGAAACCACCAAAGCCTAAACTGCATTAAAAATCATACAAAGCGACTTACGAAGTAGAGTGCGTTAAAGGTGTTAATACTTTTTTTAACCATAAATAGTCCCTTACCCTTTAAGCATTTGAGAAAGACCAAAATATCAAGCTTTCCTCAAATATTGAACCAAATAATTAGGTGGTGACTTCCAAATCCCTGATGTCATTTCAAGAACCTAACAACAAAATTACAACTCCCTGTTATTGTATATAAAAGTATTACACTAAGTTTTGTTAGTGGTTCTTTTATTTTGTGTTTTTTATGGTTTAGGTTGTTTTATTCCATGCTCACGTATGTTGTTTTTAATATGAATAAATTATCTTTATGTATCACTCTTTTCTAGTATATTCATTTGTAAAACACGTAAATTTAGGTTAGGTAGGGGAGTAATGACTTACCCTATGACTTTAAGTCAGGTTTCAAGTTCATAAAACCATCTGACTTTTTGTTAAGTGCTTGAACTAGTAATGATTGATATAAGTTGTGACATTGATTTGTTCCGCGCTTCGCACCCCGCTGTCCCTAGAGAGGGAGACGACACGTGATGAAAGAGGGGGCTTTATAGATGTAAAAATTATGACTAGAATTCTCTAGAGTAGTCGTCTAGTGTTGAGGTAACAAGAAAGCCTAATGGTTTGCAAGAATCTAGGTAAGGGGACTTGTAGTGTAATGGAAACACGTGTCACCCCCAGTGCACTCTACCTAAGGCAAGCTACATTATTTTTTGATTGTTTATTGTAAATCATTTTTTATTTGTTGGTCTTTTCTAAGGCTTGAAGTCGATTTCTCTTAATGAGGGAGTCTCTACTTCATTAGAAGTTGAAAATCTAACGATTCTAAAGTTTGAAAATTTTTACATCATATCTTTTTAATTTTTTATTATTATCCACAAGTGTACTTTACAATGTAATTTTACACCGTGCTATCTGTATCAAAATAATTGTTAAATTATTTTGATATTTTGGCCAAATTCCAACGGATAATCATAAACTGGTTAAGATATCCAATTTTCATTCAAAACATGTGAAAGATGCAACATATATTTTTACAAAAAAATATGTTTGGAAAAACCTTGGAATTCAGCCATATGCATGAAAACAACTCATTTTTTTGTTTTTTTTTTCAAAATATTTTTTTATGCAAATTTTGTAATTTGTACTTTTTTATTTTTTATTTTTCTGTGTGGGCTGGTTGCCCCAGCCGTGATGATGGCAGAGGCCCATCATTTGAAGCTGGGACCGCCCTGGTCTAGATGGGGCTGACTAACCTATCCCTTGGTTGGATGGCAGCCCCACCTCCCTTCGGATTGGGCTTCCAGTCTAGGTGGGTTGGCAACCTACCTTATTTCCTGTGGCTCGACCAAACACAAAGTGCGGTCGGGACACCCCATTGTATGTTAATAGTGGGGACGAAAGTTATGTCTCATTGTTCACATGCAGGTGAACATTGGAAGGGAGATGAGAGGCTCACTGCCCATCGTCGTTGGGTAGAGGAGGTCAAGATGGTTCTTACTATGGTGGTGGCGTAGGAAATGAGTGGCTGCGGTGGTTGCGAGAGTTACTAGAAGGTTGTTGCTGGTGAGAGATAAGCGTTATGGGAGAAAAGGGAGAGAGAGGGTGTTGCTTGCTGGTTTGCTAGAGACTTTCCGCCGCTACTTTAGAGGTCATGAAGAGAGCACCTGTGAGTATCGAGCTGCTTGTGCTTGTCGGAGCTCGTCGAAGTTGTTGAGGGAGGGAGAGAGAGAGAGAGGGAGATGTTGCAAAGGTAGGAGAGAGAGAGGGTGGGCTGCTACGTGACTATCATCGGTGTTGGTGTCCTGTCGGAGTAGAGGGAGATTGAGGGGTGGCTGTTGTGTGCAAGTTTTTAGTCATGGCATCTCTGCAATTTTCCTAGTGTTCTTCATCCACCTTTGTGTCTATCTGAGTTTTTTTTATCTATAGTCTACCGTATTATTTCATGCTCTCTCTCTCATTTGTTAACGATGGTCTCCCCTTTTATAGAATCAGTGTGTGCATTGTATGGCAGTGATGTCCAGAGATGGTGTGTTGTGTGTTGCAGGAGTGGGAGCAGGTTGCTGGCATGGGCGTAGCATGGCTGCCGGCAAGGTCTCGACAATATTTTTTTTCATAAATATAAAATAGACAAATAAAAAATGGGTTGTGACAAAAAGAATTTTTCGATGGGAAAACCGGGAAGAACAATGTTTTTGACTTCAAATTTGGCTTCCGATTTCACCCAAAAAGTTTGGTTTTCAGAAATTTTTGATCTTCTCAACTTAACCCAAATTAGTCTTCCAAACTTAATTTCCCACCAATTAAGCTCCTAATAAAATTAATGTGACCCATTTAAAATATTATTAAGTCTTTGCTCTTAATTAATCCCTAAACATATTTATACTCTAAATTGGTCTGCGATTAAATCAAACTAGCCCATAAAAATATAATTATGCCTTTCAACTTAATTTTTTACGTAGATATATCCAATAGTAAATTATTTTAACCTTGAATGTGCATTTCCCTTTATTTTTTGCACAAAAGAAGTACGATTAGGCTCTCGAAAGCATCCATAATTTCCATCTTGATTTTTCCGCCAACACCACCCCCTTTTATTTTATTTTGGATAGATTTAGGAGAATAACCCCGAATTAGGTTATGACAATATACATGTCATCATATTACCTTTTGAGTCACATATTGCCTTTACAAGGATGATTATTGGGACAATGAGAAACCCTTTTAGTAACTTTAGAACCTGCCTATATGATGTATGTTCCAAGAATAAGCTTTGTTGCATTAAGTCATGTTTAACCATGGATATCTTCCATTCCAAAACTTGGGGTTGATAATATAACCACTGTTAAGGAAATGACATTGTTGAATATGAGGTAGAATTTGAATCCCTACAACTATTAAAGAGGGATAACCTAAGATTACATGACAATAAAATATCACTTTGAACAAGAATATAAATTGTTTGGGAAATGACTTAATGAAGTTATTGTCACACATAAAAAGCCTTAATGATGATGAGTCTTTAAAAAAAATGTAGAAGGACAATAGAAATTACAGAAATACATGTTCAAAATTTAGTAATTAAAGCCCTAATTTACTTTTGAGATCCACGAATATGAGTGGTTACTTAGTAGTATAGACATGTGCACCATCCTAGACAAATATAAATTACTCATTGAATTCCCTCAATCAAAACTTGTACACAGTCTACTTTCATGAGAAACATAATATAATATTGTCTAACTTGGTCTAAATGGTCAAAGTCCCAAATATCGATAAAAATATTGGAGAAAAGCACTAGCATATTCAAATGTAAGATATTGAAATGGAAGATGATGGAAGAGGTGCTCAAAAAAAGGAAGAGTGATTTTTGATTTGTTAAAGAACAATGTCGAATCTTTGCTTTAGAGATCTTTTGTTTGGTAGTGTTCCTAAACCTAATAGAGATAATAATTTTGGAAGCAATATTATCTTTTGATGAATAAAAGAACAATCAGATAAACTTTATTGTGATAAAATTGGCGAAGACCATCCTAACATTCAACAACTATATGGAAGTTAGTTGGGAATCTGTAAGGTGTTGTGAACAATTAAGATTAACCATAAAATTATAATTTGGAAGGTGCCACCACATACTATCATAGTTACTAAAAATATTAATGGTCTTAGAGATTGGATAAGAGGACTAATTGGTAGAGAGAAGATGCATTACCCTCAATTTACCCTACTTTATTAAGCTACTTAATTATTTTACATTTTCTTAATTATTAAAGATGTCATGTTTTTTATGTGTTTTATATTTTAAAAAAGGTTTACTTTGGTGTATTGTGAGTGGGAGTTTGAAAGATTGATGGCCAAATTAATTTTATTAAGATGGTGACTTTTTGAAGTTGTAGGGATTGTGAAAACTAAGGTTTAATAGGTAAGGTTTTGTTTTGCTAAAAGTTAATAATGACTTCCCCTTTCTTAAAGCTACTTAAGTAAGGGTTTTTTTAGTCTATTTTATATGAAAAAAAAGGAGAAGGATCTAGGGCCTATGAGATGGGTTATCTTAAACTACTGATGTTTGGGAATAAATTGTCACTATTGATAAAAGTTAAGGACAAAAGCTTATCTCACTTAATAGCTACTAAATTGAGGAGACAAAATAAATTTATAGGTAAAACAGTGTTTGATAATGTTTTTAAAAGATAATCTATATTTGTTTTTGGTGCTATTAGAGTTGAAATCTCGGTGTAAAGTGAAGCACAAGTACTAGGGTATAATTTGACATAAGATTCGTGTGGTATGTTGAATAGGTATGAGAGAGATTATGACTAGAAAACAGGTATTTGGGCATCCTTTTCTTTTCTATTTGAAAAGAAAACAATGAATAGCAAAATTATATTAATTTTCAAATTGATCCTTGAACCTTTGAAACCTTGTAGTGGAGCCCTCAATATGCCATAATATTTAAGGTTCCTTATAAGTATACCCTTGCCCTTCTTTAATCAAATCTTCAATTTTTTGTGTTACTTACAAAGTGATCCTTGCTCTTGAAATTGTTCAATTTGAACCTCAATCAACCTTCATTCTTAACATGTCTTTCAATTAAAACCTTGATTACACCAATTTGGTACTTGCAAGTTCCTATTGTGTTACTAATCATCGAATCTTTGTGAATTGATCTAAATTAAGATTTCAAACTTATTCTTTCTTTATTTAAGTCAATTAAACTCATCAAAAGTTTAATTAAGTGCTTGAAATTAATTAATTCTTCTAATTTTGGCCAATTTGACTTCCTAACTTAATTAAGTTTTTGATTAAGCCCTTGCTCAAATCAATTGACCATTAAACTTTTGATCAAGTCCCTAAACTTAATTATTTACATTTCTACCCCAATCTTCAATATCTTTCCTTAATTTAACCTCAAATTCTCATTATTTTTTTCAATTATACCATCCATTATTGCAAATGGACTCCCAACCTTGGCCTTTCAATTAAATTTGATCATTAACCTTTGATTAACTGCCTCTTGTCTATTGTTTTCATTATATTTTTTACAACTCGGAAAAGTCAAAATTAGGTTATGAAAATTGAACCACATAGAAAGCTTAGTAGACTAGTTATGGATTTAAGAAACATAGTAGAGCCTAATAAAAGGCATCATAACACTAAATAACTAATCTTAACAAAACATTCCATAAATTTTGATCTGACAATTGAAAAATTCTCAAATTTAGTATTTATTTTCTTATAGGCCCATTCAATAAGGAAAGGCCTTGAAACTAGGCTTAAAAATAATATTTGAAATATATTTTTTAATTTTGTATTTATTATTTTTTTTCAAACTGATTTAGGATTTTAGCTTATTTAATCGAATACAAATAAGGATTCTAGGTGTTAAAAACCTTTTTGACATATCTTTTTTTTGTGCTTGCTTTTCTCTTATCATGTTCGGCTACGCCACACACCTTCTCAAGTATTTTTTTTTTTGGACTTAAGAGCTTAAATATATTAATCAATATATTGAGTTTAATTTTTAATTTAATTAAAATTATGGTGAAGGTAAGATCAAACAATTTTTTGTTTAGTAATTAAGATCTAATAACATGTTTATCATGTTAGAGAACTATTTTAAATTAAGTTTTAAGTTATTAGGTGATGTTAGTAAATCACTTTAAGTTTTTCTTAGTTAGATAACTTTGCACACAACATAAATATTTATGACAATATTACACATTTTTGTTGCATATAAGATAAAACTAAAATATACATTAATGCATGTAAAATACATAAACATTGTCTTTAAAAATATTTTTCTAAAAAAGATTATCCTTCATGATCCAACAAGTTCTTCCTCAAAATGAGAGAAGTAAAATTGAAAAGAAAAGAAAAGGTAAAAAACCCAACAAGGTTTAAGAGTATTAATATTTTGTAGTTGATTGTTTTTTGATTTGATTCCAACAAGGTTGAAGAGTGTGAATATATTGTAATTAATTGTTTTTTTATTTTAAACATTGTCTTTAAAGATATTTTTCTAAAAACGATTGTCCTCTAAAATCCAATAGGCCCTTTCTCAAAATGAGTGAAGCAGAAAAAACAAGATATATATAAAAAAACCCAACAAAGTTTAAGAGTACTAATATTTTGTAGTTGATTGTTTTTTGGTTCCATAGATGTAGGGTATATATCTAATAAAATATTAAATGGAGAAAGTTGTGCTTTTATACAAGTTATAAAAACTTTTTTAGTTTAAATACTTTAATTTTAAAATATAATAATATATTTTTAACATAAAATTAAATTTTGTTTGATCTAGTTGTTTTAATGTTTTAAGCAATCCTCTTGTATTTGTTTTGGGTGTCTATTTAAGGTTTTGCATGTATTTTTAATCAATGAAATCATCTTTTATTTTGAGCTGAGGGGTCAGCAAAATTACGGTGTAGTTGTACTTTCATTTGGGGTATCAATGAAATTCCAACAAAAAAATAAATTTTGACTTGGATGGGATCATATGTAAAGATGTCGCGTGACAAAAAGAGCAAACAAAGGTCATATATTTCATAAGAACAAAAGAACGTGCATATGGATAAGATAACCCCATTTTATTTAATTTTGGAGGCCATTCGTAGCACATAATTTATTCTAGTACAACAGGGCATCCTCATAGCACTCAAAGACTCTCGAGGGGATTCACCTTCTCATCACTCGCAAGCAAGTCGTGGCGTGGGAACTGAATTAATGAACTTGGTGGCAGCGAGGAAGGCGTTGTAGGAGGCTAAGTAGCTAATTCCTGAGTTTGAACTCTTTCCACCAGCTACATTTGAAACACCTTGGAACACCACGAAGAGCTTTTCATTTGACAAAGATGTCTGCATATAATAAACTCGTTAACCAAAGTAATCATGCGTCACACCTCAAGGAAAAATATAAAAGTTTTTCTCACTAACCAAGGCTACAGAAGCACTTGCTGAATCGGCAGTTGATGCATTAAACTTTTTCGACAAGGAAGTCTCCGTATGCTTTATTTTTAACGTAAAAATCAGAAGTAGAAGCCTTCGATCCAAAGACAACCTTGGGTGTTCGGGCAGGCATGTACCGGAATGGCATTTTTCAACTCCAAATCCTGCAATGAATAATCCATTTTAATGGTAATGAAAAAAAGAAACATGCAGGTAATTCAGCTTAGTATTCTGAGATTGACAAACCTTGAGCTCTTCAGTGGCAGCTTCGTACCAGGATGAAGAGATGGGAAGCCAGAAAACTTCCTTGGGCTCTTCACCTGTAGTGAACAATTGGATTTTCTGATGCTCTGCTGTCCCCAACAAGTTCTCTCCATTCTCTGGATAATTGAAGTCTCCGAATACCAGTTTACCTTTATTGTCCGATCGGAATTTCTGCATGATTTAAAACAACAAATTAAGGATTACCATTGTGTTTGGCTTTCAAATATTTTGCGGATAGATTGTCAGTTCTTACGTCATTGAAAAGAAAAATAAAAAAGAATCAAGTTTCAAAGGAAAACAATAAATAATAGCGAAGGCCGCACGCACCTTCCATTCCCAAACTCCTGTGAAGGCGACAGCCTTCGGCACAGCTAACGTCACCAGGCATCAATATGTCCTTATCGAGGCTTCCAGAACTTCCAAAGAAGATGATTCGGAAATATGAAATTTAAGCAACAGAGTTTGAACAGCTGTAGCCACATTTACCTGTCATGGAACACAAATTAAGGATGCAAGTATCTTTTGTTAGCAGAAGTATCTTAAGTTGTATCTTGAGCTGTAAATAATCAAAAACATTAGATCGAAATGGAATCATGGAAGGAAACGAAATGGATCATAGCTGAAATAGGCTTAATCTTACCGAATGAGTCCCGCTCTTAACATACATAATAGGAGTTTTGTTAAGCGTTCCAACATGGAACCTTCTGCCGGCAATGTCAACATGAGGATTTTCACTGTCAGGCTCAAAGAGACCGGAGTCCATGAGAGCCTTCTCGTTGTTATCAGATGTAAGAACAAGGCCTAAGCGAAGGAATGCAACTTTGCAATTGCTTGTCTCAATCTCAGAAGTAGGGTTTTTCAAACTCATCTGCGTGGACTGCTTCGCCGTCACCAGCAGCAGCCCAAGCACCAGCAGAACTCCCAAATTGATTCTAGACATTGTTTGTTTGAAGAGGATTGAGCAGACGGATAATATTTAAAGAAATGCAATTGCTTTGTGGAATGATGGTATTGGGGTGCTCCTCATCTGCCTTTATATAGAAAACAATCAAAGCTTCTTTTTAATGCAATTACATGAAAGCCCTGCATTATGGACTAATCCTGTATGACGTTTGACGTTTATTTTAAATTAAATTAGGTCGAGTATATAAAAAAAATTAAAATTTATAAAAAAAATGCTAAAACCCAAATTAGTTTACAACTTTTGGAGAAATTTAAGTTTTTGGATTTTTTTTCATACCTTAAGAGCCAAAAAACAGTTGTCATCACAACAATTAATGAAGAAAAAAAAACAAAACAGTCGATGGGCCCAAAAATAATTTTTGCAACGTTATTTGAATATTCGTACACACATCTTCCATAATTTCTCGAAAAATAAATAAATAAATCTACATAAAAAAACAAAATATACTATTTCCATCATTATTGTAACAAAATGTTAAAAGTATCCCTTAAATTGCCTCCAAAGCCATGCCAGGTTCTAAATTAATACTATTTAGTATTATGTATTATTTTTAAATAAAATTTATAAGTGATGAATTAAAGTTTTATAATGTACTAAACTCTATGATGAATGATAGTGTAAAGTTAAAATTAAACCAACCAAAGTACGCCAAAAACAATACCTGCTCAATTTTGTCAATATATCCATTGGTACATTAAATGTATCAACGACAAAAACACCATAGGTGATTCCATCGGTGTTTTTTGTCAGTGATTAAAAAATAGTAGTAACGTTTCAAGTAATTACTTTCTAACTCTCTGGAAAATACCAATGAGAGATTTTGTCAGTAATTCCATCATTACTATTTAAAAAAATATTAAAATATAATTAAAATTATAAAAATTAAAATATATTATGAATTAAATTATTTTTTTTACATTCAAAATTAAAATACAATAAATTTAAAACAGAGGCAGCATTGAAGGAGGAGGAGAAGGTTGATTAAGAAAGCGTGGCCAAAGAGAAGGAGCAAATCGATCTCCCAAATATGATTGCATCTGCATAACCATTCGATACAATTTGGCCATCTTAACACGAAGTTGATTGTCTTACCACGCACTTTCTCGGCTATTTGGAACTCCAAAGTTTGCGTGAAGAAAACAATTTGGACAAGGTTCCAACGGTCAAAACATTATGTGTCATTCATAAAATTCTAGGTCGTAGTTTTAGAGAGTTCGTATACCCAATTTCTATTGGGTCCATTGGATGATCTTGTGTTCAACCGCACATTCGAATCATAATTTAAATGGGGCAAAGGATCGCCCCTCTATTTCTCCTTCAACTAGCTATTATATATTTTTTAGAAAGATAAAAAAGATGGAAATAATTCAAAGAAATAATAATTTACGAAAAAGAAATTGGTGAAAGTCAAACTACCAAGAATTGTTTGTGTGGCTATCCACAAACTGTTGTTGCACCTCTTTTTAGGGGTTGCTACTCAGCACTTGCATGTCCAAAAAAAACCCATCAGTAATGGATTGCGTCCAAGAGATGTTGTATGCAAGCAAAAAAACTTCTCAGTTAAAAATAATAAAACAAGTTATATGAAAAAATTATATAATTAAATAACAAAATTACCATTTGTTTTGCATGTAAAACGAATCGTGCAGAGCCATCGGTGTTGGTGGTAACGGAATCTAGAAAATAATAGTTTTGGTTCTACGCACGAGAATATGAACATTTTAAATGTACTTTTCCTATATATCCTCTAAGATGTATGGCGATTTGAATTATCCCAAAGCTCTCTAACTCGTGCATATTGTTTTTCATTTTATTGTGCCTCATACCAAAATAATTCAACCTACATGGTACAAATAAAATATTTTTTAGTAAATGAGACATAATATTATGGTATTTGAAAAATATTTATCAAGGTAGCCGAAATTACCTAGTTGCAGTGTGATTTTCTTACACATCATCATCATCCTTCCAATCATACTTTTTTTGTATTAAAAATTTAGAAAAGGAAAAATTCCGATGAGTCTCAACAAACTAAACCTTGTAAACCAAGCAACGATCCATGGTTTCCATTAACGATTTTTGGAGACTTTACTCCATTGAAACAATGGAATCTCAAAGGCCTCATTATTGTTTCCACGACCTCAATATTTGTAAACCTGAAATTTCATTCATTAAATGAAATTATCTTTTAAAAAATTATTAAACAATTTTAATTGTGAAAACAAACAAAAAAAACCTACATGGAAAGGTCCTCCTTCCATTGTCTTAAAGTACGTGCAGTAATTGGATCTTGTTATTGTACTCGATGACCCGCGTCATGAGTCAATGCATGTCTTTACAAGTGTTTGTTCATGTTTAACATCTAATAACTCGTATTCATAATTGTTGCTAGAAAAAGTAGCAATGATCCTACTTTGATGAAGCACAATGACCTTTTTCATAGACATCGACACAAATTATTGGATAAACGAAATTAAATGGTTCCTAAATTTAAAAACAAATTAATAGCATCTCCTTATATGGAAGACCACCTAAAATTTATAAAGCTCTCAACACACATCATATATGCCATAAACTATTTGATTTTATTCATATTCTTCTAATAATTTTGCATAATTTAATTGCTTATAATCTTTTTATTTCTACATTAGAATAATTTTTAAATTAATCCTATACTTTGAAAAAATGTTCTAAGTTTATAAAAATCAAAAATAAAACAATTAAAAAGACAATGACAATAATAAGTTTACTAGTTAATAATCTATTAACAACAAAACAATTATCAATTAATAATTCATTAACTAAAAAAAATTAATAAAAAATAATCTCACACAAAAATAGTTAATAACAAAAAAAAACATAACAAAAGAGAAGAAAAGGAGAAATTTTACATTAAATTCATTTTATTAAGGTGGGAGGAGAAACAGAAAACAAATAACACAAGAAAAATTAGAACAGATAAGTCATTTGATGAAACAAATGAAAAAATTAGATGAGAAAAGATGAGAAAAGAAAGACATACCTAATTTAGGTGGAGAAAAAACAAGATAAGAGAAAGATTCAACAAGGATAGAAGAAAAGAGAGAACTAACAGTGTTTGTGTGTGTGTGATAGAGAGAGGGAGAGAGAAGGAGAAAGAAGAAGATGAAATTTTTGTGCGTGCTAGTTTTGGTCTTTTAAACTATATTTATCGACGAAATCACAGATAAGTAATAATAAAATACTATTTTTAATTATTATGATTGTGAATTCTAATGGAAATTTTGAACTTGTATTAAAAACTTCAAAAACCCCTCCAAAAATTTGAAGTCCATCAATAATACTATCACAAAAGAACTCATAAATTAATAAGCATAGTAATTATTTGTCCCTTGGCTTCTTGAAAAATCTTGACGGAATGAGATTTGTCGACAATAACATGTGTGATGTCTAAAATGATCAATCACATGAGGAGGAGAAGCAGTTCATATGGCTACTAGAAAATACCAATGGAATGAATATGTTAGCAATATCATGTGTGATGTCTATAATGAACAATCATATTAGGAGGAACGGTCCACGTGGCTCTTTGGAAAATATTGATGGAATGAGTACATCAATAATGTGCGTGTGTGATGTCCACAATGAACAATTACATGAGGAGGATAACAATCCACGTGGCTATTGGAACATATTGACATAATTAATCACATTAGTAATATTTTTAATTAATCAAAAATATTTCGATTGCCCCCACTCCTCTCATCTTTCCTTTCTCTCTTTCTTTCTATGTCATAGGAAATTATAGTCCCTACTTTACAAAATAGTTCTCTCTTAAGTAGACAATTTTATATTTAAATATTTCAATAACTATTTTCCTAAAAGGAGAAATAGCTTTGCATGAAATCTTAGAGCTTTGACTTAGAGGGGCTAGATTTCCAAGATAAAGACTTGGATATCGGTTTGGATGTTTTTACGATGTAATTTGAACTTATTTCTTCATAAAGGCTACAAACAAAATACATGTGTCATATTAGAAAACTTCTATGAGCTCTTTTTATGTTGAATGATTGTACATCAATAGGTTTTTGAGTCAGATATTAAAAAAAAATGAGTTTGCATCAAATGAACTTTTGTAGCTCAAGATATTCAAGTCGAATAATTGAAGGTCAACACTAGTAGAATGCAAGATTTGATTTTTAAAGGATACAATTTCCATGATCTTTATTTTTTTTATTTTTCTTGCCATAGATTTCCAGAAAGATATAGATATTAGCTTTCTAATGCCACTAGAATAACTTCATTTAACCTCTAGAGCTCAAGTTCCACAAAATAATGGTTGAAGGTAAAATCAGTCAATTACCTTAAATTTACTACTTTTTGAATCTTTCATCCAACAATACCTTAAGAAAAAAAATAATACCAAATCATTTTAGATATAAAACATAGGCAAAACACTAAGTAAATGTGGGTAAAACTATCAAATAATATGGTTGCATCAAATACCCCCACACTTAGCTCTTGCTTGCTTGAAGAAATGAGAGAAAATAAAATTGAAATTAGATGCAAACTTCAATCAAGAAGGATAAAGAGTATAAATTTTATGAATTTATTTACATGCAAACTTCAAAACTCAATTGATTATTGGGATTTAAATGAAATTTATGTCATGCCAAAGTGATTGGTCTTCTCATTGATATACACTTCAACACTCACGTGTTAAGGGTTTATGTGTTTAAATCTCTCAAATTCAATTAATGAATATATTGTACCATAAGTCTGCTCTTTAATCTCATCTCCATTACAAACATTACAAGCATTGTATGAATCAAAAGGTCTTACTTTTTTGTTGTAATTGAGCTAAGGTTAAGGTGAGATAAAAAAAAAAGAAGTAAAAGAAAACGTCAAAACCAAAGGAAATAGTGCATTCTAAATAAAATTTATCTTTTGAAACAATATATCCAATCAGAACACATGAATTTCCACCTTCAATCACCGATGCTTAACTTCTTTTGATTTCAAGCTCCTTTAATTTTAAGAACATAAATTTCTATCTTCTTTTCTTTTCTCTTTTTTTTTTCCTTTTGCAACTTTGCCCGTTTTTTCATAAAGCATCACTTTTTATACTCTTTTCACATAATTTCCAACGATAATACCATGAGATATCAACAAGTAAATACTTTACTAATCCTTGGCTAGGAAAAAAGAAAAACATATAAAAATTTAAGGCCTCCACAAGGATGAAATAAAGAAAAAATAACAAGCTCAAAGGGGGCTCACTAAGAATAATATGTTTTAGGTTGACTTTTTGGTTCAAGTGGTTAAAATTCCTAATACCTTATCATATTCCTGTATATATGTAATATGAATGTAATCTCAACAAGATATTAAACAAATTATAGAGATACATATCATTAAAAGAATGCATAATTAAAGAATATAATGTTTAAGGTTGAAAAGTTTGTATTGGTATAACACTATAAAGTCAACATGGCATCTTCTCAAAGTCAATAACTAAACCAATTAAACATTACAACTTGCATACACACTCCTTCATTCAATTTATATTTTTATCTATCTAAAAATGTTGCATCTTTTTCACATTTTTAAAAAACAAAAATTGGATTGCATCTTTTTCACATTTTTAAAAATGAAAATTGGATATCGTAACCAGTTTACGATTATCCGTTGGAATTTGGCCAAAATATCAAAAATAATTATAACTATTTTTGTTTTATCTATTAGGATGTAAATTTACATTGTAAAGTACATCTATAGAAAAAAAGAATGTTTTGAACTACGATGTAAATTTATATTGTAAAGTACATCCGTAGATAACAAAAAAAATTATCTACGGTGTAAAATTACATTGTAAAGTACACCCGCGGACAAAAAAAAATGATTTTTTGAAAATGCAATGTAATTTTTTTTAACTTAGAAGAACAATCAAACAATAATGCAGCTTACCTAAGGTAGGGTGCACTTTGGGGAGTGATGCGTCTTCCCCTTGCACAACAAGTTCCCTTACCCAAGACTCTCATGGACCAATAGGTTCCTAGTGACCTTAACATTAGGGTGGCGACTCACGATAATTATAGTCGTAATTTTTTACGGTTATAAAACAACCCCCATTTTCACCGCGTGTCGTTGTCTCCTCCCTATCTAGAGGGGGATGGCGGGGCACGAAGTGTGTAAAAAATCATCGTCGCAACACTCGAGATCTAGTTTTTTTTTTGCAATTTTAGGTGTTTATGTATTTATTTGAATTTTTATTGTTGTTTAATTATTATTTGTAAAATATAATGGAAAATAAATGAAAAAGAGGATGTGTGCGTGTGTTGTATTTTATTTGCAAAATGTAATGAAAAAGAAATAAAAAAAAAAGAGTGTGTGTGTGTGTTGTGTTTTATTTATTGAATTTTTATGTTGTTTTGTTAAGAAAGAAAGAATATACATTAAAATAAATAAAAAATATCTTTTATTTGCAACGGCCAAAGCGTTTTCCGAAAATTTACCTTAGATTTAATAACAAGTTTATTAAATCTTGAGAATTTGTCTTATATTAAAACAAATCACGAAATTAATTCACGAGAATTAATGGTTAATTTCAGGTAGTAAATGTTGTATCTACACGTAGGCTAACATTTACATATTCAGAAATAACCAACAAAATTCTCGGGATTATTCGAGTGGTGATCGATTTTTTGAATCGATCAACCATGAAATTAATTCATGAGGATTAATGGTTAATTTCATATAGTAAATGACAAAACTACAAGTAGGCTAGCATTTACATATCTAAAAATAACCAATAAAATTCACGAGGATTATTACGAGCGGTGACCGATTCCCTTTTTAATCGAATATTTTTTACGAGGCATAAAATTGCGAGAAAACTCATCCACGATAGGTGATCTTTTTTTAAAGGCATCTACATGGATGCTGTTTCTTGATATTTTATTTGGGGTTCACGAACTCATAATAAAATCTCAAAAAGCTAGATTTATTCACATGAATAAATATGACCCGTTAAAACATTCAAAATTACATCAAGATACGCAATGCGACTTACCTCGGGTAAGGCGTACTAGGGGTGTTAATACATTTCCTTTACGTAAAGCAGTCCATACACTTGAATCTCTAATCGAGACCAGTGCAACCGGGTTTTCCTAGCGACCCTCAACAACCAGGTGGCGACTCCTCAACTCTATTGCGAGACACAAAAACCCCTCTCCGGGACGTTGCGCGGGGACGTGTGACACTAGGTTTCATGACATGCTAGATAAGTTGTATGAATCATGTATTTTCTCTAAAATTGATTTAAAAAGTGAGTATCATCATATTATGATGAGAGAAGGTGTTAAATGAAAAACAACATTTAAAACCAAACATTGTTTGTATGAATTGTTAGTCATGTTGTTTGGACTCACAAATGCACTAGTACATTTATGAGGTTAAATAATCATATTTTGTGTGCATTCATTGGAAAAATTGTGGTTATGTAATTTGATGACATCCTAATCTATAATAACAACTTAAATGAGCATCTTGATCATTTGCATTGTGTACTTAGTGTATTGTGCAATGAGAAGTTATATGATAATCTTAATAAATACACCTTTTACATGAAGAAGATAGTGTTTCTTGGATATGTAGTAGCTACGAGAAGGTATTGAGATAGATGAAGGTTAGGGTCATTCAGGATTGACTTACACCTAAGTCTGTGACGAGGATAAGGAATTTTCATGGACTTGTTAGTTTTTATAAATGATTTGTAAGGGATTTTAGTACTATTACAACATCCTTAACAAAAATTATTAAAAAGTTAGTTTGATTTAAATGGAATGATGTACAAGATAAAGCTTTTAAATTGTTGAAAATAAATTATGTTATGCACGTGTTTTAGCTTTGCCAAAGTTCAGAAGCTTTTGAAGTTGAATATGATGCTTTAGGCAAAGGTATAAAGGTTGTGTAAATACAAGATATGACACTCATTGCACATTTAAGTGAAAAACTTAATAACATAACATTGAACTATCATATGTATGATAAGGAGGTCTATTCCTTGGTGAGAATGTTAAAGATATGACAACATTACCTTTGGCCCATGGAGTTCATAATACATTCATGAATCCTTGAACCATTTGAAAGGACAAGGTAAGTGTAGTAGGGGATATGCTAAAAATTTATTGAAATATTTTTATATGTGAACAGGTATAAGAAAGGGAAAAAAAACATTGTTGCTAATGCACTTTCATGCGGGTATGTTTTTTTATCCACTTTAGATGCTAGATTGTTAGGAATTGAACACATAAGAAACTATACAAGGATGATAATGATTTTGCTACTATGTTTTTGTATATAAGGTTTCAACCTTTGGAAAGTATTATAGGTTTGATGGATACTTCTTTAAAGGAAATTGTTTGTGTGTTTTTAAGACTTTAGTTATATTTTATGAGCATTTTTTGGCCAAAAATGAAAAAAACATTTGCAACACATATGTGATAAATAAATAAAATATAGAAAAACAAAGTGTAGGATTAATCAAATGTGACTTGATAGTAAATAGATTTTAAAAATTTAGGACTAGAATGTAATTATAAGAGGGTATGATAATTCTAAACCTATAAATAATCAAGTAAGGACTTTATTAAATAAATTTCTAAAATTAGCCTAAAATAATGTGTGACATTATTTTTGGGGAAAATTGATATGTTTTTTTATTTATTTATAGAGATTGTTATGTTTGCCTACAAATAAAATGCTATGCCTCTAATTTTCTAAATGAAGAGAATGGTGAAAAAAATACAATACATAAACACTTAAAACATAAAAAAATAAGTACTTTAAGGTATAACAATTCCTCTATCCTAAAAGGTTTGAGGAGATTTTTCAATGGTGATTAATGTAAATTATCGTTAGAGGTTAAATACTTGAATGACTTGTGGTTTGCGACAACTTAACATTCAAGTAAATAGCCAAAGCTAAAATTAACATATGATATTTGGATAATGTTTGTATAAACCTTAAACAATTCTAAATCTATTTAATAGTATTTTTGAGATTGCTGGAAAATTTAAATTTATTATTTTCATTATTTTGAAACACCAATAATTTAACGATGAATTAGTGAAGTTTTCAGTGGTTTGCTTTAGAGAATGAGGAGGCTGGTTGATAAGATATTTTTTTTTAGAAATGGCGATGAGAAGAGTTATACAGAGAGAGAAAAAGAAGGTTTAGGTTAAATTTATCAACTTGTTGCAATTATAAATTACAACCACTCAAACTATATTATTTAATATTCTTCCAAAAACTTTAATTCATCAAGCTAATTAAAAACAATCGCTACATGTGTTTGTCGGCCACCAATGAATTTGTCCGTCAGGTAATTACTGATATATATTGTCGGAAATCATTCAGTCAACAATGCCTGACAAAGACCCCAAATCATTTTAGAACCGCAAAAAGAAAAAAACGAAAGAAAAAAAGCCGAGTAAATCGAGAATAAGATAATTAGTCATGTACTGCGACAGCAACCCCTTCAAATCAGAAGATAAATTGTTCTTATCCGTTTTCCAGCACTAGAACACACACACGTTTTATAAATTGTTGTTGAAGATAACAACTCAGAAGAAGGGGATAGTACTCCCTTGTTTTCTTTATTTATTATAAGTGGGCTCCAAAAAAAACAAATATCTTCACTTTCAATAAGAAAATATTGAGCTCCACTACCGAGTACTATCAATTTACCATTATCAAACTATAGTTATGATGTGCGTAAACTAGTTTAGATATTCATGTTAATCAGGGTTGACAGTTTTGCTTTATTCGGCCGAAACGGTCAAACATTTCATACTAGTTAAAAAAATGAGACAAAACAGTTTTGTTTATTTTGTTTCGGCTAAATAATATTTTTTAAATAATAAATAATTTTACAATATCAATTATATCTCTTAATCTGACTGTTAGATTGAGATGAAATTTTACCATAAGTCTCTTGACATATGTATATATATTATGTTAAAATTTTAGAGCAATCAGTGAATATAATTACCTTGTGAGATTAATAAAGGCATCATTTTTTTGCGTCTTTTTTTAGATTAAATTGCACAATTCTAAATAATTTTAATTTTGGATTTGAATTATTTTTTTTTAATTAATATATATAACTATATATATATCAATACACATAAACAGTATAACCTTGAAACGGTACGCTGAAATGTTCTGAAAGTGAAATATTCTGTTATAATTGAAAAAACCAAATACCAACTGAAACAAAATTGACAATGTTAAAAATAATATATAAAAAAAAAAAAACTTTTCATTATCCATCCAGCTCTCTTCTCACCATTCACAGGCCGCTCACAGGATTCCATTCTATCCATTACAGTAAACGAAACTTGAAAACCACCTTCTCATCATTAATATTTCAAGTGGGAGACCCAAAAATAGAAGTATAATATGCTCACGGCTATAAAAAAAAAACGATATATATTATGCGAACGACCTTGAGTTCTTAAGTGTTTGGGTAACAAATAATTAGATTAGTTCATGAAAAAAAACTTGTATTCCTGTAAAATAAGAATGATATAATTCAAAAACTCTTTAATAATTTAGTTAACAAGAAAATATAGTAAATTAGCATTAAACTATAAAATAATAGTGTTTGTTTTTAGTTTGCGTGTAATAAATACAAATAATATTTTATATTTTGAACTTTTTTCTTTTTAATTCTTTTTTTATTCACATTCAAATGAGGAGGGAGTATGTTGATGTGAGTATCTTTTCGCATGACATTAAATATTGATGGCATCATAACATGTTTGTAGAGGGCATCTCTTATAATTAACATTAAGGAGCTTTTACACAATTAGGGTGTAAGAAGATGATAACTCTAGATGCCCATATTGTATGTTTGGGTGTAGGGATAACCCTAGACTTAAATTATCTCTTATAATTAACACTAAGGCATATCGTTTTACTAAATTATCTCAATTAATTGAAACATCTTCGTCATCAAAAAAAAATATTTCAATTAAAATAAATGTTTTTTTAGCAACTCTTTGAGAGTTTTCGCAAAACAAATTTAAATTTCTAATAAATATAAATTTGTTTCATTTTAATGAAACATGTTATTTCTATAATTAATAATCTAATTTTTTAAATATGATCTCTTATAAACTATAAAGTTTTGTGTTTTCAGCCACAAAAAATCTTAATCATATTTTAAAGAGTATCTTTTTCAATCATTTTTTTTAGATATTTCTTAAGGATATCAAATGTAAGTGTTTAATCCTAATAGATAAAAAATAGTTCAGTTTTTTATTATTTTTAATAAGATACAATATTTCATTAATGATTTCAATTCTTATTACCAGCAAATTGACAAATATAAATGGAAAGACCAATAAAATAATTTCATTGCGATAAACTTTAACAAAAAACAATCCATCACAGTGTCTATCGATAAACACCGAGAGAAATATTCCCTCGATATATATTGAGAGAATTACAATGGGAGAAGAAAGAGCTATAAAAAAGAAAGATACAATGATGAGTCATTTATACAAACATAAAATTACCAATGAAACAAACTTGTTGGTGAAAAATGTTTATAAAATTTATCATTAATATTTAAGTTATAACCTAGTAAGAAACCTCTCACTATTCACCAACTGACACTGTCATTCCTGTTTCTCTCTCAAAACAATTTTTTTTATATATAAAACCATACAAGTTTATGCAGTTAATATACTTGTTTATATATTTTTCTATTAGTTATTATATGATAATCAAATAGATGTCATTACAAATTTAGAAGATTTGATTATGCATACCGAATGTTATCAATATTTATTTTATTTTAAAATAAATATTAGTATATGAAGTAGATAGTTAGAGGTTTAATAATGTATAACAAAATTAATATTAGCAAATAGCGAGTCATTTCAAATACTTAATATGTTTTTTTATTTTAAGATAAACAATAATATATGAAATTGTTTTTAAAAATGTTTTTTTGTTAAAAAAATATAATAAAATAATATATGTTAAAATTGTTATTAATACCGGTATAGTAAAATGATCAAAAATATTAAAAAAATATTTTTTTAAGATAAAAATAAAATCCTAATAATGTTTTTCAAAATATTTATAAAATACAGTTTATATTGACGGTCATGGATGGCTGGTTCTTCCTCTGTGATTTCATTCTATGAAGAATGATGAAATCAAAGAACGACACTTGGACAAGTTACTTGGGACCTAAGATCAAAGTTTAATTATATGAGACATGAATATTTGCTTGAAGTTAAAACTCTTTCGTTTGTGACGTTGACATATTATCTCCAACGATCAAGAATCACTTTAGTAGTTTGGCATACACGCATGAATTTGTTTGTCGGGAAATTCATGATATATATTGTCGGAAATCATTCAATCAATTGTCAGACAAACATCTTAGAACCGTAAAATGAAAAAAAGAAAAAAAAAAGCATCGTAATGATAGGACAGGACATTAATAATGCATGTACTGCATCTTTGAAATGACATTTTTTTTTGTCAAAAATATATAAAAATAATATTTTTATTATTTTTAAGAATTATTTTTTATATTAATATATAAAAATAACCTAAAATATTATTTTTTTTTAATTTAAAATAAAAAAAATAAAAAAACTTTTTTTAAAAATAATTTTGAAATGTAATGACAAACACCCCATATATCGGATCATAAAATAGAGTGCCTGGTTTATCTATGAGATTGGATCATTTCGATGTATTAATTAATCTATAGTAATTAATTTTACAAGTAAGAAAAAAATCTATAATTATTATTATTATTATTATTATTATTATGTTATAATGCCTTTAATATTTGTTGTGATGTCTCTTGCATTTAGCTTACTTAAGCCCTCCTAAACAACTATCCACCTACAATATTTCAAAATATTTTTAAATAATATATATTTTTTAAAATAATAACTAAATCTATAATATATATTTTTATTTTTTATTTTAAATTAAAAAATTAATATTTTTAATTATTCTCATATGTTGATATCAAAAATAATTTTAAAAAAATAAAAAATATTATTTTAATATATTTTATTAATAAAAATATTTTAAAAGATAACTTAAATAATTATTTAGATGGATAGATGAGACGTTAAATCAAAACAAACAGTTAAAAGTTATCCAAGTTGCGGTTCCTTTCCTCCACGTTTTGATCATTGCTATCTACAAACATATGAAAAGACATCTCCCTGTCAAGATATACACAAGAGATTTACAGATGAACTATTCAAGAAAACGAAAACAGTGTGAAGATAGCGGAAATCGCTCCGGCAAGGAGCTGCGTATGATTGGTGCGACCACCCGGATGGATAATATGAATTTGTGGAGTGCTATAATTTCTTTTTTTCCGAGAGAGGATACGAGGAGGATATTCTTTTCTTGGATACATCAAAGAGGAGCCCACTTATAATAAATATTATTTGAAGTAAAAAACATTTTAACAAAATCACTGTAATAATATTAATATAAAAAACCCGTTTTATATTACGATAATAATTATTTTTTAAAGTATTTATTAAAATTTATTATTGATATCAATATATCAATTTAGTAATGTAAAAATACAAAAACATTTAACTAAAAAAATACATCTTTTAAAAAAAACACATACATCTTATTGAAAAAGGAAAAAAAGTAGGTGGCACCATTGTGTCCAAGTGTTATGTATATGGTTACCGATTATATTTTTCCGGTGAAGTGAAATTTCATGTAAACTGTGGAATTAGTGTGGAGTGAGTGACCAGGTTCAATCAACCTGAAATTATATTCTACAGCTATCGGCACTTGAGCAAACCAAAAACCAGAGAGGAATCAGGAATAGGAGAGAAAGGGAATGAGTTTTGCTTTGTGTTTTCTTGTTTTTAGAGGGACAAAGAGTTCCAGTGTTCTCCCATGATCGGTAATACCCTTCATGCTGATTTTTTTTCCTCATGATTTACGGAATTGTTTTTTTTTTTGGAAAATAGAAAAGGTACATAAATCCACGAAAATGGAAATGATAGCCCAAATTAATCCCCTGCTGATTAAAATGGAAATGATTTCCATTTTTCATACATATTTAGAGCACCGGGTTTTTTAATTTAAAGATAAAAAGTACAGGAATCGGGATTTGTAATTAATATTTTTAATTTTGAAAAAAAAATCATTTATTTATCATCACTTTTTAAAAGTTGAGATTTATTTGGTTTGTGTGAAAACGGAAGAAGTGAGTAAATTTGATTTATTTTGTTTCAACATGTCACTTGTTATTCTTATTTTTAACTTGGTTAAATATAGCCTAAGAATAGAAGTGCACAATTGACAAGATTTTAAATTAATTCATTTATTTGAGTGCGTTTTTCAACACTCAACCATCATTTCAAGTAGTTCGTTTTCCAACCTTATCTCTCTCTTTTGGGTGCGCTTTCTAGTCCTCAACTTGGACCCTATGCATTTTGTTTTCTAGCTTTATCTCTCAATCCATGAAATCTTCACCATTTTTATTTGGATAGGTCACTCATTACAATGAGACCATGTTTGAGATTTTTACTATCTTCACCATTTTCATTTGGGTAGGTAGATCATATTTGTGTCTTTTACCATTTTCATCACTTTCATTTGGATAGGTCACCCATTACAATGGGACAACCTCTGTGTCTTTCACTATCTGCATGACATTTCCTAGGTAAGTCGCCCATTACAATAAGACTATCTTTATGTCTTTTATTATCTACATGACATTTACTCGGTAAGTCACCCATTACAATGAGATCATCTACTTGTCATCGCAAACATTATCTTTCCTTTCACAAATTCATCATTTTTTCCTTTGAGTGTGTTATTTAGCCTTCAATTTTGAGGTAGTGCGCTTTCTAGCCCTATCTTATTGTTCCCTTTTGAATGCGTTTTATAGCCCTCATTTTAAATACTTTCAAGTCCATGCTCTCATTTTTTCTCTTATTTACAACACTTACTATCTACAGTCTCTCACGAGACTCTAGTTGTAAGCATTATAAAGAGAGGGACAATTGTCATTATCTATTTTTGAATTATTCCCAAAATATACTTGAAATAAAAATAAAATAACAAAACTAAAAATAAAAAGGCTAACATGTTGGACAAATTAAGTTGGTGATTTTGGACAGATTTGAGAGTTCAATCGTATCTCTATCGCACCTAGAAATGTAGGAAAATATAGACTAAAGTCTAAAATAAATAATTATTGGATAAATCAGCATAAAATAAAGTCAAAATACATAATTATATTTTTAATATGTCAATTTGATTTAATCATGGGCCAAACTAAATGAACTTTTAGCTTATATAATCATTGCATATTCCATCAAAACCTAAAATTAATATTTTTTTTCTAACTATAGAGATAAACACCAAGGAATAAAGACTATGCAAATGCTATGATGTTGAATCACATGTGGTGCTGTATATTCTTTCGTGCAAGGGATGCACGTTTCACATGTGCTAATAAATCATGACCACAACTAATGCATATCCCACACAAGAGCAACTTCAATGAAATTGTCATTTGCAGAGCTAAAAATAAAAAATTAATTTTTTAGCATGTTTGCTCAAGTTTTTATACTTCAACAAGAAAACAGCTCATGTTGGAGAGCCAAAATAATTTGGTTTTTTGGTCCTTACCAAGTTATTGAAAAGGTCGGTCCAGTAGCTCAAATTCATGATGTGTTTCATGTCAGTTTGTTAAGGAAGCATTTGGATACAGTTAGTCCTTCCTCTTCCACACTTCCTCCTGTCTTGGCTACTTCAGTTGTTCTTCCTCAACCAGAAGCTGTCTTAGATCGACGTGTGATACAGAAGGGAAAATATCATCCAAAATCACAAATCTTGGTGAAATGAGATCGGTGCACCTATAGAGGATGCTACTTGGGAGAATGAATGGTGTTTTTCCAAAACTTATCCTGACTTCCTCCTTATGGACAAGGTTCACTAAGGGGTGGGGAATGTCATGTGCCACCTCCATATAGCCACTACTTCCATGCAGCAACCCACGATGTTATAGGCCCATGCAGCAGCCATGATGGGGAGTGACAAGAGGGGTAGGCCCATGACGTGTGTAGTGGCAAGGTGGATGGCTTAGTTTTAACATGTCAGTTGTTATTTGTTTACTGAGTCAGTTTACTTCTCTTCTGTTGATTATCATTGTTTTATTCAGCAAAGTTGTTATTATTTCCTTTACCTGTAAGGCTATATATATAGCCGGGAAGTGTTCAAGAAAAGGTATGAATTATTGCAAACAATCTCTCTTTTCCCTTAATTTCCTTCTGTACTCAAAAAAATTCTCTTATCACTTTCATCTACCAGGAAAAATAACATAAAATCAATTTTTTAGAACCAATAGCTTCCTCATTCAGAAATTGAAGGTTCTTCTTTTCTTCTTCCTTGTCATAACTAATATCTGTTATTTTCAAATGTATATTTCCAACTTCGAAAGATTTTGTCAGCCACTTAAACTCGATCTTGAAATATCAGAAAAAATACAAGTAAAGTTTTCGCTATTCTAGATGAATAGTCAATAGAAATAATGGAGGCTTACTTCTTGACTGTTAAGAGCTTTATAATCCATAATCTCCTTAGATTTTAGGGGGATCAACAAATGTCAACAAGCCTACAAATGGGTCTTCATCATCTAACTCACCATTAAAACATAGATCTTCTTGGTACATGAAAACTATCTCAGTGTTGCGTTTTTCAGTTTGCTAGCTTACTGAGTTAAGGCCTTAAGCTGTCCAAAATGAATACGTTGCCCTTGTTTCATTTTTTTTCCAATATTATCAGACGAATCTGGGCCTCTGTATATCCTGAAGCACTGACAACTTAAGAGCGATATAGAGAATCATGGTTGTGTTTACTGTGATTGAAGAAGCCTGTTCACCTTGTTTTGACCTACAAAGTTAATCTCCTAATGGAAGCACACTACACAAACTGCACGCGATGATGGATATATTCATGCATAAAACTTAACTTGAATTAGAGAATAATATAAATTATATCTTGAAGTCTCATATAACATATTATACTTTTAGATGAAAGATAGTTTCTTGACATGGTATTAGATGCCTTATTGATCTAGCAGATCACGAGTTCGAATCTCACCATCCTAATTTTATTTGATAAAAATCAAGCACAACGTAATATAAATTATATCTTATAGTTTCATCTAACTATTTAAGTTTCTTAACACACAATACATTTATGATATTACACTCGATTTAATTTATCCTCAACAATGCAGTATTCAAGCATCGTACAAGAACACGTCAATCCCTTCTAACATTACCTACGATAAAAACTTAAACGACCTACACAGATGCAAAACTAGCATCCCATTTAGGAAATCTATGCACTCAAAATGGTCAAAATCTCCAAATCACAAGAACAAAATTGGTTGACAATATCGATCCTATGACCTTCTAAGTCACGGTCACAGCTGCAGCAGCAGAGAAGTGAAAGCAAGATTCATGTTCTTGTCTTGATGAGGGCAGAGAAGATATCTTGGTTGAAGATTCATCAACAGACCATCTTTCAGAAGTATTAGACCATTTCATTTGCATGAAGCCTCTCTTTCTCCAGGGACCCATATGGATTTTCTTCTCCTTCATTGATCTCCTGGCTGCTTCACAAAGAATCCCGACAATAGCATTGAGGTAGTCAGCTTTTCCGATGTAGAATTCTGGCAATTGAGCCACCAGATTGCGGTACTCGTCACTTGCTTTAGCAATCTCAAACTGCTCTCGGAATTCCAACTCAATCAGATATGGAATCTGCTTCTTGCTTCCGATTGTGCTTGCAATCATTTCTACGTACTCATGTTTCCCTGCAAATTACGGTCGTGGAATACAAAATGATTTTATACATGAAGAAAAGAATTCATATTTTGATTACTATACTTTCTATTTAAAAACCTCGTAGAATTTGCCTAATTTTGTATTTCAAGGTTTCACCTTGAAATTTTAAAAAGGTTAACGATAAGGTAATAATTTCTCATGGCTAGCCATATTCATGTGTATTTTTTTTATTAACGTGAGTGTTTAAATCAACTTGCGTGTACCTCGATTAATTCTATAATTTTAAAGTTAACGACCATGTAAATCTTCAATAATCATCATATTAGTAATCACATGGCTCGAATCTAAAATCACAAGGAGAGCAGACCCCTTAATTCCAAGTTCTTACCACTAAATTATTCATGTGGGTTTCTTGATCGGTGTAGATCTCAATTTTAGCATAAATGTTATTTTCCTTTAAACATTAAAATCTTTGAGGTCACATTATTAATGTTTATGTAATAATTTTTTGTTAAGAAAATTATTCTTAGTTGTGTAGTATAAAAGTTGTTGTCCCTCCTAATTTATTTATTTAAAAAAAAAAATTGCTCAATTGAGCTCTCACTTTCAAAACTCGCAAGTTAATTTTAAATTTATTTAAATTCACTCAATTAAGCAGGGAAGTATAGAATGATTACCTCCTGGAAACCTTTTAGTGTTTTTCCACTTTGATGTGCAAAGAGCTGCACCAAATCCCTTTTGGGTTAGCAAATTGACAACCGTCTGTCTTAAACAGCTCGAGCACCCATTACTGGGCTTCAGGCAACTGCAAAAACCAGCCTCCTTGGCTACCCTTATAATTCTGTTAACCTCTTGCCTTAATTTTGAACCTGTTTTACCACAGCGGCTCAAAACTTCCTGCAAAAATATTTAATTGTAATATAAAAATTGTCAACAAAAATTTGAATTTATCGGTTCTGCTAAATTTCACAATTACAAGCTTATAGTGTAATGATGTAATTACTTGTTACATTATATAAAAAATTCAAATTTCACGAGGTGATGAGCTCATGAGTTGGCTAAAATTAACACACACACACACACCCTCTCTCTATGTCTATATATAACCTAGCCACTTATCCATGCTTCGTCGCAGCTGAAATCATATTTTTTTCAACGCAAAAATATTAATTGTGTTAGACTTTTTTTATTATAATATAAATTTAGACAAATAATAAATTTGTATAGAATTCTCGTGGAGTGCAAGTTTCCTATAAAATATATGAATTTTAAATTGATATAATATATTTGTTTAGTAGGTTTCAATGAAATCACCAGCATAAAATTATCATCATCAATAAAAAAGCAAGAAATTCGAATACCTAAATTATCGAATTCATTGTATTAGAATTAGTACATTTTATAATCCAATTTAAATTAAACACAACAAATAAAATATAAATTGTGAAAACACCTACAATAATCAAATAACAAAAATAAGTAGTTAATTTTCTATCTACAAAAAGAACAAAACAACATCGAAAATATATCCCTACGTTACTGTCATTATCATGATTATAACAGTTAAAATTATTATCAAAATTATTCCTCAAACAATTAAAGTCATTAAATTGCCTAAAAGAATAAAAAAAGGCAAAACATTTTTACAAAAAAACACTAAAAAAAATAATTACTAAAATTATCATTATTATTGTGGAAACAATAAAACCATAAAATCATCTAATCCGAAGAGCAGATAAAATAACAGAAAATACAAAAAAAGAACAAAGGAAAAAAGGGAGAAATATTAATTTTAAAATGATGACCACCATAAATTAAAATTTCAGGACTAAACTGACTAAAAATAAAACTCCAATAAAAAATAAAAACAAAAATTAAAAGCATAAATGCAAAAATAAATATTGTGCAAGAAGGACTAAAAAACCCAAAGAAATTAATGCTAAATAAAAAATTCAAAGAATAAGGGCCAAAATGAAAATAAAATATATAATTAATTCCAATCAAAAAACAAAATTGAAACAAATAAGAACCTTGGGACAGAAACAAATAAAGGGATTTTTTAAAAAACATTATAGCATAACTTTGTTAAAAAATTAAAAGAATAAAGACCAGAATGAAAAGTAGCATATATGACCAATTTTAGTTGGAGGACAAAATTAAAACAAATTAAAACCTGCATACTGAAAAAATTAAAGGAATAAAAAACAAACCAAAAATCAAAAGAATAAGGACTGAAATGAAAACCAACATATATAATCAATTTGAATTTGAAGGGCATAATTCAAAACAATCAAAATTTTCATTGAAAAAAATCAGGAATAAAACTGAAATAAAAAAAATAGGGACTAAAATAAAACAATCACAAACATGAAGGATTGTCATGTATTTTCTGGCAACAGGAGAGAGAAAAGGGAGAAAAAACTAAAAATCATTCATCGGCGATTGACCGACCACCATAACACGACACGCCCTGAACCGGGAGGCAGAGGACATGGCGGTGCATCTGGTGACACGGTGACCGGACACTTTCCACGATACAACGGCTCTACACGAGCTGCCTGAAAGGCATGTACGAGTCAAACACTGTTAGTGTGTCCATACGACGCGTCTGCAGTAATTCCAAAAAAAATTAAAAAAAACTCCAACGATAACCACTAAAAACCAGGAATAAAAGCACCACAATACCCCCAATTCCAAGCCGTCGTTTTTGTCTTTTCTGGGGGTATTTGCAAATTTTACTATGCACAAATATATGAAAAAACAAAAACAACTTTATTGTTCCTCATCTTTTTGCCAGCTCTAAGGGGTAAAATGGTAGTTTCACTATACAATTTAAAATGATAAATACTAAAAACCCCAAACAATATGAAAATACTACACATATTCCATGAAAATATCCAAAATACCCCTGGTTCCGAGTTCATATTTGTTTACCTGAAGGGTAAAAGATAATTTTAATGTTGAAATCCAAAGTAATTTATATCCAGGGACATAGTAAAACATCGATGTATTTTATTATTATTATTATTATTTTATCGCCTGTCTCGCCCCACTATCGAAATGACGATTGACATTTCAATAAAGTAAGACACAGTCCAATTGAAGCTCTAAAGTTGATATATTTTTCTTCTTTCTCAAAGATTTTAAGAAGTGGACGTCGCTTTCATACCTACCCAAAACCACTGCACACGATTCATTATTAACAACTGGAGGTTTGCGACGGTACACGTGGCACCATTATAACCGGTTACTATTAAGGTTGTCTCTAACATAAATGATTCCAAAATTGAGCAAATTTCCAAATCATCACAGGCCATGCAGTATTTAACACATTTATTTTAATTTTCATATCCCCCCACAAAAAAAAATATCTTATATTCTATGGACAAAAGGACCTCAATTGTCTAAAACTCTAAATCAATATGTGGTGGTAGTTTCCAAGAAGCCCCCCTAGTTTTGCTTGTCGATGCATTGTGAAGGGATTCAGCACTGAAAAATCTAACAATTATTACAACAAAATAGAAAAATAAAATAAAAAAATAATGATTTTTTTCGTTTCGAAGAAACTCCACACTCAAAAAAACGTACTTTGTAAGCTCAGGTAAGCAAGTAAAACCCCAGCTGTCCCAGACTCTTACAAGGGTGCATGTCCTAACTCAAACTCGAGATGTACTGTGCAGATTGCAAGCTCTCTAACATCACGTCACACACTTTGAGGATAAAAAAACTGATTGCTCACTGTAATTCACAAATCTTTCTTGAGTTGAAGATTACTCCATTTCAGATAGTATCCTAGAGAAAGAGGGACATTCTTCCCATGCTCTATACTTGGAGAAAGATTATTATATCAAGAAAGAAAACTCACAACAAGCTTCCACTACTAGACCTAATATCCTATACTAATCTTATATCCTATGTCACACACACACACATATATGTATACGTGTATGTATACGTATATGTATATGTATATGTATATGTATATGTATGTATTTGGTATTGCAATCTAAGAAGATATTCCATGATTTCAATTCCTGAGCAGGTAGCTAGTTATATTAGGCATCTGAGCTGGGTGCATGATATATCATTTCTAAAGAAGCTAAATATATAAGAACAAAAGGAAGCAATGTTAACCCTTTAGTTAGCAATTGTTATAATATTTGTGTGTAAATTATTGTGATTAAAGTTAAATACCTGAAGCAAGGCCTCCTGGGATTCCCAAAATAGAGCCCTTTCCATGGGGTCATGGAAGTTGTTATCAGACTCGTAGTCATCTTCTTCCTCCAGAGAGCGATCAGACTCTTGATCAGCAAGATCTCCATGGAAGAACACAGAAACCTTCTCTTCAAGGCTGTCCATACGTTTATGGCCACTCTCCTCCATATGTTTATTGCCTATCTCCTGGCTGAGTCAGGTAATTATTAAAGAAGAGAAGGGAGAGAAGATTGAGCTCTTGCAAGAATAATTAATGGCTTTGACGAGAATTATTTATAGGGGTTTTCCACGTCAGCTACCTTTATCTTGCATTTTGCATCTTATTTTTGAAGGATAAAAGTTGTCTTAGATATTAATAGAAAGAAAAAAAGGTCAATATATATAAATATTTATTTTGAATACCAATTTTAATATTTTCTTTTGAATTAGTTCTTTAATAATTCAGAGAATTGTGGTGATGCCGATTTGTTTTGTGGGTTTGGATGATAGATAAATAGCATTTTATGTATTGGATTGAGATAGGTGGAATAAATTAAGTAATTGCTGGCTGTAAAAGATTTTATAAATATATTCAATGGTACGTAGTTGGTGACTGATTTTAATATCCGGTGTTAAATCCTTGATTTGAGCTGCATACAAAAAAAAAGATCAACTTCAATGATATATATAAATTATAATTATATTGCAAAAATCAATGCCTTAGACAATGAAATTCAAATAATTAAAAGGAAAAATTAAAAAATTATTCCATCTCTTTTCCAAAATTATTTGATTTCAAAATCAATCTTATCTATTAAATTAATTGACTCCTTACATCTTATGGCAAATCTTTCCTTTACTTAAAAATTATTGTCTCATAAAACAAGAAAAGTATTTTTAAACTACTAGATAAAAGAGTCTAGGTGCATTTATCAAACAACTTTTATATTTTTATCCCCAAGGAGCATGGCGTGATGACAAAGAGTTTGAGATCTGCACTACAAGTATCGAGATCGAGTTAGGACGTACACCCCTTATAAAAACCTAATACAAGCGAAGTTTTATTTATTCATTTGGGCCCACAAAATATGTTATCCGAGGTATGGAGTTTCCTCGCATAAATTATTTTTTCATACTTTAAACATGATTGGATAGTCATCATTTTTTTTTTTTGGTAAACGGATAGTCATCGTTGATAAATCAACAAATGCTCACTCTTTTTTATTTTAAATTGACTTTGGAGGGGACTACCAAGAATGCCTAATTTTCCATTAACTTTGTCCTCACATGTACACAAGCTTCTTACCAATCATGTTGAATCTAAAAAGATAGAAAAAAAAAATGAAAAATGAATGGATGTTATAACATTATTTAATAGTATTCATATTATATGGATGTCTACTTGTGGTTTTATATTTTTATAATTATTATGGTCATTCATCATTCTCAAGTTCATTTGAATCTATATTTTCTTTCAAGTATTTATGAACATGTTTCTATAACTAGGTATATTGTTGAGAGTATAATACACATTTAAAATAAAACTGTTTTCTCCATTCATGTAATCTTTATTATTCTTATTTATTTTATTATTTGTTTATTAAGTATACCATATGTTTTTAAACATATAATTTTATAAAAATAGACATAATATAATAATAAACTGATAGTTTATAAGGAAATCAATCACTTTGTGCATTATTGCTCTCCTCCCATTTTCGTTGAAAAAGACAAATGAAATGACCCACTTATCACATGTCTAATCTATTTAATCCTTTAATTATTTATGTTGCATTTCATGTGTTGGACATGAAATTAAAGGAAGATCTTTGTTTTTTTTCTTTTTAAGAAAAAAATTATCTTTTTAATCGTGATAGGGTATAAAAATAGATGGCTGGATAAATCTAATTAGCTTTGGTGGAGATTACTTGTCAAGGGATCCATGATGACGATTGATAAGGTAGAGATGGATAATTGAACGTAAGATTTCAAAGATTAAGAATGGAAACAAAATGCGCAGTTATTTTTTTAAGTATTTAAATTTAAAAATACATTAAAATAATATTTTTTTTACTTTTAAAAAATTATTTTTAATATTTTCATATTAAAATGATCTAAAAACATTTAAAATAATTTTATTTAACTTTGGTTTCCTTTCTTTTAATTTCTTCCAACCTTGAAAAATTAACTTAAATTACATTCTAATTAAATCATAAAGACATAAAATTGAAAAAAAAACAAATATGGATGAAAAACAAAATTGGTGCATAATAAGTCCACAACGCACAAAATGTGTGTCCACGGTAGCAATTTGCAATAGAAAAAATGCCACAGCATTTAGAGTTTTGTTACTTATTATTATTATTATTATTATTATTTCTTAATGGACTTTCAAAGATAGTGCTCTTGGGCCTTTCCTATTTGGTACAGCACTTTGTTTGGGCCTTTCCTATTTGGTACAGCACTTTGTTTGGGCCCATTTGTGGGCTTTGGTAGTGCTAGCAAGCCTAAACATTTTAATTCACCTCTCCTTAAACACTAGTTGTTAACATAAACGCTACTAATCCATCAAGGAATTACAGCAAAACCGCCACAGTTAGCAATGAATCATATCTTAAGGATTTGGAGTGCTCTAAATTGTTTTTTAGAATGATCATCAAATGATTTTTTGTTTGATTTTTAATAAATATTTTTCAAATATTATGTATTTGACAAGAAAATAAAATATTAATAAAAAATTGTTCATAAAAAAAAGATTTTTGAATTGATTTTATCATGTTTAAAATTTGTTTTTAAGTTTTCAACACACATAAAATATAATCATATTATTTTGATATATTTTTTTAACTTGATTTATCTATCACGAAAACAAATTAATAGAAAAAAATGGTTTTAGTTAAAAAAATTAATGTTTTCTAAAATAAACAATAGATATTTTACTAAGAATATTTATTTTATATTTTATAAATAAATATTTTGTATATAAAAAAATGTTGTTCTATAATTAGATAATTGTTCTTCTTAAAAAAAATGCAACCTTGAGAAAAGATATCTTAATATACATCTTTTAAACTTAAATTTTTGCCTAGATTAACAAATTTGGAATTATTTATTGACATATATTGTTCTTAATTTTTTTTATTTAATACATATATTAGCATTTTATTTTACAATATAATTTTACTTGATGGAAATAAAATTCAAACGCAATATTTTCAGGTATAATAATAATAATAATAATAATAATGGATAATTATATAACTGCGACCTAGATATTATCCCTATGTAGTGTAGCACTAACATGCCAACTAGTATGAAACTAAACTTAGTGGTTGTTTAGGAATATCGTTGAAGTTGTTTTTTAAAGTACTTTTTGTTTATAAATATATCAAAATGTTTTTTTTTTAATTTTTTTTAAATATTTTTGATATCAGTATATAAAAATGATTTAAAAACACTAAAAAATTTTAATTTAAAATAAAAAATAAAAAATTTCAATTTCTTCAAAACAATTTATGAAATGCAGAGTCTTGTTAGAAGGGAAGAATTAATTTAAGTCTAGTCAACTTCTTTTTAGATTCCACCATCCTATTTTGAACATTCAAAGTTTGTGAGCCACAAATAGCCTTGCAACTTTGTGAGGAAGACACCCACCACATAATATTATATAATTGTGAATTTAGAGTTTATACCTGTAACTTTTTTTGCTGATTAGATTATGTGTTTTTTTTACTATTTTATTAGTTTTCACCTGCATAAAAGTATTGTATTTTAAAAATATTTTTTTAAAAAAATATTATTATTTTTTATTTTAAATTAAATCTTTTTAGTAAATTTAAATTTTTTTAATATTTTTTTGAATAAAAAACAATTTAAAAAACAATTTCAACTATACAACAAAACAGCACTTTTTTTCAAACCTGTTGATCCAGTCAGATTCCTATTTCGCACAGCACATGGCTCTGGCTCTCTAGTTTAGTCTGATCAACCATATGCTTCCATTCCTTCACCAAGAAAAAAATTGACTCTTTCTTTACTCCAGACCTTGAAGTCAATTCTTCCCAGCCACAAATTATACCCACGAACCATATTGTGAGTATACAATTTAATAAATAAAAAATAGAAAATTAAGTGTTTTCTATGCTACAAATTACACCCACGAACCATATTGTAAGACTGACTTCCTATACTCCTAATTTCAAGCAATAAAGATAAATTTCTTATTATTTTAATGATACATCTCAATGTGTAACAAATAATATAACTTTTTTTCTGGATACGAGCAAATTTTAAATCCTAAAAAGCGTATTTTGTGGGATCGAATGAGTGAGTAAAATCTCAGATGTTTCAAACTCTTATAAGAAGTGCATGTTCTCACTCAACCCGAAACCTGTTGTGCAGATCACAGATCTTCTATCATCACGTCGTGTTCTTTGGGGACAAAAAATGTAACTTTCACATGAAAAAATGAACTCATTCGTAGAATTCCCCTTTTATTGAGTATGAAGATTAAAAAAAAAATATATTATTAAAATAATTCATTGAAAACCAAAAGGATAGGAATTTAATTACAGCACACCGCTCCCCGTATACTCTGTGTGCCATGATGCCTTGAATCTGGAGGTGGAATTTTCATTACGTGAAAGAAATTTTGACAATTTTTTTATTAATAATAAATGATTTAAAGTGATATTTTATTTTACTATTTATTTATTCAGAATTAAAGGGTTAACTTCAACCAAAACAAAAAATAACTTTATTCGGTGAAAGGTGTCTTGTCAAATTGCCTTGTGAATTTTGACTTTTTCCACATGAATTTTGACTTTTTCCACATGAATTTTGGTCTTCTAGTCTCATGTTTATATATCGTGTAATTATTTTCTACCTACCACAATCAATCAACGTAGGTTGCTATCGTATTCATTTTCACTTTCTAGCTATAATGTAAACAACGGCAATGAACTCATCAATAATTTCTTCGTTCAGACTCTAAATATTTATTTAAAACTTTTAATTAAATGCAGGTGAAAATTGAATAAAATAATTAAACAATAACACACTTAACAGATATTTGAAAACGTAGTGGGAGATATATAGTGCTGGTTTAATTAAAATGTTTTTTTTTATTTTAAAATATATTAAAATAATTTTTATTATTTTTAGAATTTATTTTGATATAGCATATCAAAACAATAAAAAATACAAAAAAAAACACAGTTCAACCGTAATGTCAAAACAAGTACATAGTAAATTATCCCATAAGAATATTAACATGATTAATTGTATTAATTATCTTTCATCTTTTGATTATTTTTTTCATTATGATTTCTTCTATAGTAGTTTTGATTTGTTTCAATTGAAATTGATTATATATATATATATATATATATATATATATATATATATATATATATATATATATATATATATATATATATATATATATATATATCATTCCCTATTCTTTTAATTTTTTGTATGGTTTTATTCCCCTTAATCTTTTCAATCCTTCTGAAGCAGTCCATATTTTTTGTTCATATTTATGTGTCTATGCTCTTAGTTTTAATTTTTGATTTATATCATTTTCTTTGAAGTTGAGGTTTTGTTTTTATTCAATGTAGTCCTTAAAATTTAATTTTTGTTGATGGTCCTTTTAAAATTGGTATTTCTTCTTTTCCCCCCTCTGTTTTTTTTAATTATTTTTATTTGTTCTTCAAATCAAATGATTTTTTTATGCTAATAATATTTATTTTGGTTTTGTCATTTTTTATGTTTGCTCTTTTGTTAAAGTTTTTAGATTTTTTATTTTATTCTAATAAATAATTTTATGATTTTCATTGTTTAGGAAATAATAATAATAATAATAAATTTAGTCATTGTTTTATTTTATTTTTCTTGTTTGTTATTTGTTTTTTAAAATGGGTATTTTTATTTTATTCTTCATGATAATTTTGTAATTTTCATTGTTTAGACAATAATAATAATAATAGTAATTTTATAAGTTATAATCATGATAATAATGGTGACATTACTAATGATAATGATAATAATAATTTTATTCGGTGAAAGGTGTCTTATCAAATTGCCTTGTGAATTTTGACTTTTTCCAATGAATTTTGAATTTTGACTTTTTCCAATGAATTTTGACTTTTTCCACATGAATTTTGGTCTTCTGGACTCAAGTTTATATATCGTGTAATTATTTTCAACCTACCAAAATCAATCAACGTAGGTTGCTATCGTATTTTCACTTTCTAGCTATAATGTCAACAACGGCAATGAACTAATCAATAGTTTCTTCGTTCAGACTCTAAATATTTATTTAAAACTTATAATTAAATGCAGGTGAAAATTGAATAAAATAATTAACCAATAACACACTTAACAGATATTTGAAAACATAGTGGGAGATATATAGTGCTGGTTTAATTAAAATGTTTTTTTTTTATTTTAAAATATATTAAAATAATTTTTATTATTTTTAAATTTATTTTGATATCCGCATATCAAAACAAAAAAAAATACAAAAAAAAAACACGGTTGAACCGTAATGTCAAAACAAGTACATAGTATATTATCCCATAAGAATATTAACATGATTCTTTGTATTAATTATATTTCTTTTTTTTTTGTACATGAATAATTATATTATATATTCGATCTTGTTTCATTAGTATCTTCTTTTATAATAATAACAAAAAACTTCAAATCAAAATTTCAATTACACAACAATCTTAGTTGAGTAAATCCAATTACGATTAATAATAAGAAATTTGAGAAACTTAATTGATCTTAGTGGCTTGTTGGTTCTAATATTAGAGTAATTGAAGATCAAATTTATAAATTTTACTTAACTGAAAATATTAGTATATATTGATATTCAAATACATTTTTTGGAGCATTATTAATAAAAGAAAAAAAAAGCTAAACCGTATCGATTGCTTACTATAACTCCAGACACAATTCATAATAGATTGTAATAGTATAATTATTGTTATGCCTTTCAGTCCATAAAAAATAATTTTTCGGTTTGGGGTGTTCGCATCTTTTTCATTTTATTTTAAACAGTTAAACTACGATTTTGCTTTTAGGATTAGTAAAAAAAAATGTGTTATATAGTGGTATATGGTATTTGCATACGTGTTTTTTTTTGTTACTAGGACGGGCTCCGACGTGGTTTTTTTGTTACTAGGATGGGCTCCAAGGGTGTTTTGGTGATTTATTTATTTTTAATTATTTTCAAAGAAACTATGGGCATGTTTGTCTGACACGTCAATAGTTTTCTTCCATCATGGCCATATAGGCGTTGCATGAAGCGTCATGTGGTTGCTAAAAATTTCCAACTATCATCTCACTAGGTGCGCTGCCATGGCCTCTTCATCATGGTGGTTCGTGTGTGGGCTCATGGCGGTTGGAGAGTTGTCGATGATCGATTGTTTTTGTTTTTTTTCCTTCTCTCTCTCCTGGAACCGAAAATGTGTATAGGTCCTCTTTGTTTATGATTTTTATATTTCATTCCTTGATCTTTTGATTTTTTTCGTTCTGATTTCTTTTATAGCAGTTTGATTTGTTTCAATTGAAATTGATTATATATATTTTTTTTATTTTGTTTCTTATTCTTTTAATTTTTTGTGTGGTTTTATTCCCCTTAATCTTTTCAATCCTTCTGAAGCAGTCCATATTTTTTGTTCATATTTATGTGTCTATGCTCGTAGTTTTAATTTATGATTTATATCATTTTCTTTGAATGAGGTTTTGTTTTTATTCAATGTAGTCCTTAAAATTTAATTTTTGTTGATGGTCCTTTTAAAATTGGTATTTCTTCTTTTCCCCCTCTGTTTTTTTTTAATTATTTTTATTTGTTCTTCAAATCAAATGATTTTTTTATGCTGTTAATATTTATTTTGGTTTTGTCATTTTTTATGTTTGCTCTTCTGTTAAAGTTTTTAGGTTTTTTATTTTATTCTAATAAATAATTTTATGATTTTCATTGTTTAGGAAATAATAATAATAATAAATTTAGTCATTGTTTTATTTTATTTTTCTTGTTTGTTATTGTTTTTTAAAAATGGGTATTTTTATTTTATTCTTCATGATAATTTTGTAATTTTCATTGTTTAGACAATAATAATAATAGTAATTTTAGAAGTTATAATCATGATAATAATGGTGACATTACTAATGATAATGATAATAATAATAATAAATTATTGTAATGATTGTAGTGCTTATGATGTTAAAAATTATGGTGGTGATGATAATAAGAACATTAAGTCATAAAATAATATTAAGAATGTCAATAATAACAAAAGCAATTATAATAATGATAGTAATAATTTTAATGATATTAATAACAATAGTAGTGTTAATAATCATAATAGCGGTTGTAATTGTGATGACAAAGCTAGTGGTGGTGGTAATACTAATACTACTAATAATTAAATAATTACACTAATAATAATGATAATGGTGATAATAAAAAATAAAAATAAAAATAAAAATAATATTAGTTACAGTTGTGATGATAATAATAGTTTAACTAACAATAGTTATTGTGATAATGATGACAATAATAATGATGGTGACAATGATAGTAATGCTAGTAATAATTAAGAATATTAATAATTATAGTTGTGATGATAATAATAAGAATAACTCATAAAATAATATTAAGAATATCAATAATAACAAAAACAATTACAATGATGATAATGATAATAATTACAAATGGTAATTTTAATGATATTAATAACTATAATAGTGTTAGTAATCATAATAGTAGTTGTAATTGTGATGAAAATGATGATGGTGACAATGATATTAATAATAAGAATAATTAAATAATTGCACTAATAATAATAATGGTGATAATAAAAATAAAAATAATGGTAGTATTGGTTATAGTTGTAATGATAATAACTGCAATGATGGTTTAACCAGTAATTATTATTGTGATAATGATCGCGACGATAATAACAATAATAATGGTGGCAGCGATAATTATGTCAATAATAATTAGAATATTAATTATTTAAAGAAATGATAATAAAGGTGGCTATAATGATAGTGATAACTTAACAATCATGATAATAACAATGAGAATAATAATTGAAATAATATATTATTTGATGTTGTATTTATTAAAAATTGAGTTTTGCACGTTCTCTATATATGGTATCTCAGATTCTAATATCCTGGATTAATTGTTTGAAAAAGTTTTATAACTCAAGGTTATCTTTTATTTTTTGTCTTATTTTTAAAAAAATTGCATTGCTTAACTTTATTTTGTTTAATAAAAACTGTTCGATTTTTGTTTAAACCTATTAAGGAAATAAGTTTATATCGATTTAAAATTTATATATTTTATTACAAATTCACGCTTGACAAAATTCTACTCAAATTTATTGTTTTGTCCAAATCTATAGAATCATAGAAAAATTCTCACTCTTAAGATTTTTTTTACATTTTAAAAAATAAAATTCTCACTGCGACTAATAACAGGGCAATTAGCTCGTATATACATATAAGACGTGATAATAGACATGTGCGGATTACAAGGTGTTTGTCAACTAACATCCATATAATTATTTCTTCTAGGACGTTGTAAGAGATGCATCATGTTTTAATAAAAGATATTAATTTACATAGATATATAGTTTTTATATTCATTTATTACTACAAAGAGAAGTTGGACCTAGAATTATTATTATTATTTATTATTATTATTATTATTTTGCAAAAAGCACAAGAATTAAAAGCACTGAATTAGTGCTGACGTGGAAATGAAATAAATCAAGACACCACAAATGCATGCGTACGCGTGGGTTTAAATATTCTCATCGCTGCCTCTACAATTTCTACCTTTTCAATTGACCAACACGTTTTTCAACAAAATTCAAAGACCAGGTACTCTCTTCGATCGATTTCAATGGCCTCCTCTCAAAATGGTTCACGTAGGACCCCATTCCACCACCCCTTTACCACTTGGATTTTCATATATATTGCTGTAAAACAATCGCCCACTTGCAGGCCTCCAGTATATCAAAATACCAGTCATTACTTTGACGTTTGAAAATTTTGACCTTCATAGTAGTTATCTTATTATATTTTGGATTTGACTTTCTACTTCTTCAACCTATATAACCACTTCAACTCTTCTTTATCCTTACAATTAACTCCTTCTCTTGAGCGTTTCTTGGGAACTTGGAAGAAGAAAAGGAAAGAAAAATTACCTTCTTGCTCAAGATGAGTGGCAGCAGCAGCAGCAGCAGAGCAGATCAAGAAAGTGGAGCCAGCGCGGCTCAGAAGAAATTCAAGGGCGTGAGGAGGCGAAAATGGGGCAAGTGGGTGTCTGAAATTAGGGTTCCGGGCAAGCAAGAACGGCTTTGGTTAGGCTCTTACTCCACACCAGAGGCAGCTGCGGTGGCTCATGACATAGCCTCGTATTGCTTACGTGGACCTTCTTCTATAGAGAGTCTGAATCTCCCTCTCTTGTTGCCTGCAAGTGTAAGGGATGACATGTCACCCAAGTCCGTGCAGAAAGCTGCTTCGGATGCTGGCATGGCTATTGATGCTCAGATCATAGGAAACAGGGTGCCAGAAAATGAGGTCAGGTTCGGGAGTGGAAGTGGTACGGTCAATCATGGATTATGGGAAGTACCTGCAGGTGGTGATCATGGCGATGATTGGCATGGAAACAATATTAGAATGAGAGAAGGGGACATCTCCATTGAAGATTATCTCTAGCTAGTGGTTTGGGTTTTGAAATCATGTTTTCTACTAAACATGTATATATTTAAATATATCCGTCGATAATATTATAATTAATGGAGACGGACGGAGTTCACTTTTGAAGCTTTTATATTTATATGTATATTAGAGCGAGAGGCATTAAAATTTGGGACTTTGAAGAGAGAGAGAGAGGTTTAGATGCCTTAATTCCATGCATAATGAATAACTATTTCATTGACTTGTTAGGTTCTCAAATATCAGCAAAAACAATAAAGTTATGTATGAGTTCTTTAGAATTTGGTCAGATAAATCTAGAGTTTCTTTAGAAATTTGTTATTTGAAGATTTGATCTTTCTAGTTTTGAATAGTTTTTTAAAAGTTGAGCTGTTACAAACAACGAATCATCTAATTATCTGACTTTCAATAATAATTCAAACAAAAAGTCAATAAAAACTTTCTTAAATTCTTATATAGGAACAATGGATTGTTATGTCTAGACTGGATGTGACTTATCTAGTGTTTTTTGTCTAACATACAACTACCAAAAAAATAAGAGACATGATTTACTATTTATATAATATCTAAAAAAACTATATAAATTAATAAATTATCAGTTTGTCCCTTGAATAATATTCATGTATTAATTTAGAATAATTTAAGAAATTAAATCAATCAAGTCTTTACTTGATTTTTTATAGATTTAAAAATAAAATCTTTGTATTAACTATATTATAGTTCTTAATTTCTAAAATATATTTTAGTCAAGTCATACTTCATTAAATCATCCAAGTGTATTTCTTGACTAATGGTTCTTAATGTGTGTTGCTCATTAAGTTTCTAATATGTTAGCTCAAATATAAATCTTAATTCTAACTAAATAAATAAATGAAAACAATTTACTTTATTATCAATTCAATAATTTATTAGTTTATATTTGAATATCATGTTCATCGTCTAGCAACGGTTCATGATCTCTTAAATATCATAAAAATCATTAGTGGTTTGATTTAACCTTTCAAAGATCGGTTTCATAGTTTAATTAATATCTTTTCATTAATAATATTTCAATTTAATATTAAATCATGAATTTAACATTAAGGATGAAATATATTTGTCATGTTTAATCATGTTTATTCCCTACATAATAGTCATTGATTGTCCCTAAGAGACATAGCGTAGTGACAAAGGGCTTGAGACATGTCTTGCATGTCTTAGGTTCATGTCAAGGTGTGCTCACCTTGTAAGAGTCTACGACAACCGAGGTTTTACTCGCTTAACTCGGACACGTAAAGAGTGTGTAAGGAAGGTGGGGTTTTCTCGAATGAAAAAAAAAATTGATTGCTTAAATGAGACTTAAAACTCTTTCCAAATCTCATTACATCTTGGACAAGGATTTCTTAATCAATATTATTTGAGAACAAATGAAACATATTTTCATTTTCACCTAGGTGAAAGAATCCTCTTTTGATTATTTAAGCACCTTTATATAGTTAATGTTATATTTAATGTTTGCCACTTCGACATCGATTAAGATAACATATAATATGATCAAAGCATAATACTTTTTTTATAAGATAACATAGTAATATCATGTCTAAGGATCACTTATAAATTGTCATGTGAGCCTTTTTGTAGCCATAAGTGATATCTATATATGAAATTCTCATGTAGGTACTCTTTATACCTCAGCTTATGAGAATAATTGCTTCCCTGCAAAAGGAAAGAATATAATATGTATCACTCTTAACGACACTAATAAATGTACAGTATTTAAGAGAGTGTTGATAAGAAATATTTTAGGAACAATGATTTCATATAGTAGGAATCTCATAATTGTAACAACTTTATAATTATTTTTACAAATATTTTTGTTCCATCAATTTTATCTTTACTCTAGATTTATAAATCAAATATTAGATTTATGAATCTAATTTTAAATGAATATTAAAGATAAATTAAACTTTTATTAATAATAAATATGTATTTACATTAATCTAATAATGTCACATATAAGCACTTGATTGACTACATAGAATATTAAACTAACATAAATATACCCATTAATTATTATTATTTACAAAAAGCAAACGAGATGGTGTTTTAATTGTTCACCACCGCAAAAAAGACTATTTAGTATAATACTTTTTGTTTTTTGTTTTTTTTAGTATAATTTTAATATGTTTTTCTTAAAAAATAATCTTTTATTATTTTGTTCATTGGAAATTAGATTTTAAGATTTGTTTCAGTTTCTTTCTATGTGGTATCCTAATATCATAACCTAATTTGCGAGCTAGGTTAGCCTGATTGACTTGTTTTTTTTTCTTTTTTAATTAGTTTTTTTTTCAATTTCATCATTTAACATTGTGTTAATTAGAAACTAGACATCATGATTTATTTTAGTTTGTTTCTACGAGGTTATCTTGGTCTTATGATATTGATTTCAATATTTTTCAATTTAATTCTTCATCATTTTGTTTGTTGGATATTAGACTTCATGATTTATCTTGATTTCTTTCTATGTAGTTGTTCTAGTCTCATGACTCGGGTTGCGGGCTTGGTGGGTTAAAATTGATTTTGTTTTCAATTTAATCATTTAACAGTAGGTTAATTAGGAATTGAGATTCATAACTTATTTTATTTTCTTAATATATAGTCATTTTAGTCTCATGAACCAATTCATGAGTTAGTGAGGTTAACCTAGATTAACTTGAGCTATTTATATTGTTGTAAGATTAAGAGAACAATAACACCTTATTAGGAGACTAAATTTAGTGTTACACTAATAATAATAAATATTGTGATTAACTTAATTAAACATAACTAACTAACAATATAATTAAAGTGCTAAAGTAAAGAGTATATGAATGAAAATTGCAAACTTGATTTTTTATAATGTCATGAATAAACATTAGAGTATATAGACATTGTATGAATGAGAACTTGCTCTACCTAGGAAAGTATGAATTGCATTAGCCAAATTATGATGCAATGATAGTTACCATTAAATTATTTTGTATAATTGGATATGTTGACTAGATAAAACCTTCTACAACTCCTTATTAATTAAATAGTTTGAAGTTATGATGTATAAAAGATGAGGGGTATATTGGTAAAGGGTGGTCAGTTTATTAAAGAACAAAGAGTGTTAAGTTGAAGGGTCATTATGGTAGGAAGGTCAATTACTATAGTTATGTGAAAGTACAATTTATATATATAGTTACTAACAAGTCCTTATTAATGTTTTTTTTTTTTTGATAACCGGGGTGTCCGGATCAGCTTACACGCACCACAACTAATCCCCAGACTCACTGAACATCCTGCAAACACAGTGAGCATGTAAGGCACCGTGGTGGTCACAGACGTGCATGGTGGGACTTGAACCCTGGTGCAGAGGAAGGAAACAAAGTTCCTTCAACCGCTAGGCCAATACCCCACTTGCGTCCTTATTAGTGTTGATCATATTAGTAGGACCGATAAAATGGGACAAGATTCTTGAGGCCAACAAGTAGGATACTAAACTATGAAGCGTACAGGCTAAGGTGGGCATGCTTTTTGTCTGCATTACTAAGAAGGATAAAATTTTGGGTAGAGTTTCCATGGAGGAAAAACTCTACTTAAATTTCATTTAACTAAACAATTATTTGCCTAATTAAAATTAATTCCCTTGTATGGTGAATGATTTCTACGATGTATAGTTTGTAATGTGTTTGATGAATGAAGTGATTATGTATAAGAACTCTAAATAGTAAATTAACAAAAATACCCCATTTTTTGTATAATATTAAAATTGCATTAAAAAGCTCGGGGTGTTACAAGTTGTATTTTTTACTTTTTTCTACAAAGGTTATATTAATCTTATAACTTAGGTTACAGATTTAATAGGTTAACCAGGATGACTACGATAATTTTTCATGGTTTTTTTATTGAGTTTTTTTCAATTTCAAAACTAGGTTTTGTAGGAATTGAGCTTTATAATTGTTTTTTTTATAAGAGTATCCCGATTTCATAACCTAAATCATGGATTTAACAAATTAATCCAAGTTAAACAAATTAAGTATATATATAATTGGGTGCAGAAGATTTGGCATCAACCAATCTTGATTTGTATATTAGTGGGATATGCATGAAAACAAAAGTTCCCTTGATTTGTATATTCTCACAGCGTATAAGCTCATTCGCGGCAGAGGTAACCAGCTTATGGAAGAGCCATGGGTAGACATTTTCCCAGAAGTTTATGTCCTGATAATGAACAATCAAATCCTACAATGTCTTGGAAAATTTATTCTCAACAAGACCATTTCTGTCAATAGTCTACGGGGACTACTGTTGTAAAAAATATAAAAGATATTTCAAAAGACTATCCCACGTTGGTGAAACACAAAGTATCTCTTGAGTACAAAAAGTATATATAGGACTTACTATCCCATATTAGAAGAAAAAAAAAGACTTTCATCAAATGTTTATATAATAAAACTTGAGATGGAATAGTAACCAACAAAGGAAATAGGGTGAGCTCGCGCACATAAAAATAAGTTGAGTAAAAGGAAAACCTCTGATTCACCCCCTTGCGCGCGAGAGAAACGCCTATGCCTACACTCTCTAAATTAGGTTGATAACCCTTAAACTAAAAACATAAAATTTATAACCATTGAAAATTATTTCTAACAGTTACAAATTTCAAAGCAATTTCAGTTTTCATAATTATTGTAACCATAAATTTTATAACTGTCACCATAAATTCACCTCAAGTTTTTTGTTTTGTTTCCTTGTATTTCATTATTTACATAACAACTACACTACAAACAATCTACTCATTCATGTAGGCTACATAAGCCCTTACAAAGTCTACAAATGGAGAAACACAGAGGTGTCTCCTACTTCTTGAAAGTAAAATGTGTGTCCCAAACTTGCTGTGTTGAGAACACGATCCACTGCACAAAAAAGGAAAAAAAGACAGAATGAAGTATGAAGAGGGAGTCAGAACAGCGGGGTTTTCTGTTAGGCTCCAATTGAAATCTAAATTTTCTGCTAAGGAATCTCTTAAAACACTGATTCTATTGTCTAGAATATCCAGTTGAATTCATTAACTAACGATGATACAAGACATACCCCGACCAAAGTAATTTATGGTCTCATTGACTAATCTTCTACAATCATCGTCCTTTGCAACATCTGCGGCCATTATAGGACACGTTTTGCACCAATATGTTAGAGGATAATATAAATTGTATTCTGGACTTCACCTAAAAGCTTTTAGATAAGATAGTTCCTTGATATGGTATTAGAATCTTGTTGACCCCGCAGTCACGAGTTCGAATCTCACCACTCTTCTTTTATTTTATCAAAATCAAGCACAAGGTAGTGTGGATATGTATGCAAGTCTTAAGCTCAAAAGTCTTTCACTTGAGGAAGTATGTTAGAAAATAATATAAATCATATTCTGAAGTTTCACCTAATAGCTTAAACTTTTAGGTGAGATAGTTCTTTGATAGAATATACCTAGCTTTCTAGCCGATCCCTCTGAGCCTGTGCTCTCTACATGCAATCAGAACAAGAATTGCTTTCCTCTTTCCCTTCAATGCGGCACTGGCTTTCTAATCTAAATCTCCAGATACTGGTAGTGCATAATCTGAAAGTCTAGTTAACTTGACTACAACAAGGACATAACCCATATCCATCCTACAAAAATCCTTTCTTGTGTTTCAATGGAATTTAAGGTCAGACTTCGAGGTTAAAATTTTGGAAGTCTGGTCTTTAAATCAGTTCGCCATCTAATAAAAAATACAGACAAACTTGCATTATAATTAATTAACCAAACTTCTAATATTATAAATCACAATTATTAAAGAAAATAAGTAAAAACGAGAGATGTCTCCTATGCTTTGAGAAGGAAGGGGGTTACTTACTTCTCCCTATTAGGATTAGATTTCATAACATATAGAAATATTCATGTTAAATTATTAAGAATACATAAACAATAAAGCAGAAGTGTACCTGAATCCATATCTGAAAGTTGTTCTCTAGAGTTGTACGAATGACCTTCCAGATTAACACGTTCTCCTTTGAGAGTCCTGTGATTTTCTCTACCTTAACCTTATTTTCTCTCTGATGATGGGGTGTCAGAATGAGAATGAAACAAAAAGTGTAATCTGAAAAACATGATCGTATATATAAGTAACAAGATACTTTTTGGTATTCATGTCTTTTGGTATTCATACCTTTTGGTATTTCTATTTTAGTTCATCACTTTAATCTCTACACAATAAAAATTTACACTCTATTAAATACACCGAAAACTCAATTGCTTAAAAATACTTAGCAGTTATTTTTAATTAGGCTTCACTTTATTTGATAGTCTACCAGGATAGCCAACATATATGATGTTTTCAAATATGATTTTCAAAGTTCTATACAAATATGATTCTGTTGATGACAAGATTTTGCCCATGGAGCTAGCCAACATCAAAAAAGCTGAAAAAAAAAGATAAAAATTCTGAAAACTTGTTGCAAGAATGCCCTGTAGACGATCACAGGAGTGTTGCTAAGAAGAAAATCAACTAGTTCGATAACCAAGGTTTTTGGAAACAATTATGTTTTTATTTTTTAATTTGTTATTATTATTTTGTTATGTGATTGGTAAATTTGATTGCTTTTCTATAAACAAAAACTAAAGATTATCTTTCACATAACATGTCTTCTTTTTTTAATATATTTTGTTATTCACTATTTGTTTATAATTATCAACATATTGGTGTCAATATTGGAACCAGAGCTAAGTTATACTTGTTAGTTAAGAGATCCTTAAACACAAACTAAACCACAAATCCAAAGTTTAAGAAGAAGAAAAACACATTAAAGCAATTAACAAATACACTAAAACAAAACGGATTTCACTGTTCATGCAATGTACAAACACTCATAGGCACTGTGGACACGAAATTTCTCTCTATTTTCTCAGGTGCACGTCCACCCTTTTTTTTGTCTTTTCCTATTGTGAATAGTGCATTAACGTTTTTATCCCCGATAATAAGACAAAAAACGGTTTCGGCTGAGGGGCACGGCTGTCATTGCACGCGTCCGAACCGGTCCGGTTTGGTCCGGTCCGCCGCAGGTTCTTTTTTTATGGATAAATACGGTTATAGCCCCTAATAAGACAAAAATGTTGACTTGAGTACAGGGGCAGGACGGTGATTGACCCTATTTTTTAATTTTTTATTCTGTGGCTGTCGGGGCGTGAGGCGCACGCGCCAGTCGGTTTTCCGCCTCACGTCCTGTTTGGGTGGCGCATGCGGTGTCATACGGCGATCGGAAATGGCCTTCCGGAGTTGTTTTCGATGCGTCTCAGCGTGGCCTTCCTCCTGCGGTGGCGCGTGTACCTCAAAAATATCTGTGGATGCGGCGGTGGCTGGTTAAAGGCGCTGCCAACGTTTTCTCTCTCTCCTGCACGTAAAAGTGTAGGAGAGTCCCCCATTGTTTGTTACTTTTCACTTTGGTCCTTCTACTTTTAATTTTGATTTTGGTCCTGATTTTTATTATATAAGTTCTGATTTAGTTCGATTGGGTCCTCCGATTTTAATTGATTGAATGTGAGAGTTTCACTTCGGTCCTCCTACTTTTAATTTCCGGATTGGCTTTAAAAGCTCAATAAATTCGGTACACAAGTTTCGATTTTTTCAACTTTATCCTTTAATTTAAATTGATAATAAATGTGATTTTCATTTCAGCCCTTAGACTTTTAATTTTTGAATTTAATCCCTTTATATTTGATTTTCATTTCAGCCCTTATACTTTTATTTTTTTATATTTCTAGAATAATCCCTACTTTTGTCCATGTATATATAAGTGTGCTTAACACAATAATAATAATAATAATAATAATAATAATAATAATAATAATAATAATAATAATAATAATAATAATAATTTAATTGTTTTTCTTGCTTACTGTTTTGTTAATGTTTTTTTTTTCTCCGTATAATTTAATAATTTTTCTTGTTTTGATAGTAATGGCAATAATATTTGTTTTTTTTCTTTTGTTAAAGTTTCTAGGATATTTTTAGTCTTTCATTAATTATATGCTCTAATATTTATTGAATATTATCGCATAGGAATATATATAGGGAGAAGAAAACATTTAATATAATAATATAATGAGTAAATCGGATAACATAAAAAAAAATTGTCTTCGAATATTAATTTTGTACTTAGCACAATAATAATAATAATAATAATAATAATAATAATAATAATAATAATAATAATAATAATAATAATAATAATAATAATAATAATAATAATAATAATAATAATAATTTTATTGTATTTCTTGCTTACTCTTTTGTTAATATTTTTTTCCCTCCGGATAATTTAATAATTTTTATTGTTTTGACAGTAATAGCAATGATAATTTTTATTTTTATTTTATTTTTTTGTTTTATCTTTTGTTAAAGTTTCTTGAATATTTTTAGTCTATCATTAATTATATGTTCTAATATTTATTGAATATTATCGCATAAGAATATATATAGGGAGAAGAAAACATGACCTAGGATTTTTTGAATAAAAAAAATTAATATCAGTATTCTTAAATATATTTTATATAATAATATAATGAATTAATCGAATAACATAAAAAAAATTTGTCTTCGAATTTTAATTTTTTCCTCTTTTTTAAAAATTTATTTCTTAAAAAAAATTACAATATTTTGGTATTTAATATTTCAGATCTAATATTACTGGGCAAAAAATACAACTGAAATTTTTTTGACACATTTACCTAGATTTCAAAAATATGTGAGTCACTTCCCGTTTCAATTACACTATTCTTTTTAGACGGCAAATAAGTCATTATAACACACAAAAAAAAGTTTTTTCCTAAAAACATATTACAATATTTTTATTTACAATGTGTCAGATCTAATATTACTGGGGGAAAAAGACAACTCATAAAAAAATATGACAAATTTACCTAGGTTATTTACAATTAAAAAATATGCGAGTCACTTTCCGTTTCGATTATGCTATTCTTTCTAGACAACTAAGAAATAATTATTGCACGCAAAAAAAATATGTTTATTCTTAAAAACAAATTACTTTTTTTTTTTTATGCGTCAGATCTAATATTACCGAGGAACAAAAGCAACTCATAAAAAAAAAATGACAACTTTACCTAGGTTATCTACAATTAAAAAATATACGAACCACTTTCCATTTCAATTACTCTATAAATTATGTGAGACTAATTATATGTTTTAATATTTATTGAATATTATCTCCTATAAATATATAGAGAGAAAAAAAATGACCTAGGATTTTTTCCTTAAAAAAAATTAATATCAATATTCTTAAATACATTTAATATAATAATATAATTAATAAATCTTATAAAAAAATTTTGCCTTTGAATTTAAATTTGGTACTCTTTTGTTTAAGTTTATTTCTTAAAAACAAATTTACAATATTTTCATTTTTAATATTTTAAATATAATATTACCAGGGAAAAAATTAAACTCAAAAAAAATTTACAAATTTACTTAGGTTATCTACAATTAAAAAATATACGGGTCACTTCCCATTTCGATTCATGTTCCTTTTAGACGGCAAATAAGTCATTATAGCATGTAAAAAAATTAAGTTCATTTCTGGAAAAAATTTCAATATTTTTATTTTTAATGTGTCGGATGTAATATTGTTGGGGAGAAAATGGAACTCAAAAAAAAAATTGTCAAATTTACCTAGGTTATCTACAATTAAAAATATACGAACCACTTCCCATTTAGATTAAACTATTCATTTTAAGCGAGGGAAAAATTTATATGTTACATATTTTATCTATTATAGTGTTACTGATTAAATATTTAAACAACTAATTACAGCATTTTAAAAATCAAATAGTTTTCTACATAGAAAAAACCCTAACGCAATGCGCGGGCAAGCACACTAATTATACAATGCAAAAAATTTATTTCTAACATATTTGATCTATTGCAATTTCAGTAATTCAACATTAAAATAACTTATTATAGGGCGAAAAAAAATATAAGTTTATTTCTGGAAAAAAAATAATTACAATATTTTTATTTATAATGTGTAAAATCTAATATTACTGGGGAAAAAATGCAACTCATAAAAAAAAAAATTACTTGCGTTATCTGCAATTACAAAATATACGAACCACTTTCTATTTTGATTATATAGATTTTATCAATTATAATTTTTACTAATTCAATATTAAAATAACAAATATAATACATATAAAAGTAATCAGAATTTTTACATAGATAAAAAAGCCCCGGCGCATCGCGCGGGCATACCGCTCGTGTAAACTAAATCAACTATCTCACACGTTTCACCGCCAATTTTTCATGAAGATAACTATGAAGCCGATGATATTAGAATGATCGTTCATCTTAAAGCATTAGATCTTTGGGAGGCTAAAGAAAAAGATTATCTTGTTCCTGAATTACTTGCACATTCAAAAGTTGATCAACTAAGAATTCACAAGGAAAAAAGACAAGGAAGTCCAAAGTTATAGCTTGCATATATGATGTTTTATCTGTTAGGGTATAATATAATTATATGATGTAGCCTCACCTATCAGCTTAAGTTTTTAGGTGAGATGGTTTCTTAACATGGTATCAGAGCCTTGTTGACCCAGCAGTTACGAGTTCGAATCTCACCACCCCCATTCTATTTGATAAAAAAATCAAGCACAAGGTAATGTGGGTCTGTGCAAGTTTCAAGTCCAAAGGGTTTTCACTTGAGGGTGTGTGTTAGAGTATAATATAATCATATTCTGGAGCCTCACCTATCAGCTTAAGCTTTTAGATGAGATGGTTCCTTAAAATTATCAACACAATATTTACAAGAATCATAAATTTAGAGTCTGCAAAGAGTGTTTGAGACTATTTAAAAAAGGAAAATGAGGGAAATGAAAAGAAAAACAAAAGTATATAAGCATTGAACTTGATCAAATAATTTGAAATGCAAGAGATAAAGGAGATAGAAAACATCAAAGACTATTATGATAAGTTACTCCGAATAATAAATAGGGTGAGATTGATTGCAAAAGGTTTTCTCGATGAACAAATTGTGCAAACAATGACAAAAACAAGGGGAAACCATATTTAACATGTCCTTACTATAAAAAAATATAAAAAAAAAAAAACTAAAGACCACAACAACATTAAGAAAAAGAAAATCTTACAGTTGAATAATATAAAGAGAAAGCAAATCTTGTTGTTGAATAACATGAATGTGTTTGGCACTGTGTTTCAAAAGAGTTTTTGAAAAAAAAAATTATTTTGTACTTTAAATTTAAAAAATAGTGTTTTTATATCATTTTCATGTGTTGGTATCAAAAATGATTTTTAAAAAATAAAAAAGGTTATTTTGATGTATTTTTTATTGAAAAACACTTGAAAAAACAATCTCAACTATACTCCCACTCCCAAATAGACACGAACATAAATAGTTGTTTGTTCTAACATGTTTTGCAAAAAGCAACAATTCAAGAGGTTCCTAGTTGATTCATAGTAGTTACAAACCATATGACAATAATTAAAAGTTGTTTAAGAAATTGGACAAAATTGTTATTTCCAAATAATGAAATTGGAAATGGTGATTATATTTTAGTAAAAGACAAATAAACTACTGTTACAAATAGCATATTAGGTTTGAAATGCATTTTAAATGTTTTACATGTACCTGATAATGATCATAATTTGCTAAATATTGGACAGCTCATGAAGAAGGGTTTCAAAGTTATATTAAAAGACAAATGGTGTTTGGTCAAGACAATAGAGGCAACAATGTATTTGAGATGAAAATAAAAGCATAAGGTTTTTCTCTAAACTAATAGGAGGAGCAAGATACTTTTTCCATAAATATAGGTAATGAAGAATTATGGTATAAAAGGTTTAGGCATTTTTCATAATGATAGACTAATATACATACAGAGACAATGATAAACTATGCAGCTTGTCAATATGGAAAGCAGGTTAGAAATTTATTTTCTTAAACCACATGGAGAGCAACACACAAACTTCAGCTGGTGCACACATATAGTAAAGGTTTTTATAGAATAACCTCATTAAATTGTAATAAATACTATATAATCTCAATAAAATAACTAATATTGATCATAGATTAGCTTAGGGTTGATGTTGTAGTCAATAAAGAAGGAATTTAGTTTGCACTAGAATTATGTGTGTAAGATTAGGATTACCTATTTAAATAGCACTCAAACTATGGCTTACCCTACATGTTCAATTCATTCGATTTTATTTATCTTTTTTCTCTCAAAGGGTTTTATTATTATTATTATTATTATTATTGCTTTTATTAATTGTTTTGTAGTGTATTTAAATTTGAGCATTTCTTTTCTTTAAAACCCTTTATCTTCCAATTAATGCCAGTGAGATCCGAACAAGAACACCTCCGACGTGCAGCTTACTAGGATTATTATTATAGCAACAAACGTGCACATACAGTTGTTTCTTGAATGGGAAAGTTGACTTGAAGAAACACGTGTCGCAAGCTAAACTGAGGACTCCTCCTCCTCCTGGCATACTGCCATGCACGTCTGTGATTCCAGGCAGCCCACTCTGTTCCTCGTCTCGCAAGATTTTACCAAACCTCGCTATCAGCCCCGTTGCTTCTTTCTTAATTTTCAAGTTAGAGATAAGAAATGCAAATGGCGATGGCGATGGCATGCAAGAAAACTGAAAAAACAATCACACAGCCTGTCAAATCCCAAAATTCTATGGCCTCTCGCCTTTTTAGGGACTATCCAGATTCACAGACCCTCTGTTTCTCTACCTTCCAAATATTCTTATCTTTTTTTTATTTTTCATTAATGTTTGTCCACCCTTTCGTCTCTAATCTCAACTCCCTAAGCTAACCAAAACTCACCCAGAAAAGAAAAAAAGAATAGAAATTTCATTTTTTTAATCATTTTTTTTTTTAAAAAAAAAAAAAAAACAGTCTTAACCCAGAACGGGCCTGCCAGAATTCCTGCATTATAGAACAATATTGTGCATACTACTTTTCTTTTTCTCTTTTCTTTTGTGAAACATTTTTTGCTAGAAAGGAAAAAAGTATAGCAATATTTTGTTATCTGTTCTGTGCAGGGATCCCTGGTCTGTTTAGATTTATTTCCCTTGTCCAAAATTCTCTTACAACTAAAAGATTCACATATTGATTCTTTTGGATTTTATTTCCATAGTAGTCTCTGTGTTATCTTTGTGATTCAACTCTGGTCTTCTTTGATATCGTTGCCTAGCTTTCTTGACATCAACAGCATTCCCATTTGGAAATTCTGTGCTAGCTCTTGTGCTTCGCAAAAAGTCTTTCAAGCTTGGATAGAGTGATTGTGTTTCCCAAAACTGGCATTGAGAGATATTTGTTAATGCACCATTGATTTGGGAGATTGACAAAAATGGTAAAGTTGGGTTCCCGGCATAAAAGCAAGAGAACCCATTTGAATATTCATTGCAGCAACACGGCGAAGGAGGGTGGTGGTGGTTTTGGATTTTTTTGTTAAAGTGGTTCTGTTAGGGGGGTAGAGGTGAGATCATGGGCTGTATTTGCTCAAAAGGAGCTGCTGAAGAAGATGTAAATGGCAATAAGAATGAGAAGCGGACAGAGGTGGGAAAGTCTCCTGTGCAACTGGTTGCTCCTGCAATATCGAAGAAAGAAGAGATGCTGGTAGATTTTCTTGGCCAGAAGGATGGATCGGTGCGGCGTGTGGCGAAGGCAAACGTTGGGAACGTTACTGTTTCATTGGAAGAACGAGAAAAGATAAGGAAAGTGGTTGATGTGAAGATTAAAGGACATAATAGATCGATAACGATGGATTCTGAGTCCAATGACGACCAGCCACGTCTGAGTAGGATGATTAGCATACGCCATGGATCTGAAAGGGAAGCTTGGCCAGAATGGCTAACAGCAGTGGCTGGAGAAGCCGTCAAGGGGTGGCTGCCTCGACGAGCAGACTCTTTTGAGAAGCTAGACAAGGTTCATGCTTATGAAACTTATTTCCACTTGCCTGTTGAATTAGATAGTTTTGCATGTTTAGAAGCTGTCACATGAAAAAATTGTCATCATGAGCTTTTCTTGTTGTTTAAGATTTAGCATTCGGATGATATTAATATGCTGCTAATATACATGAAATAATCATGAAAAAACTAAAATAAAGATTAAATGAAATTTTAGGATGCTAGAGAAGCAGCAGTCAATCATTTGCATTAGATTTATAGCAGTCCTGAAGAAGCAGACACATTTATAGAGCAGAAATTCTGATTGAAGGAAATAATAATCCAGGAGCTTCATATGTGCAGGCAGAGTTGATTTCTAGCTACAGACACGAGAAATTAGCAAACACAATCTGGATTTTATCATTTCAAGTCCTTATGTTTTTCTTTTTAAAATGAAATAATGTGCAGATTGGACAAGGAACTTACAGCACTGTATACAAGGCTCGAGACCTTGAAACTGGAAAAATCGTTGCCATGAAGAAGGTGCGGTTTGTCAACATGGATCCGGAAAGTGTCCGCTTCATGGCTAGAGAAATTGTTAATTTGCGCAAACTTGACCATCCAAATGTTATGAAACTTGAAGGAATAGTCACGTCGAGGATGTCAGGGAGCCTGTACCTTGTGTTTGAGTACATGGAGCATGACCTTTCTGGGCTTGCAGCAAACCCTACCATCAAGTTTACGGAATCTCAGGTAACCTATGTTCTTATCTGTTCAATTTTAGGGTTCTTCATATTTGGAAAGTAGCTTCTTCTGCTACCATGCATGAAGGTGATATAACCTCGTCAACTTACAATTCAAGGAAACTACTTGTGGTTTCAGATCAAATGCTACGTGCAACAACTTCTGCAGGGACTAGAGCACTGCCATAGACGAGGTGTCTTGCATCGAGACATCAAGGGCTCGAATCTTCTGATAAACAATGATGGAGTTCTCAAGATTGCAGACTTTGGTCTGGCTACTTTTTATCATCCTGATCAGAGCCAGCCTCTGACGAGTCGCGTCGTAACTCTCTGGTATAGGGCACCGGAGCTTTTGCTGGGCGCTACAAAGTATGGACCTGCAATAGATTTGTGGAGTGCTGGCTGCATTATTGCTGAATTATTCGCTGGCAAGCCTATCATGCCTGGAAGAACAGAGGTGAGCTCACAATCAGATGAAAAGTGTTAATATATCATGGATGGATTTTCATTCTCAATACATGGATTTGTAGAATCTACTCGGGAGTATTGTATTTGTTCCTAAGAACTATCATCTTGTTGATTACAGGTGGAGCAAATGCATAAGATTTTTAAGCTCTGTGGTTCACCTTCTGAGATCTACTGGCAGAAGACAAAGTTTCCACATGCAACTAGTTTCAAACCTCAGCAATCTTACATACGATGTATTACTGAGACGTTCAAACATTTCCCTCCATCAGCTTTGACTCTTGTCGATAAGCTCCTGTCAATGGAACCACAAGATCGAGGTTCAGCCACTTCAGCTCTTCGAAGTGAGGTAGTTATTTCCGAAGTTTTATTTGATTGTAGACCATATTCCTGTCGAAAACTTCTTGATATAATCTGCTTAAAAAGTCATGCACATCAAACCTAAAGCACCAGTGCTATCATCATATAGCTTCCAGCAGACAAAAAAAAAAAGCTGGCAGCATAGTTTACTTGTAAACCATTTTCTGGTGAAAAGCTTACTCTTGGCCACCCAAATCGAGTTTTCCTGTCCAAATTCTCTTAAACTTTTTTTCCGAATAAAATACAAACTGAATCATTTGTTATATCTAGTACTAATTGCTTCCTGCTTGTTAAATGAAAATGTAAATGATATAATCAACAGACTGTTTTTGACTAGCCGCGTTTAGACCACTGAGTTGGATGGGCTTAATTATTATTGAGTTTTTCTCTCAGTTCTTCAGGGCAGAGCCCCTCCCTGCTGACCCATCAAGTCTACCAAAATACTCTCCATGCAAGGAAATGGATGCCAAGTTGCGAGATGAGGAGGCCAGAAGGTATGTGCCATGTCGAGGGGGGAAAAAACGTAATCTTTCATAACTTTCATTACCAAATTTCACAAGTAAATTAAAAACTCTGTCGACATTCTGATGTTTTCAGGCAAAGAGCGGAGGCTGTAAAAGGACGGGGACCGGAATCTGTCAGAAGGGGTTCGATAGATACTAAGAAAGCTCCCACTCCAGAATTCACTGCTCAGGTGCAGCCAAAAACTGCGAGCTGCAGCTATAAATATTACATCGTGGAGGATGCAGGGACTGGCTTCCGAATTGAGCCTCCTCGAGCATCGAAGCAGAATGGCTTCGAGCAATCTGCTTCAATGATTCACCCTTCCGCAGTAGCAGGATTGTCGATAAATAAGAGTGTAAGTGGTTCGAGAAATAATCCAGAGTTGAGGGCACAGAAATCTCACGCGACTCAATCAGGGAAGAACGAACAGGGTCCGCCAAGCAGAGATTCTTCAACGGTAAAGAATCATCCATCTGAAAAATTGTCAAATGTTTTCACAATTTTCATCTCAATCTTAGCCCCGTCTGTTGGTTTTTTATCCTTCCTTTCATCTCGTTGATTTGCGGTGGTGGTGGTGGTGTGGTTCTTGATCGTCTGACAAAAATGGAAACTCTGGTTTCAGGTGTATGTTCCGAGGAAAACCAGAATCCATTATTCTGGGCCATTGATGCCTCCTGGTGGGAACATGGAAGAAATACTCAGAGAGCACGATAGACAAATCCAGCAGGCCGTTCGCAAAGCACGCCTCGAAAAGTCTGGGACCAGAGATAACCTTGATGGTTATGGGCAGCTACATAATAACAACAGACGATACAAAGGGTAATTCTCAGAACAATTACTCCGTCGCGCATCCTTGTGGTGTCTTTCTCCTCGCCCTGCAGAACCACCCTCCGGCAGGAATCCTCTCCGTCCATGCCGCCACCGAGCAAAGCACAGATAAAATGCACCTTGAGAGCTTTCACTGAGATAGAAATTGTGTTTGACAGGGGATTGTGAGACACTATTTTGACAAGAAAGGAGGGAGGTTCTTCGATTTCTGACATGAAACGGTGAGGACTTTGTTCTGTATAGTAGATAGGAGGGTTGGTTAATTAGTAGCTACGGTCTTAAGAAGCTGTAAAGTATCATGCAAGCAACTACTGAAATGATTGAAACAGATATACTTTCTCCCTGCTGGTAATTTGGACACTATTCGTCAACATTTCATGTTGAGCCATTGAAATCCTTACAGAGAAATTGCTTAATCTGTTCATAGCTCTCTATCTATGAACATAATGGCTAGTATGTTTTTGATTGCTTGTTGACTATAACAATCCAGGCCTTTTAGAATAAAGAAGAAATCCCCATCTAGAAATCAATTAAATTAAACTAAACAAATAAGAAATCCCAGTTGAATATTGTCCAAATAAGTCGGTTTTGGGTCTAATGCTACTTTCACAAGTATTAATTGCAAGCTTAATTTTCTTAAATGATTTTAAGAGTGCATCGTTACATAATAGAGCCATAACTGCCTAGGTTATTACGGGAAAATGAGAGGAGAAAAAAGAGATTCTAATTAATAAAGATGGTGAGTTTATGTACATTTAGCTTCATTACCTTAATTACATATCTGACTTCAGCTTCTGGATGGAAAGGTTTATTGATTTCGGGAACACAGATTGCTCATAATTACCTACATATCCTGCTTGGGCTTTCGGCTTAGTTCCGAGTAATGACCACCCATTTGCTGCAAGATCTCCTCCCATAAACTTTCTGATGATGAGTCTGATGAACCCCCACAAATCAGATTTGAGCTACAGGCAGCCACATACCAGTAATCTGATTCAATCTCCTCCCTCAACTGATCTACCTGCCATCCAGCATAACCGACAAAGAATCTGAAATCCTGAGGCTTCACCACCCCTGCTCTCACTAGTGCTCCAGCATCATCCAAACTATTTCCAGCACCAAAACTCAGGCCAGGGATAACCTCTTCAAACTCTTTAAGCTTCTTCTCCCCACTTTTTAATAAAAACATGCTTGCATCAAGAGGTCCGCCAAAATGAAGAGAACAATCAGCAAAAGTGGTTGCTAATTCTGTATTAGTGGGCTTCATGTGCCTGATGTTTTTGTTCAGTGGACGGTTAATGACAACTCCAAATGGTCCCTCTTGTGGTTGTCTGGTTCCTGATCTGAGGAGGAGAACAACCGTTCTTTCAAAGGTGCGAACTCCATCAAGTTTTTCTGTCGCAACAAGGACACAACCAGTCTCAGGTACAGGAATAGGGTGGGCCCATTTCAGGCCAAGGGGTTTTGACTCTTGGGGTGTCCCAGTTTGGCTGTGAGCATCGGATTCTGCTTTCTCTGCCTGTGAAAACATTTCAAATGCTAATTTGAAGTCCATACAGCATAAATTTCACATCTTCATCAAAATACTAGGATTTTGCATGTTATAAAGCCATGGAGTCTGTTTCGGCTCATCACTATGTGAATGAACCAATCTGATAGGAAGCCATGCATCTATACTTTATGGCCTCATCTGTTTGACCTCAATTACCAGATCCATCATAACTACAAAATGGCACTCTTGCTTCCCGGGGGGTTAAGAAGAACATGCAAATTTGTTGATAAGCTCTAGGGAAATTTTGTTGACCTTACTACAGCAGATGTCATGACTCATAACCTCTAAGGAAATTTAGGGTAGTTCAACTGGTCATGGAAACAGTGAAGGAACATAAAAAAAACCAATCAAATGCTTCAAATTTTAATGAAGTTATTTCCCCTTTTTGTTATGGACCAGACCATCTATCTGAGAAGTGAGAACCCAGCAGGAGCTAGTAAATCAAATTCCTCCACAAAATCATGAAACAGATTTATTTTCCTTACATGGAGCAGCTCATTCACGTACAAACTAGACAGGGTAGAATAAAAAAGGGAGTTAATGCTGCTATGATGGACAATCTAAAGATCTAGTGTGATAGTAAATGAATGTTTATATTGTCCAAAAATATAGGGTCGAACGGTGAGCCATAACATGAAAGTTAAAAATCATCTTCTAGAGATTCATAATTATAACATTCAAAACTAAACAGATATACAGCCCAATAACTAAAGAAAGTTCACCTGCTCGTGAGCAAATAAATTTGCTCTAAACTCTCTCCAGTCCAAGTTTACCCTGTGAGACTTTTTAGAAGGAGGGTTACTTCCTTTTGAACCATCTCCATTTCCTGTACACATCCCATGCAAAATTAAATTAACTTGCAACTTTAGCAGGCAAAAAACCAAGAATTAATTATATAACTTGGTCCCCGTATTATAGCAAAACTAATTAATTAGCCCTCATGATTTCATAAACTATATATTTAACCCTTATGTTTTTAAAAACCTTTTATAACTCGATCCTTTTTGTCTATTTCATGTCTTTTTCCAATTTATAATTATTTATTATTTTAAGAAATAGAAAAAGGAAAAGAAATGTTGATAGAATGGAGAGATTTGTGAGAAAAAAACTGTACTTTTAGGAATAAAAATACTACTAAATTAAAGATGATCAACACAAGTAAAAGGACCATTTAATTGTTTTTGAGGGTTTAATTAATGTATTTTCATAAACTACAAAACTAAGTTACATTTAACTCAAAATTCAATATAATATCTTTCCTTCAACATCAAGAGATCATGCGTTCATTTGATCTTAACAAAACAATAGTATAACTTTCAAAAAGAGCAAATATGTCATTATGCACACTGATTCTCAGCCAGAATGAAATAAAGGGTGTAGTTTTATAATTTTCAGGCTACATCCAACCTCTCCTAAATCATTTTCCAAAATTTCAGGAACCAGACCAATAAATCCATGGCCTTGGAAGTGTCTAGTCCCTGCTTGGCTTTAAAGGCATACGCATGTTACTACATTAGCTATATATAGGTAACCACAAAGCACCAAAAAGTTAACAGATAAATGACAATCAAAACATGTGTCCTTTAAAAATGGGAAAAGAGTAAGCTTGTACTTGAAAGGGTACAAAAAAACAGACAAATGTACTCAGAATTTTAAAACAAGCAGTGTATAAATATCCTTTATTTAGCCGCTAAATATTTCCCTGAAAACAAGGAGATGAATAAAATAATAAACCAGATCAGTGAATCTATCCCCTAGGTAACAGATGCAACCAAGTCCCTAGAGAAAAAATGTGAATTAAAGTAATGTATTCTTATGATCGGCATGCATATTATAGTATTATCCACTTCTAGAACTAGTGGAACAAACTCACTGAGCATGGCTAATGAAAGTAAGTAGCATCAGTAATGATGGTGTATTAATGAAAGATTTATAAAGAAATTTGATTATTACCATTCTTTATTTTCTTTTACTATTATTGTTTAATTTAGGGGAAAATGTAATTCTCAAATGAGGCATCAAAATGACTGGTTAGCACAAAGGTAACATGGCGGATGATCTCAACAAACATGATAGATTAAACTATAGCACTCAAAAAATTTAAAATGAGGAGGCAATAGTGATAAATCACTACAATTAGAGGAAGGCAACCTTAATTTCACCTCTAGGTGGCATACATACAATTGGATGAGCTAAATATGCAGGGAAATTTCTATCAAAGACTTGCAACAATTAGGAAATCTTGCAGAAAAGCACTCATGCAACCATCCCTTAGTGGTGATGAGGTAACTGTATAAAACAGTAACTGTTTGCATCGTTCAGAGACCATTAATTTGGTAATTCCCAGATCTTTAACCAAAAATGCGTAACAGCAATTTATTTGGTTGTCAAAACTGAAAAGTAAGTGATGTGGGACTCAAGAAGCGTATAGAATTAGCAACCAAGTCCTTCAGAGTGCTAAGATCAATTAAAAACTATATAGCAATCAAATTTAAGATAGAATTGTCACTTCATGAAACCTTCAGCAATTTTCCCTTAAAAAACCCAATCATTGAGTCCTATCAATCAGCCTTATACACACAAGAAAAATTCCAATGATACTGTTCATAATACAGAACCTATAACAGCCATAAGCCTTGAACCTATTTTTGTAATTGATACCAGATTTTTTACCTCTTTTACAAGGAAAACCTGATTCCACTTACAAGTATGGGTGTTTCCACAAATGTTCACACAACCATATACTAACATATCCTCATAGATGCCACCTCCACCTTGCTGTGGTCATGCTAGTTTCTTATGTAATACTTTTTGGTGTTTCTACCCTATAGATTCATTTGGCGATGAAAGTGACTAAATTGAAGTGGAAGGATGAATATAGAGATTTTCTTACATAGTATCAAACTAGCAATCACTTGGATATCCTTAAACATATGATTGAACAAAATCAGTATTATATGTACCCAAAATTGTGAAAATAATAAAAATCCATACCTTAACTTAGTTCACAATTTTCATATATAAGGGAATAGGATCCATTGATTTGAGATGATTTGAGATATCTAGGTCATTGCTAAGACAGTACCAAAAAAGTAAATCTCGTGAATATGAGCTGCGGTACAGCAACAATAACATGGATTGAAGTGGTAAAAACTAATTTAGGACCAAAGTATCTCACAATGCAGTGGCCCTGAATATAATTGAATGTAGGAAAATAATCCATGTAGCTGCTCTAGATATTTAGTCTGGAATCATGTTATTTTTCTAGCAAAACCTTCAAATAGACTCTCCTATATTCTTGATGAGGCACGCGATATATATATTGAAAATTGCAAGATGATGTTAGCTCATGTGAGTATGGGGAGTCTGCTAGGAGAGTTTGTAATGAAAAAAATAAAACTACTAAATTTCTATTGATATTCAAATATCTACCTTTAACCTTTCAAATCCCTTTGAGTCGAGTCTTGCATGACTCTTGTATATGATGACTTGAAGTATTTTATACAAGTCAATTTGTCACGCACAAGTTTTTCTCATCTATTCCACCAAACTCCACGATCAGAATGAGGGAGATGGAATTGATAAGGCTGTAGGGGGAAGGTCCTAGAGATCTTGAAAAGACCATTGTCTTCTAAAGATATCATATATGCTCTAGCCCAACCAATTTTCCATTTTATTCTTTCCATTTATTAAAGTTACAATTTATTCACATCAGGCAGATACAACAAAGTCAAACTTCATTCATAATTTTATCAATCAATGCACTGGTTGATTAAATAAACCTAGAGCAAAACTTAACAATTCACTTATCAAAAACCTAAAGCTACAAATGCAGTATTGCTGATCTCAATAACCATAACCATCCTAAGTCAGCTACCCAATTACGCCAAGCAAAGTAGTTTATGTGTCTGTCATCCAGATCAACCGAAACTTTAAATCACACAAGCTAGAGGAACTGGGTTTCCATGACCTTTTTACCTGCAGATTTAAGATTTCAACATATCCACTTACAATTCCATTATCCCTCGCTGTAATTTTAGTAATTTCACAAAATAATTAACTTCTAAGAAAGTCAACAAAATCCATACGGATCACTTCTCTCCCGATTCACTCTTTCCAACCCCTCCAAATTTCTCTAATCGCATAACAAAACAAAAAAAAAAATATATACTAAATAATGTCCATTTCTTTTCATCAATTCAATCTCAATCTCTTTTTCATTCAATACAAATATCAAATCACACAATATCATCAAAAACATACCAAAATGATAAACACAAATCAAACCGATAATTCAGCCCCAAATCCCAATATGAATAAAAAAAAACGTTAATATCAAAGACAAAATAAAACAAAAAACGAACCAGAAGGCGAAGGAGAAGAGGAATTGGAGTTATCATTACTATTCTTCTTGGCCATAGCTTTAACTCCCAAAGAATGATACCCGAAAGAAGAGACTTTATGCTTCAAAACCCTAAACTTCCCAAAATTCGAGGAAACAAATGATTTCTCTGGAATTGAATGATTTCTCAAACAAAAAAGGCTTCCAGTTGTATTCTTTACATGAACTGCCCACAGATCCATCATTCTATTCTAACGGAGACAGCAATAAAAATTGGATTTCCCCGGAAAATGGAATTGAGTGAGGAAGTGTCTGTGTGTGTGTGTTATTTCCTCGGGAAAATTGGACTGCTTTATTATACGTTTTAAACGACGATGGCGTATGAGAGAGAAGATGGGTGGCCAACGGATATAATAAATAAATATATTACTCCTTTGTGTAAATAAGTGTGCTCTCACTTAATTAAATTTCAAATCAATCTCTAAAGTTCAAACTCTTACAATATTACCCCTCTACTTGTTCGTGTGCTCTCCTTTGGTCTTCGCATTTTTTTATGTGTTGTTTTATTATCATATAAATGATTTGAACCCGCAAGGTTAAAAATGAGATTGTGAAAAAAAAAAATCATGATCCCAAGGATTATCTAAATGAGATAAACAAATATTAAGTTTAGCACAAGATAAGTTTGTTTTTTCTTTGTTAAATTAATAAAAATAAATAAACATTGATTTTATCAAAATATTTATAGCGTTCAAACGCTTAAATAGTCTCATAAAATAATCACAATAATTTTTTAAAAAAATTATAGACCAAGGATCGAAGAAAAAATCAACTAAAACTAAAATTTAAAATACTTATTAAGTTCTAAACAATGATTAATGAGCTTCCATAAACTCAATTTAAAAAATAAAACACAAAGTAATGAAAATAGAGCAACCCTAATTAGCATTGAACCAAGTGCTTCTTCTTTAACCGAATAATAAACACCATTATCACTTATATATTCAAGTGGTGGCATCTGTTCCTCATCACTATCTTCATCTTCGCTAACAATTTCATTGTGATTCGTTATAAATATTGCTTGTTTGTTTGGACATTGCAAAGCAATATGACTTACTCCCAAATAATTAAAATATTTTATATCATAAATGCAAGATGTAGGAGTTTTACTTTTACTTTTACTTTTGCTATTAGTAGAGATGTCATTCTTTGTATTTAGAAAAGTTGAACCTCCTCCTCGTGTTCAATTGAGATTAGATAGCCCTTATATTCATCTTTTAATTAGGGTTTAATGTGTTAGAGAATAATATAAATTATATTATGGGACCTCACTTACAAGCTTGAGTTTTTAGATGAGATGGTTCCTTAACATGGTATCAGAGCCTTGTTGACCCAGCGGTCACGAGTTCGAATCTCACCACCATCATTCTATTTGATAAAAATCAAGCACAAGGTGATGTGGGCCTGTGCAAGTTTCAAGCCCAAAGGGCTTTCACTTGAGGGGGTGTGTTAGAGAATAATATAAATTATATTATGGGACCTCACTTACAAGCTTGAGTTTTTAGGTGAGATGGTTCCTTAACATAATGGTTATGAAGGATTCAAAGATTCACTTAGCTATGAGTTACTTTTTCACTTAAGTTGTCTCTCAATTTTCATATATATATATATATATATATATATATATATATTCTAACTTTATATAATTTTGCAACTCTACAATATTTCTAATCTTGTGATTTAACTCATTTAAAAACCTAGTCATATTGGTTCCATACCCTCCACTATATTTTTTTGTAATCATCATGATCTTCGTATCTTTATGGTATGCATCAACACTATTTGTTTTTTTAGTCAAACCCTATAATTTTTTATACAAATCCTAGTAATAACGATCATGGAAAAACCTTTTTCCTTATAATGACCGTCATCTCCTTCCAAGTATCGACAAGCGTTCTATAATTTCTTCTCATGTTCATAACAAGTTAATCCCATCAAATAATAGCATAGTTAGTGAAATCTTTAATGGCAATAAGTATTCATCAAAAACTAATTTCAAGGAAACTTAGAGGATTATTTCTACTTCGTGGCATGGAGGCCATGGTCAAATCCTTTACAGATTGATCATGCTATGGTCAACTGTTTGTGAATCCAACCCTCCTCCTCGATCCCTGCTTCATTTATCTTCTATGGAAATAGACCTTATGACATATTCCCAATTTCTTAGCACATTTATTTTTAATGTGTCTCAAATAAATAGAAAATAAAAGGAAGATTAAAAGATTGAGGAGTGATTTGTAATCAGCACTGAGGATAAAATCAAAACAGAAATAAACGACAGCACAGCTGTGAGTGACAAAAGGCACTGAAAGCGAAGTCCAGAGACTGCTCAGCGGGGGAGAATATGCTTCCGTTTTAGGCGAATTATTAAATGCAAATATCGGCGTACGTTAGCCGGTTCTTGTTGCATGGGGAAACCCGTGCGCTGCAGGGTAAGTTAACGCACTCTGGTCTCTCGACTTTCAACGTCAGGCGGGTCCCAACATATTTCCTTCTGATTTTTATTTTTATTTTTAACTCGGAAAGGAACATTAAAAAAAATAAACTCTTTATTTTTCAAAAATAAAAAAAAGTTCAGAAAACAAATGGAAAACTATGAATTTTATTTTCATTTAGGATTAAAAAAAACCTTATTTAGCTTAAAAAATATAGATTAAAAAAACTTATTTGTCCTATCAAAAACTTATTTAGCTTAAAAATATAAATTAAAAATTATTTTTTTAACATTAAAATGTAAATACATTAGTTCAAGTCAGACTTCAAATTTCATTGATTTTAAAAATTGTTTTTAAAATTATTTTTCACTAGATTATTTAATAACAATAATAAAACTCGTAGAATTAAAGATAAATCAAGTATTAGAATGTTTTTTAAGACTATAATAATTTTATTGAAAATAAATCAAATGATAAATTCAAAATCTAATAAATATTATAAGATAAAATAAAATAAAAACTACAAAAAAAAAAAACCCTACACTATTCAAAGTGAGTTGAGACCCAACTCCTCTTGTAAATGTATTAGGTAAATCCAAAAAAGAAAACTGATGCATATCTATCTCAAGGTCGAATCGTTTCCGTAAACTTCTTTTGTCCAATGCAGGGCATCCAGCGGTAAATACTTATTAATCCAACTTTTTTTATTATTATTATTAATGTAGATGTTTTAGCCAGATTTATTTTTTGGCACGAGTAAATTCCATCCTTGGATAATACATTTTATGAATTTAAATGAGCAAATAAAATTTTCAGTTGTTCTGGACTCTTACAAGGAATGAATGTTTTGACTTGAACTCGAGACCTGCTGTACGGATCGCAAACTCTCTGTCATCACATCACGATCCTTAGGGAATGTCTAACCCTGAGATGAATGACCATGAGTTTTTTTTTTGATGAAATTTACGGGTAAAAAAATTTATTTTGAATCTTTTGCAAATACTCTTATTATATAAGGATTTTTATTCAATTAATGAATTTTATCTACACAAATTGCAGCTTATTGCGCATTTAATCCTCTGTGTTAAGTGATTCGCATGTTAAGTTCTTGATTGAATTTGCAAACTCTTTATAAGATTGATCGATTTCATTGCGATTTAAGCTTCTTATTTGTATCTTATTATGTTCATAGAGTATGAGTGATTAACTTTGGTTTTTCAAGACAAAGTTCTTGTTGGGTCAAGTTACAAATATTTCATTAAACTCCAAATTAGCAATCTAAAAGATAATTTTCCATACTCTCATCGCATCGAATTATAGTATAAATTGCATTATTTATTTGTCCAAGAGTGTCTTAAGCTCCATTACATTCAACCTATGCAAGAATTAATCTAAAAATAAGCCCAAAAAAAATAAATGTTAATTTTTTATCTTGAATTGTTAGCACCCGAACATCATGAGCACAAGCTCATGAGAGATTTGAGCAGCACAAGAAGAGAGAAATCATATAAGAAGTTTTGATTAATTAATAATACTAGATTAAGTTTTGATTTGGGTTTAGATCATTGAGAAAATAGAAAATCCAAGTTTAAATAAAATGAAGTTTTTTGTAATTAATCTGAAGGGTGTTTATGATATTATATATATGAGGGCAACTTGATAATTTCTTTGTATTTCAGAATTTGTGTTAGTCTAAGATGTAAACTTGTAATTTTCAAAGTATAGCGGCTAATAAAAAAAAGAGCTAAATTTAACTTTTTCTTTTCCTTAATTATTGAAACATGATTGTTTTTTTTATCAATCAATGCTTGAATTATTCACGAATCTTGATTTTTTTTAATTTTATTGTTTTTTAATATAAAATTAAACATATATTCATTCAATGCTAGTTATTTCTCACTCAGCATGCGCGTTTTAGCTTTCTTATTAGTGACTGTTTTGAGAGGATTATTGACGCTGATTTTAAAAATAAAATTTATATTTTTTAAAATTATTTTTGACATCATTACTTGAAAATAATTAAAAAAAACACTAAAATTTTTAATTTAAAATAAAAATATTTTTTTTTTCAAAAATGATTTTAAAATACAGTGTCCGGTTTATCTCCATTTGTTGCTTGTGGAGTTTTCAAGATAATCTTAACCACTCTCTTTTTTCTTTTTACCTTTAATCTGCATTACTTCCCTGTGATGTGGTTATTCTTTGGGGAGATTTAACAGACCATATAACCCTGCCCCCCGAAATAAAGACTTTCTCCAGCTTCCTGAGATGCAGTGCTGTTTAGAACTGTAATTGAGATTCATTTTAAAAATATTTTTTATTTATAAATATATAAAAATGATATTTTTATTTTTGACAGCACATAAAAATAATTTAAAAACACTACAAAAATTTAATTTAAAATAAAATAAAACTATATATATATTTTTTTTTTTTGAAAAAACAAAATGCGAAGCATCCCATCCTTTATGTTGAATGGTTTCTCCCATAATTGTCAATACCGTTCCGATCGCCGTTCCGGTTTTTCGATTGGAATGGAACATTCCGGTTTTAGAGCGTTCTGGCATGCCGTTTCGGTGTCATACTGTTCATATATAATTAATTATATATATATATATATATATATATATATATATATATATATATATATATGAAAAAAATAAAATATTAATTTAACAAACAATTAAAATTTGAATTTATTTTTTATTTAAAATATTTTGGTGTTTTTAAATTATTTTGATGTATAGATGTCAAAAATAATTTTAAAAAAATAAAAAAAATAGATTTTGAACCTTGAACGGCATGTCCAGAACAGAACCGAGACGTTCCGGCCAGAATTTAGCCGGAATTTCCAAAACAGAACGGACCGAAATTAAAACCGAGACGAAAACGACACCGTTTTGTCTCGGTTTTTTGATCAGAATAGGCGCTCGATGGATGTCCATTCAAAGACAGATGCCACTTCTTCTCCGGATGTGCTCATGATACTATGATAGAGACTTCGACGTGGGACACAAACCATAGTAAATCCATGCACGGGGCATTAAAAAATTAAGAGATATAGCACCACACAAGTAGCATGAAACTTGAGCTGCATTAAACAGTAGCATTATCTGGTTACACATATTCAAGATGAGCGAAAACTAGAAGTTCTACTATCAGAAGGAGAACTACACCTAAATGTAATCTAAAGAACATTAAGATATCTAGAACATTAATAGTAACTGCCCCGTACATTTGTAAGGAATGAAAATCCACCTTCATGCAAGCTAGTTACTCTCAGCGAGGTGCGGCGTACATCTGGGTTGAGTCATATTGTGGAAAACCAGGCTGCGGAGACACGGTTTTCGCATAACCAACCGGTGCTGCTGTCGCAGGAGCAGCTCCATAAGCAGCCGATTGTGGGACTGACTGATCATAAGCTGGTTGAGTTGGAGCTGGTTGAGCATAAGCCTGCTGGCTGGTTGGTGCACTGAAAGCAGGGGCGCTACCATAAGCAGGATCTTGGGCCACTTGATAGCCATAACCTGCATTGTTCGCAGCTTGCTGCTCAGGATATCCTTGTGAAGATGGATATCCCGCATAGGCCGTGGCAGGAACTTGACCATAGCCAGCTGCTGCTTGTCCACCAGGCTGTCCGTATGTTGGAGCAGGCTGGCCACCTTGCTGAGGATAGCCTTGGCCAGATGCAGGCGGTGCCTGATTATACCCATCGGAAGCTGATCCAGACCCGTTAGGAGGATATGCTTGCTGCATGGGCCCACTTGATGCATATGGATACTGCTGTTGTGGCGGTTGACCATACGATTGACTTGGTTGCATGGGACCTTGATAAGATACATCTCCTGGTTGACCAGGCCTAGGAGGGGCATATGATTGAGGAGGTGGACCCTGTGATGGCATGCCATACGATGGCTGCTTGCCATATTGCGGTTGTGCCCCATAGCCTGGTTGGTTGCTGGCCTGTGGATAAGCTGGCTGAGCGCTTCCCTGCCCATAAGCATACTTCTGTTCATCATATCCATACCCATAGCTCTGGTTAGGAGCTGCCTGGGAATAGGGAGCTTGATGACCATAATTTGGACCATGGGACTGTCCATAATTGTAATTCACCTGGGATGGAGGTCCGCCGCCCATAGCAGGGGCAGGGGAATGACGAGAAACATGCCCGGGAAGAGATGTCAAGATGTAGGAGTTTTACTTTTACTTTTACTATTAGTAGAGATGTCATTCTTTGTGTTTAGAAAAGTTGAACCTCCTCCTCATGTTCAATTGAGATTAGATAGCCCTTATATTCATCTTTTAATTAGGGTTTGATGATTATGAAGGATTCAAAAATTCACTTGGCTATGCATTACTTTTTCACCTAAGTTGTCTCTTCATTTTCATAATCATATGTACTGTATTTTCTACTTTTATATAATGTTGCAACTCTACAATGTTTCTAATCTTGTGATTTAACTCATTTAAGAACCTAGTCATATTGGCTCCATACCCTCCATTATATTTTTTTTATAATCATCATGATATTTGTATATTTATGGCATGCATAAACACTATTTGTCTTTTCAGTCAAATCATATAACTTTTTATACAAATCTCAATAATAATGATCACAAAAAAACTTTTTTCCTTATAATGACCTTCATCTACTCCCAAGTATGACAAGCGTTTTATAATTTCTTCTCATGTTCATAACAAGTTGATCCTATCAAATAATGGCATAGTTAGTGAAATCAATAATAGCAGCAAGCTTTACCTTTTCTTTTTAAAATAGTGGTGACAATAAAAATAAATTAGCTCAATCTTCTTTTCCCACTTTTAAAGCAGCCTCGAAATCTTCTTTACCTGAAATGTCAAAATCTTTATCTTGAAATTACCCAAACTCATATCCAACCCATCACGATGTCTAAAATTCCTAAAATCATCCTTATGGACAAATTTCATGGTTTCTATGCTACCAAAACTTATCTTCATGGTTTGTTTAAGCACAAAAGAAGTATTTCATGGTAAAAGAATTAATCCCTACTCACTCTCTCATGTTTTTACATTTCTTTTGCGTTTCACTTAAAAGAATTTTGAAAGAAATACATTGTTCTTTGAAAATTCTTTTGAAATAAGATATTGAATTATATGATAAAATACGTTGGGAATAAAAATTCTAATCCAAATTCAATATTAAACTCTATGTGTCTAAATTGAACGAGCTATAATTTTGAAAAAAAATCCAGAAAAATGAACCAATGAAATATATTTAAAAAAATGGTTTGCGAGCCAAAAACTTGAACCATATAATTTCTTGACAAAACATTGCTGTAATATATAATAAAACAAAAAAAAATGAAGCAAATTTTTTTATGTATTGTTTGTTGTTTGAAATATAAAGAAATGTTTATGAGCAATTAATCTTCCAATGTTTTTAATCCTCCAAGTTTCCTGATGACATTAATCAAGCTCTAATCAAGGAAAGCAATCATTTCTTTAATGGCAATAAGTATTCATCAAAAACTAATTTCAAGGAAACTTAGAGGATTATTTCTACTTCGTGGCATGGAGGCCATGGTCAAATCCTTTACAGATTGATCATGCTCTGGTCAACTGTTTGTGAATCCAACCCTCCTCCTCCATCCCTGCTTCATTTATCTTCTATGGAAATAGACCTTATGACATATTCCCAATTTCTTAGCATATTTACTTTTAATGTGTCTCAAATAAATAGAAAATAAAAGGAAGATTAAAAGATTGAGGAGTGATTTGTAATCAGCACTGAGGATAAAATCAAAACAGAAATAAACGACAGCACAGCTGTGAGTGACAAAAGGCACTGAAAGCGAAGTCCAGAGACTGTTCAGTGGGGGAGAATATGCTTCGAATTATTAAATGCAAATATCGGCGTACGTTAGCCGGTTCTTGTTGCATGGGGAAACCCGTGCGCTGCAGGGTAAGTTAACGCACTCTGGTCTTTCGACTTTCAACGTCAGGCGGGTCCCAACATATTTCCTTCTGATTTTTTTATTTTTTTTAACTCGAAAAGGAACATTAAAAAAAATAAACTCTTTATTTTTCAAAAATAAAAAAAAAGTTCAGAAAACAAATGGAAAACCATGAATTTTATTTTCATTTAGGATAAAAAAAACTTATTTAGCTTAAAAATATAAATGAAAAATTATTTTTTTAACATTAAAATGTAAATACATTAATTCAATTCAGACTTCAAATTCCATTGATTAAAAATTGTTTTAAAAATTATTTTTTACTTGATTATTTAATAACAGTAATAAAACTCGTAGAATTAAAGATAAATCAAGTATTAGAATGTTTTTTAAGACTATAATAATTTTATTGAAAATAAATCAAATAATAAATTCAAAATCTAATAAATATTATAAGATAAAATAAAATAAAAACTACAAAAAAAAACTCTTACACTATTCAAAGTGAGTTGAGACCCAACTCCTCTTGTAAAGGTATGAGGTAATTCCAAAAAAGAAAACTGAGCATGCTTCCTGTTCATGGAAGATGCATATCTATCTCAAGGTCGAATCATTTCCGTAAACTTCTTTTGTATATTGCAGGGCATCCAGCGATAAATACTTATTAATCTAACTTTTTATTATTATTATTATTAATTAAGATGTTTGAGCCAAAAAAAAATTTAGTTATGAGGATACTTTATCCCTAAATAATTGGTTGCTCTGAACTCTTACAAAGAGTGAACATTCTGACTCGAACTTTAACTATATAGTTGGTTTTCATATTTTGATAGGTTTTCAATATTTGGTGTCATAGTGACTTGGGATTTTTCGGGTTGTCATCTATCAAACTTTGGACTTGATATGTGGTATCATGAACACTAGTAATTTAGAGTTTTTTTTTTTGGTGAAATTCACGGGTAAAAAATTTATTTTGAATCTTTTGCAAATACTCTTATATAAGGATTTTTATTCAATTAATGAATTTTATCTACACAAATTGCAGTTTATTGTGCATTTAATCCTCTGTGTGTTAAGTGATTCGCAGGTCAAGTTCTTGATTGAATTTGCAAACTCTTTATAAGATTGATCGATTTCGTTGCGATTTAAGCTTCTTATTTATGTCTTATTATGTGCATAGAGTATGAGTGATTAACTTTGGTTTTTCAAGACAGTTTTTGTTGGGTCAAGTTACAAATATTTCATTAAACTCCATATTAGCAATCTAAAAGATAATTATAGTATAAATGGCATTATGTATTTGTCCAAGAGTGTCTTAAGCTCCATTACATTCAACCTATGCAAGAATTAATCTAAAAATAAGCCCAATAAAAAATACAGCAACCAAATCTATGAACACAAGCTCATGAGAGATTTGAGCAGCACAAGAAAAGAGAAATCATACAAGAAGTTTTGATTAATTAATAATACTAGATTAAGTGTTGATTTGGGTTTAGATCATTGAGAAAATAGAAAATCCAAGTTTAAATAAAATGAAGTTTTTTGTAATTAATCGCAAGGGTGTTTATGATATTATATATATGAGGGCAACTTGATAATTTCTTTGTATTTCAGAATTTATGTTAACCTAAGATGTAAACTTGTAATTTTCAAAGTATAGCGGCTAATAAAAGAAAGAGCTAAATTTAATTTTTCTTTTCCTTAATTATTGAAACATGATTGTTTTTTTATCAATCAATGCTTCAATTATTCACGAATATTGATTTTTTTTTTTAATTTTATTATTTTTTTATAAATTAAACATATATTCAATCAATGCTAGTTATTTCTCACTCATCTTGCGCATTTTAGCTTTCTTATTAGTGACTATTATGAGCAGAGTTATAAATCTCGTTCCGTTCCGACCGGAACGGCCCGTTTCACTGAAAAATTCAGGATAAAAGGTGACGTTTTTGTCCCGGGTAGAATTCCGGACCAATCCGGCCATTCCGGCCGGAACGCCCCGGTTTTTGTACCGGGGGTTCCGTTCCGGTGTCAGCCAAAATCCAAAACGACGTCGTTTTCCTCAGAGGTGGTTTTCCTCAGTTCAGTTCAGGAAAACCCAAAACAGCTTTCATTTCTGAACTCAGTTTCGGGTCTGTATCCGAGTACACACTCAACCAACCTTGCTCTCCAAGTGATATTTGAGAAGAGTTTGGAGGAGAGGAAGAGAGGAGGGTCTGGTCGTGCGGAGGCCGGAGAGTGATTAGAGGGAAGGATCGGAGAAGAAGAGTCATGGTGATGGTGGGGTCAAAGAAATGGCGTGGGAATTTTGGAGAAGGAGCAGAGGGGTTGAAGCTTGAAGGAATAAAAAAAAATTGGGATTTTAGTGAGGGGGGGCGGCGGCCTGAAGAGTGAAGAGAATAAGATAGGGTTTTTTAGCTTGAAATGAAAGTGAAGGGGACAAAAACGGGGTGGGTGGGTTTTTACTTTTTATAGTAAGTATTATTATATTATAATTATTATTATTATATAATAATAGTTATTAATTATAATAATAATATGTAGAAGATGTTTGATGTATTTTTCTTTTATTTTAGAACATTTTACTTTCATAATATTTTAGAATTTTAAAGATGTTTCTAATTTTGAGATTATGTTTGTATTGTATAATTTAAATTTCATTTATCTTGAATTTAAATTATACTTGTTAAATTAATATTTTATTTTTTTCATATATATAATTAAATAAATATGAATAGTACAAAACTGAAACGGAACGCCGGAATGCACCGAAACCGGAATGTTCCGTTCCAAACAAAAAACCGGAACGGATTTTACAACTATGGTTATGAGTGTTATTGAGACTGATTTTAAAAATACTTTTTTGTTTAGAAATAAATTAAGATAAAATTTTATATTTTTTAAAATTATTTTTTACATCATTATTACTTGAAAATAATTAAAAAACACTAAAAAAATTAATTTAAAATAAAAATTAATTTATTTTTTTCAAAATGGTTTTAAAATACAGTGTCCGGTTTATCTCCATTTGTTGCTTGTGGAGTTTTCAAGATAATCTTAACCAATCTCCTTTTTCTTTTTACCTTTAATCTGCATTACTTCCCTGTGATGTGGTTATTCATTTAACAGACCATATAACCCTGCCCCCGAAATAAAGACTTTCTCCAGCTTCCTGAGATGCAGTGCTGTTTGTTTAGAACTGTAATTGAGATTCATTTTAAAAATATTTTTCATTTATAAATATATAAAAATGATATTTTTATTTTTGACATCAGTACATAAAAATAATTTAAAAACACTAAAAAAATTCAATTTAAAATAAAATAAAACTATATATATGTATTATTTTTTTTTGAAAAAACAAAATGCGAAGCATCCCATCCTTTCTGTTGAATGGTTTCTCCCATAATTGTCAATACCGTTCCGGTTTTTCGATTGGAACGGAACGTTCCGGCATATCGTTTCGGTGTCGTACTGTTCATATATAATTAATTATATATATATATATATATATTTATATATATATATATATATGAAAAAAATAAAATATTAATTTAACAAACATAATTAAAATTTGAATTTATTTTTTAATTAAAATATTTTGGTGTTTTTAAATTATTTTGATGTATAGATATCAAAAATAATTTTTAAAAAATAAAAAAAAATAGATTTTGAACCCGGAACGGCATGTCCGGAACAGAACCGATACGTTCCGGCCAAAATTTTCAGAACGAAACAAACTGGAATTAAAACCGAGACGAAAACAACACCGTTTTATCTCAGTTTTTTGAACAGAATAGGCGCTCAATGGATGTCCATTCAAAGACAGATGCCACTTCTTCTCCGGCTGTGCTCATGATACTATGATAGAGACTTCGACGTGGGGACACAAACCATAGTAAATCCATGCACGGGGCATTAAAATTAAGAGATATAGCACCACACAAGTAGCATGAAACTTGAGCTGCATTAAACAGTAGCATTATCTGGTTACACATATTTAAGATGAGCGAAAACTACAAGTTCTACTACCAGAAGGAGAACTACACCTAAATGTAATCTAAAGAACATTAAGATATCTAGAACATTAATAGTAACTGCCCCGTACATTTGTAAGGAATGAAAATCCACCTTCATGCAAGCTAGTTACTCTCAGCGAGGTGCGGCGTACATCTGGGTTGAGTCATATTGTGGAAAACCAGGCTGCGGAGACACGGTTTTCGCATAACCAACCGGTGCTGCTGTCGCAGGAGCAGCTCCATAAGCAGCCGATTGTGGGACTGACTGATCATAAGCTGGTTGAGTTGGAGCTGGTTGAGCATAAGCCTGCTGGCTGGTTGGTGCACTGAAAGCAGGGGCGCTACCATAAGCAGGATCTTGGGCCACTTGATAGCCATAACCTGCATTGTTCGCAGCTTGCTGCTCAGGATATCCTTGTGAAGATGGATATCCCGCATAGGCCGTGGCAGGGAACTTGACCATAGCCAGCTGCTGCTTGTCCACCAGGCTGTCCGTATGTTGGAGCAGGCTGGCCACCTTGCTGAGGATAGCCTTGGCCAGATGCAGGCGGTGCCTGATTATACCCATCGGAAGCTGATCCAGACCCGTTAGGAGGATATGCTTGCTGCATGGGCCCACTTGATGCATATGGATACTGCTGTTGTGGCGGTTGACCATACGATTGACTTGGTTGCATGGGACCTTGATAAGATACATCTCCTGGTTGACCAGGCCTAGGAGGGGCATATGATTGAGGAGGTGGACCCTGTGATGGCATGCCATACGATGGCTGCTTGCCATATTGCGGCTGTGCCCCATAGCCTGGTTGGTTGCTGGCCTGTGGATAAGCTGGCTGAGCGCTTCCCTGCCCATAAGCATACTTCTGTTCATCATATCCATACCCATAGCTCTGGTTAGGAGCTGCCTGGGAATAGGGAGCTTGATGACCATAATTTGGACCATGGGACTGTCCATAATTGTAATTCACCTGGGATGGAGGTCCGCCGCCCATAGCAGGGGCAGGGGAATGACGAGAAACATGCCCAGGGAAGGGGAGCAGACAATGGGGCAGAAGCTGGATGTTCAGATACATGACCTCCTTGGCCACTATAGTAATCATAGCCGCCACCGTGTTGATGAAGGCCTTGCATGTTAGCAGGAGGTCTTTGCTCCCAGCCAGAACTGTAGTTACTTCTGGGAGCCATCTGTTGTGGAGGATAACCACCATAACTTTGAGGATACTGTCCACCATGGGATGTATATGGACCCCGATTATAATCATATGGCATTTGCTGGTTTGAATGATGACCGCGTGGACCCCAATGAGTTGGGCCAGTGGGTCCTCGGGGTCGATACGACTGTTGCTGGTTGAAGCTGCTAGAGAGAGTTGATGGCCTCATAGTCTATCCAAAGCAAATGACAAATAAGAAATTAGTGAGCAGAACCACTTTCAATTGACAAGAAAAAGAAACTACAAAGAGTCTCTGAATATTTCAAAGAGCAAACCGCATCATTTTTTTTTCTGAAGCAAGACAGCACCAAAACAAAGCCACATTTCAAGTGAATATTAAAAGGCATGCAACTTTGACAGAGTATATAGTATTATATGTGAAATGTAAAAAACAAATAAACATAAAAGCGAGTGAGAAACACTTTGATCCTTTTTCTCTTCATGAGTCAGTTCAATTCATTTTGCATTTGATAACAGCACAACAGCTAGTAACATAAACAAAACATTATCATAAAAGGAAACAGGCCAATATAGATGTTAAAAAGGTGTACAAAACATGTATCATAAGAAGAAAACGAGCCATTATAGATGTGAACAGGTGTGCAAAACTCACAAAAGGAAAACAAGCCATTATAGATGTGAACAGTTGTACAAAACATGTTGAATTTAAATGAACGGAAGGGACCAAAGAGTGGGAATAAAGTCCAAGCTGGACAGAAAGGCCCTATGTGAAACACAAAACATTATGAGATGTCACATATAACAATTTCACGAGTTTCTGAATATTCAAGTGTTCAAAGATAGCCAACTAACATCTCTTTTCTACCACAGAAGGATATCTTCTATCTTAAGATATAAAATAAAAGAAAAATAATAATAGATAAACTGAGCAACCTATGGACCTGTCCTTCCATACAGCCTCTTACCTTCCCTTGAATTAAGTCAATTCAATACCCAGTTACATCAGGTTGATATGAATTCCAAACATAATATTTGCTGAAATGAGAATTTATACATTCAAATATATTATACTGAAGAAAAGGTTGAGAATGACAAAATGCCATGGTTTCTTTGGAGTTCAAGTGAATAGAGGTTTATATGCTCGTAGTTTGCAGTTGAAAATGAGACCCACACAAGTTGTAAAGAACAAAATCTGATGATACAATAAAATAATTGTATGGTTGTGCAGATCTGCCATGTTTAAGATAAACATTGTCTCATGTTCTATTCTACATGGTCAAGATGATCTAGACATGCACAGTATAATATAAAGAGCAATAGTAAAGGACATTACCATATCCAATGCAGGTTTTAAGATCCTAGAAATACACTCTAATGATCAAATCACATCAGGTTATATCAGTAGAGTAGCATATTGAAAATAAAAGGCATATTCCTAGTGATTTACTAGCTAAATATGCTTTTATAGCCACTCCAATGCAACTTGAAGGCAAATCATATAACATATATATTATTCCTTAAATGTTTCAGCACAGAAGCAGATGCGAATTTGAAAGTGAAATTCTAATTAAAGCTTCACATACAAGGACTTCACCAGGTATTATACTTTCTTCCAACATGTGTCTCATGCTAAGGTTATGTATCACTGAATTATTATTGTACAACTTCGAAGTCTCAAAGCATTCTTACCAACTATTACCATCCTGCAATTGCGAAACTTAATGCCTGATACCTCTCTTCGGTTGATGAGAGTGAATAGTGGCTGTCTATTGCTACACCAAAAAAGCAATGTTGACCCCATGGGAAAGGAAAAAGCCAAATCTGCATTTTAAAGTCAACCAATTCCAAATTGGCACCTTGAACACAAATAAATCATGGCAACCGACATCTTGGATGGAATATAGATCTTCCTAAGAGCATTCAAATGACCTTGGAATGGATCATTCATTAATACCATAAACTCCATTCTGTCATTTATTTAAAGATCTAGCTCTCATAGAAAACTATAGAACAGCTCTTGACATGGATGAATGGTTCTCTAACATACAAACAAAATAATCATGACTGCAATTGCAGTTAAAAACAATTCACCCACAAGCAACAAAAGGATGAACTTGAAACAGCCTAAAACTCTATTTGCCTAAGCAGAGGCTGTATAAACATTTCCCTACATAAAGAAACAGTCTAATATGACGTTTACATTCTATATTTTTTTCTTGGACAGGATATTATCAAATGATGATTACTCAAAATGACAATAAATGTTTCTTCCACTTACTCATATAGGCAACAAATCTATGTAGAAAATCGATCCTTCAAGTAGCAAATCAGAGACCAGGCAGCCTAAGTACAGCAGAATAAGCCACACAAACAAAGAAACTATTGCCATATCAAATTGTCAAATTACTAAGAAAAAAAAATATATTAGACAATTAGACAGAAACGGATCAGAGTAAGAATATTTCAATCCATGTGTTGATGCCAAGCTTGCACAATTTCGAGATAAAACATTATTAAACCAAAACAAATTCACAAAACTAGCTCATGAGATCCTAGACATGCATTAATGCCTCACGGAACCAAAGAAAATAGTATTTGGTGCATGCAATAATACAGATCCAAAGCTCAACTGCTAAACAATGCCTGGTACAAAATTAGATACTAGTCAATCAAATACTATTAATTTTATGAAATCAACACAACAATCCATAATAAAAGGTACCAACATATCAATCCACCTGAAGCAACCACAATTACAGCAAATTTGAAATATACTCTATATAGGAGAAAAAGTAGGCAAAAACAAACCTGATTCATGACATCCATTATCATTTCTCTGGCCATCTCAATTTGTCTCGTATCTCCAGTTACACGCACTGTTCTTTCTTTTGATTCATCCCCTTCTGGAAGATGTTGAGGTATCAACTGAAGTAAAACAAGGTTGTATCATTGAAATTTTTTAGGGATATTGTAAAGTCAAATCTATATGAAAGTGCATTTGGTGCCAAGCCAGCAATATCAACTACCTGAATCCGAGCCCCTGATTTGGCTTGAAGACCTTTGATGGTTTCCCCACCCCGTCCTATGATTAGACCAACCTGGACGCAAGCTTGCATCAGCATAGTTGAGAATCACAACTAAAGAATGCATCCATCAGAAATCATAAATTAACCTTCTCATTGGGAACTGGGATCTCCAGCTGATCTCCCACTCCAGAATTTTGTGCGCTAGTAGCAAGGCCCATAGCTACCAGAGCAGGGGAACCCCCAGCATCAGCCTACGACATGATATCCAAATTAAGTGAATGCAAAACACCACGAAATCATCCAAATAAATGGCAAGGTACTCACAAAACTTTAAAAAAAAAGACACTAGAGCAAGAAAAATAGGCAACAAAGAAAGAATTAAATTTCAACACCTCTGCTATGACTGCATTGATGAGCTTCTCAGCCTTGCTTATACTACTTAAACTCCCTATTAATTCCACTGGCCTTGTTGTTGATTGTGGATCAGCTTCAGCATCCCTTGTGATTTGAATTTTAGCTCCAGAATTATACTGCAGGTAACGTATAGTATCTCCACCCTTTCCAATAAGAACTCCAACCTGCCACAGCATTTACATGTGTTTTAAACCTTTGTTTCCAGAATAATCTTTGAAAGAACCTGACAAAAATATAAAGGGAAACAGAATCCAAGCAACTATTTCACTGCTGACCACGCTCAAAAACTGTTCAGTATAATTGGACAAGGGTCACATCCACGCTCAAAAAAAATTAGATGGTTGGGTTATCATAAGAAATCCACTCCGTCCCCTCACATATCATACTCAATTCCCCAACATTTTACCTGAACAAGCTTGATCAGGTTTCATTACACAGTTACAAGAACAGGCTTGGTTAACACACCTTGTCATTTGGGACCTCCATTTTACGCGATGTTGTTTGATCCTCAGATAGATGTTCCTCAGCCTCCTCAGACAGCTTTTCAGCATTTGGTTTCTCAGCATCCTCAGACTTGGAATCATCACCAGTAGCGTGGTCAGTATTATTAGTCTCCTGATTATTTGCATTTGGGTCTTCTTTATCATTTGTTTCTAGCACCTCCTCGGACACAGGCTCGGCATTATCATCCTTTTCATGCTCATTCTCTACACCTGGCTCTTCAGCTTCTTCCCTTGGATGTTCATCTACCTTGTCTCCTTTGAAACCATTTTCGCTGGCTGTTACCAACAAAAACAAAACCATCAGAACCCAACCCCACCTCCAGATATATATCATCATTCGCAAGAAAATATAACAAATGTCAAGACTTCAACAGAACCCAATTTTCACAACAACCAAACCAACCAAAATAACAATTCAAGTTACGATTTATTGATATGATATTTCTTTTTTAGACAATAAAAAAAATCACTTCATTGGCACGAAAACCGACAATAAAATAATGAAATAAAATAATTTCTAAATTATTAACAGAAACAAACCCTAAAATTCAAAACTTCATTACCTAACCCATCGGTTTTTATTTCATCGGTCTTTAGCCGTTTAGACTCAGGCGAACAGCCATCCTCCACATCATCTGCTTTCTCATCCTCTTCAGGCTCCTGTTCGTCGGCTGGACTCGGCTCAGCTTCTTCTAGAGATTTAGGCTCTAAATCTTCCAGCTTTCTCTTGTGATCCGACGCCACAGGAACCACATCCTGCGCCACAAGCTCCTCCTCCGCCATTCCTTGTAGCAGGAAGATTTGAAACTACCGTTGGTATGGATTAAGATTAAAAATATTATATAAATGAGAAAAGTTAGAGCGATTGGAAATTCAGGGATTGTAGTTTACGGTTAGATGATGTGTAGAAAAGTTAGAGTGATTGGAAATTCAGGGATTGTAGTTATCATCAAGAGAGGGTTTAAGGCTCTTCTTTTAGGGTTTGTGTGGTCGATGGGTAGATAGATATGGTGTATCAAAGAAGGGCTAGGGTTAGGCTGTTATTGGGTTCAAATTTGTGGGTCGTGTGTTTTGGTCTAGGGAGAAAAGGTTGTGCTTTGCCCCCAGGGTGAGGAAGATTCTATGGTATTTTTTCCGGTTGTATTTGTTTTTTCTTTTTTCTAGAGAATAACTAGTATGTCTAACAATGTATTAATTATTTTATAGAATTCACAAAAAAAAAATATATAGCTAGAAATTTTTTTATAAAAATATTTTAATTATAAGTAAAAATTAAAAAAACATATATAGCAGTCTTGCTAAAAAAAGCATATAACAAACTTGCAAAATCAAATATAGTAGGAGAAAACCCTATATAGCAATATATATATATATATATATATGTGTGTGTGTGTGTGTGTGTGTGTGTGTGTGAAAATTTCAAAATCATGTTTAAACATATAAACCTTAGGCCTTATTTGGCATTATGTTTCAAAAATATTTTTTAAAAAAAATAGTGTTTTTAGATTATTTTTATATGTTGATATCAAAAAAAAATTAAAAAATATCATTTTGATGCATTTCTAAACGAAAAAAACACTTTTAAAAGTAATTTTAACAATATTCTCAAACAGACATAATCTTATAGAAATATTGGTGTTTTATTGAGTACTAAAACAAATTGAACATTTTCTTTCTTGATATCATGTAAACCTTGCCATACCTAGACATAAATGAAACTCTTCAAAATTATAATGTAAAAATATGTGAAAAATTGAAGTCCTTGCCTAGTAATTTATAAAAAAAACTTATGAATCCTGAAAATTAGTACTAGTTTCAAAGATTCAGATAAATTAATAGTTATACACCCTTTTGTATTTGCTTTTTACAAAATATTATCCTTTTTATATTTTTTCGTAAATGTATTTATTTATCACCAACAATTATTCTGATTATATTTTTTAAACTTTATTTGCAGTTCAATTTATTAATTTGTAAAAAATACAATGTAAAACCCTTAAAAAAGACTCATCAATATAATTACTTTCAAAATGTTTGATATTGAGCTTTAAAAAAAAAGACTAATTGATAAGGTCATAACAAAACTTTTGATGTTGAACCCTTAAAAGAAAACTTGTCAAATTGATCGTGGACCATAGGGATGGTTCACATTGAAGTAAGTTTTGGCTTATTTATTCTAGTTAGTTCTAAAGTGGGTGTAAAGACGCTACTTTATTCAATAGGTCTTAATGGGATCATGTTGCCCAAATCTAATTGTTATATTACATAAATTTACACATATAATAAATTATTGTTTTTGTTTTTTCTTAATTTTAAAATTTACTATTTATTGTTGTTTATTTTTTATGAGAATACTATTATTGCAAATATTTGGTCTCATGCTCATACAAAACACAACGTGCATAACAATGTAAGTAAACTCATTCATGTATGGAAAATAAACTAAATATTACAAATTACTTACAACAACATAAGGAAATATAACATCATATACAATAAATTAACTACATATATCACAAATAAATCAATGTGTTAGGATTTGAAATTGACTTTCAAGGTAAAAAAAAAAGGGTGAGAAAATGCTGAAAATTTTTGATTGGGGCATATGGCACACATGACTTATGTGTTAACTTATTGGCTTCCAAGACTATAATGCGCACGTGTTTGTCACACACCATCTAATTACCCTTGCAAACACAAAACAGAAAGCCATTTGTTTTTATTTATTTTTTAATGGTTGGTGAAGCTATTGTGTTCTTAAAGCTAAACATGGTTGCTAACTAATGGGTTTATAGACTCATTTTATAGCGATGTTATGGTTTGTCTTATGGTAGATGAGAGGATCATGACATGGTAAAGAAAAAACTGATTAATATATATATATATATATATATATATATATATATATATATATATATATATAGACACGTGTGTGTGTGTGTGGAAGGTGGCAATTAGAAAAGAGATAGAGATGTATGCATGCCATTTGATTAAAGGATAAAAGGCTAATTAAATATGGTTTATAAGAGGCTAATGGATATTGGTTTATGAAAATAATGATTTTTATAGTGTAGTTTGACGGGTTGGTAGGAGATGGAGTTTAGCTAAAGTTGATGATTTGTGGCGAGTGTGGTGAATATGTAGGCTACAATGATTCAACTAAGAGGTTAGTGGTCTAGGGTAGAGATTTGTTTAGTGGTTTCTTAAGGAGAATAATGGTTTATGGTTGAAGGTTATTGGGTGGTTGTTGGTGTATGGTTATGAGTGTAAGGGGAAGATGAAATGTTATGTATGATGGTTAATGGTGGATTTGGCTAATTGAAATCTAATAAGGTTAAAGGTTGGTAGATTTTTGGTGGCAAGGTTTGTTCAGGTTAGATGGAAGAAGAACATATTAGGCTTTTTTTAGTATGTTTGTATGCATTGTTTGTAGTATATTTTTTTAGAGAAATCAAAGTTGTGGGTTAAGATAGAAATGATAGGATATGAGTTTGTGATGGTGGTTTAATGGTTTTTCTATTGGCAAAGATGTTATGCTCGACGAATAGAAAAAAGGATAGTAAAGGTATGGTGGCTGAGATGAGATAATAGTAATCTTGAATGTTTTATGGGAGGTTAATGTGATAAGAAAACAATATGCAACAAAGGTTAGTTATGTTGTTGTTGTTGTTCATGTGTTATTAGTCTTACTCTATCATCTAGTATTTATATATATATATATATATATATATATATATATATATATATATATATGTGTGGGGGAAGAGTCGTTAAAGTTGTAAGATTTGGGTATTAAATTTATTCGATATTTTAATTGAATTTTTTTGAAATTTAAAGGATCAAAATATGATATTTTAGTGGATATTTGATATATGTTTTGGGATTGTTGAAATTAGGGGTTTGGATTATTGTAAATTATAACTAAAGCTTAATTGTTGTTGTAAGATAAAATTTGAATCTTGGAATATTTTGTCTTTTCATTACAATCTTGAGCTTTTAGATTTTTTTTTCATGATATCATTAAATTTAAAAAAAAATACAATTTAATCCCTAAATGAATTAAATGAATCTTTCAATTTGGATGTTCTCTTGTGGAATAAAAGTTACACCATAACCTTTATGGATTTATTGGCTCAAGGGTGTATAACTACTAATGAATAACTACTAATGAATAATCACATTGATGATTTAGTTTTAGAATGTTTCCCCTAATCGATATTTATACATATTGATTTATGTAGACTCGTGTATAGACATCCATTATTAGTGGACAATTATTCAAGGCTAAAATATTTATATCATATAAGAATATGTCATCTTAATATCCTTAATAAAAAACTAAGAGTAACGATCTTTAAGAGTTTATTTATAATAAGAATCATTTATACATTTTCCCCAATAACCCTATTCTCAAAATATATGTTATATCCTTTTATAATTTTCTTTGTTTTATTTTCTTTCCTTCTATTTTTTTTTATTTCCTCCCTTCTATTCTTTCTCCCATTCTTTTTATCTTTTTTTTCTGTTCATTTGAGGATTAATTCCCTAATTATATATGTTTATGGTATATTATGGATTTTATTTTACAATCATTGATTCATTGAACATTAATCTTAACCATTGATTCATCGAACATTAATCCTAACCATTAATCCATTATACATGTTTTATCTTGAAATTTTACATAAAAAGGTTTTAAGAAAAATGACATTGAATGACATATTGTGTATCCTTTTAAGAAACAAATTAAATGATGTGTGTTTCTCTTCTGAATTAAGATTTCTTATTAAGATGAAAATACATTATTAAGGGATTTTCAAATTATCCCTTTTCTTCAATGCCTTTAATGTACCTTGGTTTTGAAAACTTTCAATATGGTCTAAAATTGAACTTATTATATTAAATTTATTTTAATTCCATCTATAATCAAAACAAATATTGCCCTTTTAATTTCAAAGCCTTTTTATTTTGCTCATTAGACCTTACTTCTTTTATTTTTGTTGTCCAATTAACACTTAATTTTGATTTTGTTATTTAATTAAGCCTTTTATTTAAATTAATAAGACCTTAGATTTTTTTATCTCTATTATTTTGATCCTTGGTTTTTTAATTTATTCAAATTCAACCTTTTTCTCCATTTTCTATTTAATAAATTTACTATTTATCTAATTTTATATGTAATTGTATTTTTTTTTTTTTTTGGATTTTGATTTTTTATATAAGTCTTATGTTTTTCAAAAAAAAAAAACTATCAAATTCTGTCTACAAAATATTTTGATGTCAAATTTGTTTTACAAAGCTATATGAAAATGCTTATAAAAAGAAGATATATGACAAATGTTTTATCTTTATTATGCTTATAGTACAAAGTGCCAGAAATATTTTTTTATTGGCTTTATCTAGTAAGCTTGTAAATGAAGGATGCTAATTTTGAAAAACTTTGAAAAGTGACTTTGATTGTAAATTTTGAATTTTGATAAAACTTATTAGTGACCAATCTTTTTTTTTTTGAAATGGAAAAATGGAGAGATGAGTAACCTTATTTAATAAAATGGTCAAATTAAGAGGTGAATGACATTATTTTTCTTATAAAATAATGAAATAAAGAGGTGCCTTACCTTGTGAATATTGAAATTGGTTTTAATTAAAAAGTGACCTACCTTACAAATTTTGAAATTGGTTAAATCATTAGGCAATCTACCTTATGCAATTTTAAAAATTGATCATATTAAGAGGCGACTTACCTTATCTTCTAAATTGTGATATTAGCTCAAAAGTGTTTTTTAATTTGGCTATGAGACTTTGCCTACAACAAGGTTGAAATCATGGTGTAGGGTTAAAACCTCTTAGTATTAGGGTGAATCCATGTGACTCAAATAAAACTTATCGTATTGGTTTGAAATCTAGTGATGTAGACTCAAAGTTTTAGTATTGATTTGAACTTTAATGATGTAAGATCACAGTTCTGATATTAGTTTGAATTCTAGTGATGTAGACTCAAACTTTTGGTACTATTGATGTAAGATCATACATTTATAAGAGCTTTAAACACGGAGCCTTATGCTGACATCGTTTGACTTAGACTTGCTACAACCTCGTTAGGCTAAAAAACAAAGAAAAGCTTTACCTAATAACGAGGTTGAATTCTTTAATGAGAAAGTTATATTTTTTATTACAAGGTTGAGTTTTCTAATGTTAGGTTGAGCTTTTAGGCCCTTTCTTAAACTTTAATTTGCTAGGATTTTTTTGGATTTAGGGATAATCTTTTGTATAACATTGAATAGTATTATACATTAAAGGTTAGATACTAAGAACTTACTTGATAGTACTGAAGGCGTCCCTTTTTAATTACCCCCTCCCCCCAAATAATAATAATAATAATACTAATAATAATAATAAATTAAATATGTTGCCATTATCTCAAAATCCCTTACTTGTTAATTTATTATTTTATGTTAGCTTATTTTGTATGCATTCCAATAAATGAAAATTTACTCCTTGCATATGATTCTTGTCTACTTATTTTTTTTCAAAATACTTTTCCTTATTTTTATCGGTGTATTTACATTTATTATCTTGAGAAATTCAACATTCTTAATTATCACTCGAAGAGTGAGAAATTCTCTTCTAATTTATAATTATTGTCCACTCATTATTTCAAGAGACATTTGGCATCATTTACAAGTTATGTCTTTTCTTGTAGTTTGTGACCTTTTTTTTATTATTATTACAATGAGGTTTTTTTCCATGGCATTTGTTATATTTAGAAGATAAACTCCTTCATTTACATGTTTTTTGGTTATATTTTGATATTAGGTTTACTTTTAGATTGCAAGATTTTTTTTCCTTATGATTTATTCATTATGTTAGTTAACCCATGTCAATTTTGTTTATTCTTACCCTAAAATATTCATTTGATGATGCTCACTCAATATAAAAAATAGTTATTGACTTTACTAATTTTGACTCAAAATAAAGCTCATCATTTTGGTTATATGATTGTCATTAAACTTTTAAGTAGAACCACTCCTTAACAAATCTTGTTGTGTTGATATTTTTATTAATTATCATAAATCTTATTTTCAAGCATAATTGTACTTAGTTATTTTAATTATTGATCAATATAGGTAGACCCGTGTCACTATTACCATATATGTTTTCAAAGATAAATGTATATAAACTTATCTGACTACCCGTTTTACTTGTAGCCATTTAATAACACACTAACATGTTCTTCCAAACAAAGTTGCCCTAAATTGGTAAGGCACATGTCTATCATTATCATTAGAGTATTTAAAAAAATACATATACATCATCATTATATAAAAAAATTAATATCAAATTTATTTGATTGCTAATCTTTCTAATAGCTAGAATTAGGCAAACTAACTCAACATCACTTTTACCAAGAACTTTGCAACTTCAGTTAATGACAATTCTTTTGTTTCAAAATCATCTTTCTTGTTTTGAAACCAAACCATAAATTATATGGATTGTACTTAATTATAAAATCGTCGAGATATAAAGTTAAAAGTATTTTCTTAAAAACTAGACTCCTTTGATCGAGAGTTCAAAATATATTATTTAATGCCAAGATACAATTTTGGATATTTGTACTAACATATGATACGAGTCTTAGTGGGGTCATATATGGAGGAGATGGTTGTTTTAGAATTTAACTATAAATGATTCAAATAAATTTCCTAATAAGTAGAAGGATTTTTTGAAAGAAAAGACTAGATTTTAAAGGTATGTATTTTGGCTTTCAGAATAAAAACATTTTGCTTCATGTTAGGGTGAGTATGTTTATTTATCTTATGATTCAATGTCATAAAAGCATAATACACAAATAGGTCATGATGTGTTTTTACTAAAAATAAAATAAAATTTCTATTTTAAAAGGCTAACACCTTTCAACATAAATAAATTGTTTTTTTTTTATATTATTATAAACAACTTTTAAAGGCATAAAATATAGACTAAGGTTTATAACTATGAAATAATAGATATACATGAGGCTCAAATGGTGTTTAAGGGTTAAAATACATATAATCACTTGTTGCTACCTTGTAGGTTTGCCATATAGATCTTGACCTTTCGGTGATTGACTTCACTACTATTTTAATTCTCAAAGTTTTATGTGTTTTGTATTTTGTGGATGCTTCACAAATCTTTTTTTACACCTTTATCCTTTTTAGCATTTTATCTACTTAGAGATTTGTATAATTTTTCCTCAATATGAGGGGTGGTCCTAAAGATCATGTAGTCTTATTGCTTTAATTTTGAAATTTCAGCGATTTATCTTACCACAAACTTAATTCTTCAGGTTTTTTGCATACTTTGTCATTTAACATCTTGTCTTCAACTAGAGACACTTTAGCAAAAAAAAATTAATTTTCCTCTTGCTATTTTTATGATAATTGTATTTATTATGATGTTTAGTTTACATTGAGAACTTCAAAATTTACCCTTAGTGTGAAAGATAATTCTAGTTTGGTTTATTATCCAAAATAAGGACTACAAAGGATGATTTTTATTTACATGTTAAGGAATTATAAAAAAAACAACTTATCTTCGTATCAAAAACCAACTTGCTTACAAAATAAATAAGATCAAAGTAATTATTAAATAGGAAAACCATAAGGTTATCCTTATAGAAGAAGTGTTAAAGTGGGTGGTATCACAACCTAAATATTTTCTATATATCGTTGAATCATTTGATTTCATTTGGACACAATATTATTTTTCCAAGCAATATTTTCTTACATGAGGTTTGTTGAAAATAAAATGGGATATTTTATAGCTTAACTAAAAACATGATCAATATTTTGGTTTGTTTATTAGGAGTGAGAAAAGACATTTTGAGTTTCAAAAATAGAATTATATGTTGATATTTACATGTTGCATTATGGAGTTCTACCAAATTTTTGATAAGTCTGTCATTATATTTATCCAATCATGGATGAAAATATAATGTCAAATGTTACTTTCATAAAAATATTTCATGATTTCTAAACAACAATAAAACATAGATAGAGATAATATAAAACAAAATATGATGTAGCCCTAAAATAAAAACAATAGTAATCTTATAAAAAAATGGGAAAGAGTTGATATTATGCTTATATTTCACACTTGCCTCTTATCTTTCATTATTCTTCCAATGTTGTTTAAGGCATCTATGACCATTATATTATGTGCAATCTGACTCACAAACTGATCATCAATTAAAACATTAAAAACATGTCTTATTTATATAAATCTAAAATTTACTTTAAGGTTTTTCTTCTAGCATATTTTATACAATTTTGTTACTAGATGTATTTTCAATGATTCCAAGCTAATCATCAGTTATAACAAACTTTTTACCTTTAGCATGACAATAAATCCATTATAATATAAGGGATAACCTTAGATAAGTTTTGAGAACTCATAAATTGCTCTTCAATATGAGACATCTTATGACATAAATATTGATGCAATTTATGTTGATAACCATATAAATCAACTTTTTATATTTATGTTGGCTACCCCAAATTGATTCAAAGTTCTAAGAGATAAATCTAAGTATATGAACTATTGCTCTCTTGTGAGAAATAGGTTTAACAGTGAATCACTGACATATTCTAAACATTTATATGAGGAGTACTTATTAAAAAAAGGTATACGCCAAAGTCATCTCCAATAATTTCTCATTTTGGAACCTATAGTAAGGGACACCATCTATTTAATCGAAATGTTTGCTTAAAGGTAGCTCTGAAATGTTTTCTCTTTTGATATTTTTAGCCGATTGCGTTGCTTTAGTTACTATCATCATTTTATAAATGAAACTTCAAGAGAAAAACTGACATGAACAAAAAAATTTATAAACATATAAAGCCATATTAGTTGTCAAATGCTATACATAATGCGAATGAGTTAAATTTGATGAAACTTTCTCACTGATATCTATGCTTCAATTCATAATAATTCTATTCGATATAGTTCACACCTTGATTATAAAACTTGACAAATAAATTTCTAAATAAAAATATTTACGAAGATGTTTATATGACACAACTTGGAGGTTTTGAATATAATTTTTTTGCCAACAAAGTATTGAATCTATAAAAAAATCATTTATATATGTAAACAAGCTTTTAGGTATTGAAATATCTATTTTGATAGGATAATAAAATAGATTGATTTTATAAAATAATATGGATAAACCTTATATCTATAAAAAAAGGTCGGTGGAAATGAAGTCATTTTCCTAGTATTACATGTAGAAGAAATATATTATTTATAGGAAATGACATTCATTTATTCTAGTGAGTAAAAAATTGATTATCCAAGTTTTTTTTTTCATGAAAGATATGAGAAAAGCAATCTATACACTAGGAATAAAGATTCATAGAGATTAATCTAAAAAGTTATTTGGATTGTTCAATCCTTATACATATACAAGATGAAAAAACAATTTAAAACAATATAAGAGAAAATACTTACCTATTTTGCATAAGATGCATCTCTCCAAGGACATTTTCCCTTAAAAATAAATAAAGAGAGATGTGATGGAAAATATTTCTTATGATTTGGCTATAGGATCCATCATATATAATGTCATGTAGAAGATCATATATATCTTATGCTTTAATAATAAAAAAATAGACTATGTATAAGACTAGATGTATATTATGCTTTAAATATAACAAATAAATATCAATTTTGATTTGATCTACATGAAGATCACTTAAAATGATAAAAAAAATTCTTAAATACTTAAAAGGACTAAAAATGTTTTTATGGTCCATGGAGGAGATGAACTAGTAGTTTATGGTATTCAAATATTGGTTTTCAATCATATATTGAAGATATAAAATCTCTATCAACATATGCTTTTATTCTAAATGGTGGTGCTATAAGTTGAGAGAGTTACTAAATAAGAAACCATAATAAATTATACAAATAAAGCTAAATACATATTTGCATCTGATGCAATAAAAAGGTCTATTTGGATAAAGAGGTTTATCATTAAACTAGGAATATTTCCTAAGATTATTGATCCAATAATCCTATATTATGATAACAATAAAGACATTGCATAAATAAATAACCCAAAATTCTATCATTAATCTAAACATGCATTAGATGATTCCATTTGATTAGAGAAATTATAAAAGAAAAGATATAAAGATAGAATGAGTATTAACTAAAAAGAGTTCTATAAATCCTTCCAATAATACACTATTCCCAAAGAACAATATGATTTTGGATATATGAGTAATTAATTTTAGTACAAGGAGAATATGATTAAATATATCAATTTTTACTGCTTAAATAATAATTTATATGTGTAAAGCACCAAATTGCCTTTCATCAATAAAAAAACAAAGTAGAAATATTAAAATATTCCATTCATCAAAGATATTAGCTTTATATATATATATAAAAGTAAAAGTATAATTAGTAGTGAAAAATAAATTGTGTATATAGTAAAATTATTAGTCTCTTTAAAGTACATGTTTTTTTTTTTTGGAAATGTTTGTGCTGATATCATTTTTTTTTAAAATATTTTAATATTATAACATCAAGATAATTAAAAATATAAAAAAATTAATTTAAAAAAAAATCCAAAATTTCCGAAACTCTTTAAAGTTACCTTGAATTGCTTCATTGGTAATGATTACTATCAAACACATTCATTTCTGTAGTCGTTGTTTCTCTTCTACTTTAAACAAGCGAGATATAAATACCATCGTCATAAGGAATTTTGTTTTACAAAAAGAGTATAACGTCTCGTAACCGCCATTTCTTTCGTTGTCCAGGTTGTTCTTCTTACCTGCCACTCAATCTCAGCTACCCTTCTGCTTCTTCTTCTTCTGTCCCTGTATAACTCTGCACTCTGCACCATTTTGCTTAACCAATTTTTGCATGCAATCAATTTCACACGTCGTTGTTAAATAATTTGAACCCTTCTCGAATCAATATGTTAATGTTTCCCTTGACGCATACAAACATATATATATATATATATATATATATATATATATATATATATATATATATATAATTGCAATTGGAATCTCATATTTCACCATTTAGAAGGAAACCCATTTGATATTTCGCCAAAAAAATGCAATATTGAGGCAAAGTTTGTTTCTTCTGTTGAAGGGTGCACATATTTAAGTTTTCAAGAAAAGAAGAAACCCCATTTTGATAATTTGGTTTTTAGATGGCGGGCCCCAAGGCAAACCCGGAGGTTTCAGAGGAAATACTGCCTGACTTGCTAAAGAATACGCCGTCAAATATTGTAAGATTGGAGGATGTGATTGAAAATTGTATTGGTCGTCAAAAGTATCTTGCACAGACTAGAAGTCCATCTGATGGTGGTGATGTTAGGTGGTATTTTTGTAAGGTGCCTTTGGCAGAGAATGGTGAGTATACGGCTTTTAGGTTTTTTTAGTCAGTTTTTCACGTATTGTTGTTTGCTAGTACTTGCTTTGTTTGATGCTAATAATTTGCCTTGGTTTATGATAACAGGAGAAAAGGGTAATAATGCCTTCTAGAATATGAAAATTTCCATTTTCAGTTCATTTTAACTTTTAAGATTTTACTTATTATGTAGAAAAAAAGTACTTGATAATTATTTGTGATTATGGTTTGCTTGGTTACAAAATGCTTCTTTTGACCTAAACACATGAAATTTGGTGTTTCATCCCTGTTAGTCTGTGCTAATTTATGAGAAGAAAGAACTAACTTTCTAATTTATGAGGGGAAAGAAAAAAGAAAAAAAAAAGCACTCAATTTTCTTTATGGTGTTTCTGCAGTTTTAGCTTCCTCCGTCCCGCTCACTGAGATAGTGGGAAAGAGCGACTATTTTCGTTTTGGTATGAGGGATTCTCTTGCAATAGAAGCATCTTTCTTGCAGGTCATTTTAAATGCTTATTTGTTGGTTTGATGTTCAAGCACCCCCATTTTATGTGTATCTGGGACTGCAGGACTCCTTGTATTTGAGAACTTTTTATTGAATACAAAACAAGTTCTATTCGCTCATTCATATATGTTGTGGGTTTTCAGTTCAAACATGAAAATGTAATGTTGACATTCTTGGTTCGATTAGTAGTTTGGTAGGGTGGTTGAAACCTTGTTTTGCCCCCACTACAATTTTAAAAGTGTTTTGTTAATCAACACAATCCATAGTTTTGCATGGGGTCCCTCTGAAAACTATCTTTTGGAACCTTGATTACAAAAAAGTTATAATTTGCAGCTTTTCTTAAACCTATTTTTTCAAACCGTAAAAGCTACCACAATGCCAAACACATTATAGTATGTATACAAGGCAATGGAACCTAATTTTATGCCAGATGGTGCAATACTTTTTTTTCCAATTTTGATTTTGTGATTCACAGAGAGAAGAGGAGTTGCTCTCTAATTGGTGGAAAGAGTATGCAGAATGTAGTGAAGGCCCAGTGGGTCGGCCTACCATCAGTAAGAAGTTCAATTCACTAGAAAATGCTGATTCTCCAGAGGGTAGACGAGCAGGTCAACTTCATGAAGTGGAAGAGGAGAGAGAGGGTGTGCCTGTCAAGGGAGGACTCTATGAGGTATGCAAGGCCATATGGTTTTCACGGAAGTTTTAAGTAAGAAGTCTCCAGCATTAGTGCATTGTGTGTAGTGAGAAAACTAGCATTAGAATTCCATTGCAGCATTCTGCTCAGGCTCTTTGCTTTTCATGTACTTGTTTCAACTCAGGTTTGAGTTCCTGCTGTTTCATTTTTTTGGAACATTTCTGTGGTTCTATCAGTTTTGTATCTTTTACATCTTATTCATTTGTTATAAAAAAACAGGATCATATTTGAATTTCTTCCCATATCAGTTTGGAAAAGGGTATCAATAATTGACAGAAATTTTTAGCTAACTTGCTGCTTTCAAGAAGGATAAGGAAGGACATTTTGATTATGGAGTTGCCTGTTTATCCATCTTTGTTGAGACTTGTATTGTTAACATGGATTTGAGTGTGTATACTTGATTTTTCTGTTGCACATTATTCTTACACTTTTTTTTTGGAAAACATCATCCACAAAAATTTCCTTTTGACATTATCAAAAACTGGCATGGTGTCATTATGCAGGTAGATCTGGTGAAGAGACATTGTTTTCCTGTTTACTGGAATGGAGAAAATCGGCGTGTTTTGAGAGGTCATTGGTTTGCTCGTAAAGGTGGCTTGGATTGGCTCCCTCTTCGAGAGGACATAGCTGAACAGTTAGAAATTGCATACCACAGCCAGGTTTGCTCTATCACCAACATCTATTCCTTTGATCCACACTATTTCACATAGTGGATGACTATTCCTTGTCAGAAACTGTCAGTTATGTCAAGTATATTTGCATGAGAGTTTGAAAAGTGCTTTGGTTAGAATCTTGCTGGAGTTGCATTATCTGCTTTGGAAATGCATAGTTTAGGCTTCTAGTGTTCTTTATGCATTTTACATCTTGTTATTATGAAGGTCTTTCTCTCTTCAACTTTGGACTTGTCTTTAGGTTTGGCACAGAAGGATGTTTCTGCCATCTGGCCTTTTTGCTGCCCGTGTTGATCTGCAAGGTTCTACACTAGTATGTATATCATTTTCTGAGAAAGGATATTTACTTTTTATTCTCATTATCTGGTGCAGCATATGATGCATAACAAACATGGTTGACTGTGAATGTAGGGACTTCATGCCCTTTTTACAGGAGAAGATGATACTTGGGAGGCTTGGCTCAACATTGATGCTTCTGGTTTTTCTAATATTGTTAGCATGAGTGGGAATGGAATCAAGTTAAGGCGTGGTTACTCTGCATCTCACTCAGCAAAACCAACCCAGGTTCATTTCTATACTTTGTTCTGATACTACTTAGGTATTTATATAATCCTCCTGGTTTCTGAAAATTTGTTTGAAAAATATTTCTATAAAAAATTTAGAAACAAGAAGGAACGTGCATTACTCAATTCCAATATTTAACTGTCATTATGACCATCCTTTTGTGATCACCAACAGATGACCACAGTTACACTAATGACACTGCCTACATTACTTATCTTGCTGCCTCTTCTAATCATCAATCACCTTCAGTAGATCATATTCATTATTCTTGGTTTTTTTCGTCTAATAAATGAGGCTAATTATTCAACTTACTCTATTATGACATGATGCCTGATATGTTAATATTTTATAACTAGTATGATAAATGACTGCATTTCTTGTGGCGGATGGAAGTTAGCAATCAATTTTATCTCCTGTTAAAAGTTATAAATTATTAATTATTCCTGCTCTTTTCTTGTCTTATAAACTAGGCTATTTAACCAGCATACTTTACTATGACATGATGCCTGATATGCTAATAGTATATAATTGGTATGGTGAATGACTTCATTTCTTGTGGCTGATGGAGGTTAACAACTAATTGTCTTTCCTATTAACAGTTATTTTCTCTTACTTTAGGATGAACTACGACAGCGGAAGGAGGAGGAGATGGATGATTACTGTTCACAGGTGTTCACTATTTCTTTATACATGTTGTATTGGACTGTTTGTCTGTATATGACAACTACATGATCTTTCCTTGGTAATGTTCAATTTCTCTCGATGTGTTTATCAATGATGCATCTTAATCAACAAATTACAAACATTATGATTAGGAGAATGTTTACATATGACTTGCTCGAGTTCCCTTTTTGGCTTTATATTTCCTATTGTGTGTTAAAGTGAAATAAAAATTGTGGTGGAAAAATGTAGTACTTACCTAGTTGAAGTTTTAATCTTGTATTCTTGATCAAGGTCCCTGTTCAGCATTTGGTTTTTATGGTTCATGGTATTGGCCAAAGATTGGAGAAGTCCAATCTGGTTGATGATGTTGGAAATTTCCGCCATATCACCATGAGTCTTGCTGAACAACATCTCACTTCACACCAACGAGGCGCCCAGCGAGTTCTTTTCATTCCATGCCAGGTAAATTAAATAATACTGTCATCGCAAATTTAGTCTGCCTTAGAAGGTCCAAACTTTTGCGACAGTGTTACTTATATGTTTGTGTCCATGTTGAATATTGTTGATCTCAAGAAATATTTTAAAGGAGGCATCTTTGAATATGTTTATATCCAAGTTAAATATGGTCAATTTCCAACAAATCATACCTAAAGCTTGTAATGTGATGTTTTATACAGGTTTCATTCACCATGCATAAGACCATTTTGTAAATCTATTTTATCTTCATACATTGACTTTTCAAAGTGGACAACTAAAATGAACTTCTCAAAAGAGAAAAATTAAATTGTCCTTGCAGAATGACATACTTTTGTGTTTAGCCTTTGATTAACTATTTATCTATTTGTATTGGTTGACTCCCTTGTGAAATTGTGACGAATAGAGACTTTTGTCTCATTTTGTTTTCTTAATAAATTTATCATTTTTACATGATTTTGAGGAACAATGCTCTATTGATTTAATATGAATGGAAAGATGTTGGGCAAGGCTCCATATTGTATTGGCCTTTTCCATCTTCCTCCCTCCATGAAGAAAATGATGTGAATATGATGATATCATTGGAACATTCAGGTTTACTTTGGCTGAATGGTGCATGGTTTCTTCTCTATTTCATAAACTAGGACTACTTCTGAAAAGTGGTAGTCATGGAATTGCATTGAGTTATTAGCAAAAAACAATTAATTCTATTGGGATCTATTTAGGGTAAGAAGCTTGGAATTATTTACCATGGATCTCTTAAATTGAGTACCAATTTTTGTGATTAAAAATATCAATTTTTATTTATTTATAGTTCACTAAAACTTAAGCATGTTCGGGTTTTGGTTCACTCCAACTATATGGCAGAAGTAAAGGAAACCGGAGGGAGTGCTTGTATATAGTTTATGGTTTTATGGATGGATGGTTGCAGCAAAATTTCCATAGAAACATTATGTTGTAATTAAGAGTTTACCAAAACAATTGTAGGGCAAGCTAGAAATGGACTTTGTGTTCTGTACAATTTATTTCACATTAGTTAGTTTCTAACTTCTTTAAAAACTCTCTTGCATGTCTTCCTGTCTGCTTCTCATATCGCACACTCCTTTTTTCTTTTGTAGTGGAGGAAGGGTTTGAAGCTTAGTGGTGAAACTGCAGTTGAAAAGATTACTGTAGATGGTGTACGTGGTTTGCGTGTTATGCTGAGTGCAACAGCTCATGATGTATTGTATTACATGAGCCCCATCTATTGTCAAGACATCATTAACTCGGTACTGCATATTTGATCCTTCATTTTTTTTCTTCCTTTTAATTGCTAATTGCCCTGCAAAGAAGGCTCATTATAAAGAATCATCCCTGGGTTCTGTTGTGAGGTTGAGATGCCATCTTCACATATATCTACCGGAATGGAGATTCAACTTCTATTATTTCTTGTCAAAATTGGATGCTTTCTCCTTCCAACAAAAAAGAGAAAAATAAAAGGAATAAATGAAAGCACACAAAAGCTCTTCATGTTGACAAAGCTTTTTTATTATTATTAGTAAAGTAATTTTATGCATGTGATGATTATATGAATATGGGAAAGAGCTGTCTTAAGAGATCTTGACTTACCTATGTACTTCAAAAGCATGTTCATCTTTCATCGGTCTCTAATGCCATGATCTCAATTTTCATGCTCTTGGACTTTCAACTGAAGTTCTAATAACAATGTGGTAAAATAATTTTTTCCCTGAAACAAAAGAAGTTGCAACATTTTCAAGACATCCATGAAGAATGCTAGTTTAAATTATGAAGAATGATAGTTTAAATTATGTTGCATTATCTATTCTACTTTGGACAACCCGGCATTGAGGTCTTGACAAGCCTTCTATATTAAATTAAAGAACTAAATTTTATCTCTTATGTTAAGTATAGAATAATTTAGGCATAAAATTACACATTATGAACAAGTACCCTAAGTAGTTAATCTTCAAATTAGAATTAAGGGTAACTTAAATAGTTATAATAGTCTTTTTTTTCCTGTATGTGTGTGGTTTTACACTGGGAAACATGAGATATACATCTTTACTGAAATAGATGGGAAAAAAAGGAATGGAAGGAAGAAGTTAGGATTTTTTTTTCCCAGAAGAAATGCTGTGCGCAGAAAGGTTTGTGTTAGAAAAATTCAGACATTAACAATTAGGAAAGGAAACTCTCCCTTGGCATACCTGCTGAAGAGACACTTTTATAGAAACCTATAGCAAAACACCCTTCGAATACAATGTTTATCCCATATAAAAGGGAAAGGAAGCTGCTTGTCTTGAAATATTCTTGAATTCATTCAAACCAGATGCACAAAATAGTAGGAATATTGCATGTCACCTCAACACACAACCTCCATAATTACCAAACCCCTCAAAGAGTAAATCTCCCAATTTTTTAGCATGGATGGCATGGCAACAGCAATAATGACTTGTGTGTGAGATGGTGTCTACAGTACTGACAGGACATGGAAGTAACAATTTACTTGTCTGCTTATTGCAATTGTATAGAACATGTAACTTCATGTAATGCCACCAGTACCATTAGTTACCATTTACTAAGGCTGCAAAAAGTGAAAAGGAATAGTTAATGAGATGGTTTGAGCTCGTGAATAAATCTGTTGCACCTCCATTAACATCAAAATTACTACCAGAGAAGATGGAGGTTGATGAGTTGAATTGAGAATGTTTGGTTTGGTGATTTTCCATGACTCATAAGATAATTACCTATGAGAGAAGCATGACGAATAGAAGAAAATGGCAACTGAGGATAAATTTAACTAACTCTTGCAGGTACCCTAAATATTGTCTGTGGATATGTTGAAGCCATGTCTTAGCTTTTTAGCAGTAGCTAATATTAATTGCTGTTTGATGCTAGTTCTTTATGGAAATAGCAAGGCTCTTTTGGAAAATGTATTTTAGTGTACTGTTATTTTTAGTATTTTATTCCTTTCATCTCTTTAACCATTTTGTTTGGAAACAAATATATATATATATACACACACATATATATTTTTATTTTCACAGAGGCCGAAGTTGAAAGTTTGCGATTCAGTTTCCTTTACAAATATGTTTCAAGGTTGAATTGACTGGTATCACTTTGAACCAGGTATCAAACCAATTAAACCGCCTGTACTTGAAGTTTCTTAAGCGGAATCCTGGTTATGATGGAAAGGTATAAGTTCTTTGAGCAATTACTCTGTTTCTTCATCAAGCTATACTCTTGATTTCCACTGAACAGTCTCAATAGTACACTAACATATTTCCAGGTTTCGATATATGGTCATTCATTGGGAAGTGTCCTCTCATATGACATCCTGTGCCATCAAGAGAATCTGTCTTCTCCATTTCCAATGGATTGGATGTATAAAGAACATCCTAGGAGTGAAGAATCTTCCCGTGATATGAAGCATGTTTTGTCAAACAATCTGGAGGGTAACAATTCTAACATAGTCAGTGAAGCCAAGGACATTGTGGATCCTGTTGATGAAGAAATGATAACTGAACGATCAACTTTATTACAAGAAGATGGGCTTGCTGATGATTTTTCCACAATGTTGAGTCCTCTTGTGTCAGATTTGGATGAAACTGCAAAAGATTCAAATTTTAAGAAAATGGGTGGAAAAGAAAGTCTCCATGAATTTGTTCCTGGCTCCAGTGATGTACTTTCTCAGGAAAGAGATTACCTATGTGAAGGTACAGAGATGAAGTTAGATGACCCAACGAGTGGCGTGGGCAATATGGTAGTGAAAGGCAGTGAAGATACTGGCAATAAGGAAAAAGAAATTAATATGCTGATGGAAGAGGTCTGCATTTTAGATAATTCAGTCCTTAGAATTTATTCAGTTGGGTTTTCTATATGTGACTTTATATTCTGTATTGCAGATTGATTCCTTAACAGCTAAAATAGCAGATTTGGAATCCAAGTGTGGTGGTGGAAATGCAAATGGTGGGTGCATCAAATCACATAATGTATTTGCATCTTAGGTGAAGGCACTCTCATGTTTTGGTATCTCTGGATTTTACATGTGAAACAGAAAAGGGAAAGGCTACTGAAAACAAGCCAAAGCAATCCATATCTGAGATGTTGGCACTCGGACAAGATGAAGCACCAAAGAATTACACCCCTTATATAAAGTACACAAAACTTGAATTCAAGGTACATAAATTCTTGTGCACTCTATTTGTAATTTTCTTTTATCTTTATGTTGTGGTGGTTAGTAGTACACAAAATTGTTAGAAATTGTTAGAATTCAAGGTACATAAACTCTACATGTGAGAATTTCAAATTCAGATGGTAGAAGGGATAATTGTTAGAAATTTCTTATTTTAGCTGAGACTACACAAAATATCTGAGAGATCATGCCATTAATTTTATTTGAATGCTTATATATCAGGTTGACACATTCTTTGCTGTTGGATCTCCTCTTGGAGTCTTTCTTTCTCTTCGCAACATTCGGATTGGACTTGGTAATACTTGAAATAGCGTGTCTCATTTTCGACATTGCCTTTGAATTTTCTTTTGATACTTGAAATAGTACATGTCATTTTCAAAATCATGTTTTAACATTTGTTTTTCTTCAATTTTCCAGGTAAAGGGCAAAAATATTGGGCAGAGGAAAATATCAATGAAGAGATGCCAGCATGTTGTCGAATGTTCAACATATTTCACCCATTTGATCCTGTAGCATATAGGTTTGCCTTTCCCATCCATTTTCATTTCCAAAACATTTATATTTTGTTTTTTCACTTGTGAAATAGTGGTTATCATATTGCAATGGAAAAGGTGCAGAAAGATCTTGGGATGAACTTTTGATTTGTTTGTATTTCTTTTGAATTGGGAGAAGTGTCAGACAACCCTTCCTCCTCCTCCCTTGCCACGCACAAAAAACCAGATTCTCTGTGCCTACACTATTTACACTTCCTATACTTTTTTTTGCACTTTAGCTTTGTGTGGTCATGTGTTTTTTTTTTTTGTATTTCATTGTGGTGGTATCTCCTTAATTTGATAAAAAGTGTAAAAGCCTTTTCAAATTCTTATACAGAATAGAACCTTTAGTCTGTAAAGAATTTATCAGCAAGCGCCCAGCTATTATTCCTTACCACAAAGGTGGAAGAAGGTTGCACATTGGGTTTCAGGTATGATTCTTCAAGAAAAATAATTTGTGGATGAAAAGGGACTTCCACCATCCTAGGTTTTTATCTGTTCATTTATTCTTCCTGATATGTTCATATTCTGTTGCACAGGAGCTTACTGAAGATTTAGCTAGTCGTTCTCAAGCAATAATGAATCATCTAAACTTTGTAAAGGTAATAAGCTTTGTAAGATTTCCCAGAGTTATCTCTTTCTTTTGTTTGCATGAAGTTAGCTAATCTTGTGTACAGACCACACTCTTCTTTCAATGATTTGTTACTTAACTGGAGAAAAAGTTAAAAGGATTGTTAAATGATTCTGGGATTAAGAATTCTCAAGTTGCATATCACTTGGTTTAAAAGACTTCACTTTACCTTTGAATCTGTAAAATATAAAGTTCCCACTCTAAAACTTCTCTCTAAGCTTAAATATCTCATATTGAAGGAATTTTGATCTAGAAAAGGTATAGAAAAAAATATCCTAAACTGGCTTATTCTGAGCCTTTGCAGGCACTCCCTCTCTCCCAAGTTAGGACTGAATCCGAGCCCTTATTCTCTTTGCTTTGCAGAGCATCCACTACATGCCTTTTTGTAATAACGTAAACAGATAGGTAGATGGACTCAATGAGACCTACATAAGCGACAACACTCATAAACTAGAACAGATGTGAACATCGACACTTAGAGAGAAGATTAGTGGATACATGATAAGACATGTGCATGCTCAATATTTAGCTTGCTATTTAGGACTACTTGAGCATTGAAGTGTTGCTTGATCTGATATTTTTTCGTAGTGGATTCACTGTCCAGCTTGGGTTTGTGCTGGATGAGTTGGTCAATGTTTCACAAGAAACATAGTTACCCATACCTTATATGCATGATTCATGCCAGCTTTCTCTTCATGTTTGAGGAAATGTTGTAGGCATAGCTCTAAATATTTTGGTATTTAAACAGGTTAAGGTGCTTGCAGTTTGCCAATCAAGGATTGCATATGGCGAAGAAGGTAGAAAAAATTTCTATTTTTTCATCGTGTAACTTCTCTTACAATTTCTTTATACCATCTGCTTCCCATCTTCCTAAAAGACTTAAAATAATCTCATTGAAAACTTCTTTATTTTTTGTTCATTGATCATTTGTTATTTGTGTTTTAGAAGAAGAAAATGCCCATGAAAAAGAAGAGAGAACATACGGCTCAATAATGATGGAGAGGTTAACTGGAAATGAAGGACGAATAGACCACATGCTTCAAGTGCGTGGCAGTACATTTTCTTGCTTTTGTCTAGAGCTGCACTATTATTTTTCTCCCTTGTTGAAAATGCTTTGCGCTTGTGTGAACATTTTTTTGACTGAAATTCTATTGTACAATTGTCACATGTGAGTGCACACGTGTATGCAGTTGAGCATGCTGGTCTGCGTCATGAATGCATATGCTTTCGAAAAAATGTGGGACACTATTTTTTCTACCCTTCACCAGTCTAGTGTGACAAATAAAAATAAAAAGGAACAAAATTGTTCATGGGAATGTGTTTATCTACTTTTGACATTCAATGGTGCATAGATTCCCTTAATATGCACCATCTGACTTCCACTTCTGCATATAACCTGGAATGTTCCTGTTATTCCATTGGTATCAGTGAGAGCTTAGGGTTTCTTTTTCTTTTTAATCTTCTTTATCAACAGGTTTAGATATTCATTCTTTTTAGTTTTGTTTAACAATGACGTTATTTGCATCTTATACTGGCATTCACTGATATAATAGGTTTAGAGATGCATTTGCTACTATCTATTAGTTATTAACTAATATTTCTATCATGATAATGTGCTGCTTTCATACAATAGATGAAATCTACATCGCTCAAGCCCCAGATTATCTGGATTACAATTAGCAATAAAAATGATACTTTCATTTTGGTTAAGTAGGGCCTTATGTTTTTGTTCATGGCTCCATGTGATATTGGTGCTAGCACTAGTAGAATTTGGTAGAATTACTGTAATGCATTGGTACCAGTAATAGAATGAGAGTTGGTGTCATCTACAAAGTTCAATAACATAAATTACTATGGGCAGCGTCTTTCCACATCATATGTGTAATTCCGTGGGTGCCAATAGGGATATGAGGAAGAGGTTTTGCGCTTCTATCAGTTTCTGACATGACTACCTCAGAAATTGTCATAAAACAGATGTCCCAAACATTTTTCTGTTAAATGGTGATTTTTTTTGGGGTAGGGATACAATTTATTCCTAACAAAGAAAAGTGTTTTTTGGTTGCTTTACTTTGTACAGGATTTTAAGTTTTCCCATGTATCTTAATTGCCAACCCATTTCTGATTCCCTCCCTAACCTTTGTTTGTGTGGTAACCATGCAGGATAAAACATTTAAGCATCCATATCTGCAAGCCATCGGAGCACACACGTAAGTTACTTGAACTTTGAGATTAAGAAATTTTATGAATCATGATCTGGGATTTGTGTGGTTTCCATGGAGAAGAATCTATGAATTATTTTCTTATAAAAAAATTCATGCTTTTTGAACTTGTTGGGGATATATTTGACTATCAAGTCTTTCTGTTAGAAACTTCAAACTGTTTACCTGGTTATGCTCACAGGAAGACCCAGACTTGTTAATTGAAATTGGTGTTCCAGATGTTGTGTATGTATCATTGAAATGTTTTGCAGCTATATCTCTGTTCAGAATATAATGGTTTTCTGGATGGGGATGCATTACTTTCATAGCAGATTGTCTTCTCTCTCCAAAGAGGTTTCTTGAAGGATGTAGCATGACTCTTGCTTGTAGTTCCCATATCATCTCATGACTCTTTTTTTTTTCTTTTTTTTTCTCTTAATTCATATGCACTGCTAATCTGCTCTCCATTTTGTTGCTGGCAAGCAGATGCTAGTTCTGTTTTTAATCGATAAATCATGACGTGCAGGAACTATTGGAGGGATCATGACACTGCACTCTTCATTTTAAAACACCTGTATAGGGAGATACCTGAGGACCCCAACTTACCTCCAGAATCTAGTGAAGGCACCTCAAAAGATAAGATTGGTTCCACAGGCTGGTATGATCCAAGTGAGGCTACTGAGGAGGAACTCCCTTTGACATTTTCTGACAGAATGGTGGCTAGAAACTTCTTGAGGAAATCAAAGAAATATATGAAAAGCCCTTAAGTGCCGAGTTCTTGTTGCGGTATGTCAGATGCACCGGCATACAACAGGGCTTGGCCTTATTGCTTACCTCAAGTGTCTTTGCACTAGCTGCCTCATCAGACTTGGGAGGCGGAGCCTGATTCTAGTGCAGCTTCAAAAATTTTAGAATGAAGTTGACACGGCAGATGTTTTGTTTTATGTTTATTATGTCCATAAAAAAGGAATGCAGGCCCGTGAGAATGTATTCTGTAAAAAACTGGAAAAATGTACGGTGAATTCTGGAAATGGAGCTGTGTAATAATGGCTGTAACCACCGCAACATGTTTACAACTTTCTTCCAGACAGCAAGAGCAATGGCAATCAAGGTGTCTTGAATTATATCTGAGTTCATTTTATAACATATGCTGCTGTCTGCTTACCTCAGAAAGGTGATATCAAATTTTAGGGATGACCAAACCAAATTTTGTGTCTGGGTTTAAATCTTTTGGTCCAAGTTTCCTGGTAGTTCTGAAAGCTTCAATTATTATATTTTGTCTCATCGAGGCAATACTATCCTGACTGATTTACCGGCCTGGCTTCATCTCCAGGTGCAAAAGTGGGACTTCTTGGATGTGAAAAAGGTCTTTACGAGTGTAAGATCTATTTCTTCCCAAGCAAAGCTAACATATTTCTAAATAAAAAACTACCACAACCACACCACTAAACACCTCTTATATGAATATAAAATCTCCACAATAGTACCCCCTTTCTTTTAGAAGAAATAGACGTGTGCACAACAATCTTCTACTTTTTTTTTATTAAGTAATTAGTTTACAATCAAACATAATCCCTCAAGAAAGAAAATAATCCTTGCAAATTAATTTTAACCTTTCATAAGGGCTTAGAGCTCGTCCATACAAACCGATTTTCTCCTTTACTGCTCTAATCATAATCATTAATAGCATGCATGGGTGGAAAAGAAAAATGAATCCATCCAACCACATGAAGAGTTGGAAATGGTTGAAGAAAAAGATGAAACATTCTTCTTATTTATCTACGACACAAAAGAACCTGAAGGGACAGAATAAAACTGTCCAAATGATTGGCTTGGATTAAATTATTTCACTTGGCTTTACAAGATGGAGACGCACCAATCTTGTTGCAGTCTCAATTATTTGCAGTGTTATATAGGGTCACAAAGAAAGCCCCTCTTTCGTTTTTCTTCTACTCCCCTGTGTGTGTGTTTGTGTGTGTTCTACCTTCTACTCAATATCTTTTACAGCATCCTGCAACATAAACATGGCGGTACAAAAATCAAACACAAGAAAAATCACTTGGTAAACCAATACAGAATATGGCCTGGAAATAAAAAAGAAACAAATCCAATTAACGAAACTCCAAAAACTAATAATTAAATTCTTTGTTCCGAGGACTTTTACAATATCACATCCATCCCTACAAGAAAAAGAAAAATCTTTTTGCATAGAGTAATTTATCAAACATGTTATATATATATATATATATGTATGTATGTATATTCAGATGTTCCAAACTAACTCCTCATGCTATAATGGGCAGAGCATGCATGGAAAAGAAGAAACAATTAGTGAGTGCAATCCATTCAAAATTTCAAACCCCAGTTGCAGCAATTTACTTGCCTGCTGTTCAAACTGAAAAAATATTTGTACTCATATAGTTCATTTTAATAACCTGTCATGCTTCTTTTTTTACTCTATTCTTACCCCCTTCAATCTTTTAAGTTCACTAACAGTTGCTTTTACACTAATCATAATCATCAGTGGTATGGAATCTACTTAAAAGAGATTTTAGATGTAGAATTAATTATAATTTTATCATATTGAAAGCCCTTTAGTTAATGGTGTTTTACCTTAGCAAGCCGCGTTACATAAAATGCAGCAATAGCCATGGCCAATAATCCCAGTCCAAGAGTCCAAAGCCCGCCGTTACCTCCGCCTAATACGAGCTCAGATTCCTCTTGCTGAAACATCACACAAATAGCATTAAGAATAATGGGTAGAGAAAGAAGGGTGGGATTTGTTTACAGGGAAGCTGACTTCATGTCCCCTTGACTCTTGAGTTGAAGCCAATGACCAAAGCTGGAGAATTTTCAGATATCTAAGGTTGTATTGAGTTTGGGCTTTACAAAGGTGACTGATTAATATTCAATGGAGGATTTTGCAAAATATCCATGTTTCTTTTCAGCTAAGACCATAACGATGTCTTAAACCACCCTTTCATGCCAATTAATCAAAGATTTCCTTGTCTTTGTGTGGATATCACACATACAGATTATTACATAGGAGCATTCGCAGTTAGCATCTGGTAGGAATTTATTCCTTGCTTCCTCCTCACAATAATTTTCGTCACCAATACAGAGGCTCAATTGAATCCAATTAGAAGATTGAAATCAGGTCTTTCAGGTACTAATATGAAACATTCTTTTTTATTATTATATTTATGTAGTAGTCCTTGTAAAGAGAACACATACAGCTATTGGAACTATAATGGCAAATTCTGTGCTCGGAGACTTCTGGTATCTTGATCAGGAAAATGATGGTTTATCAATTGAAACTCTCAAATAATCACGTTCTCCTCAGTTCTAGTTGAGACTTGAGACTCCAATCTCTCATTTCTGACCAATTCTCTGGCTCATAATGTCCTCATCAGTTCTAGTTGGTCCCTGGGGTTTGTTCCCGTTAGTCCTTTAGGGACAACAAGGCCCATACCATCTTGATCAGGAAAATTATGGTTTATCGCTCTTTTTCTTTTCACCTTTATTGATAGTTACATAAACATTTTGATGGAGGATCTATTTGAGATTTTTGCTATTTTTACATTAGGAGGAAATACACTGACATCTAGTTTTACTTATTTTAAAACTCTATGGTGTCCTTGATGCTTCTATTTAAAGCACCTAATGCTTTAATGTCAAACAGTAAATTAAACGTATTTTCTCCACCCCTTTCTCTCTGCTACTTACTTCTCCTTCCCATATCTAGCTTCATCTCCCATCTCCCTATTTCCATTCTCTTTTCCGTCCTACATCACATTTCCATTCACTTCTAGAAAGCTTTTGATTGCACTTGCTTTCCTAGAATTCATGCTTTTTCTATGAAAGCTAATGACATCGTCTCCATTATGGGTTTGGGTGTTGGATTGGGGCTAGCTAATTTAGAGAGACGATCATGGCTTGTTCAACATGACTGGGCCTCAAAGACACTCAGAACTTATGATTTCTCCATCCTGAAACTTAAGACAATGCCATTGTACCATGCCACTCATTTGTTAATGCCATGGTCAATGGTGGCACTTGCCATTAAGAGCACGTGCTCATTTTCTCAATGCTCAAACTATAAGATAATCATAAGCCTAATCCAGTTCTTACTTCTTTTTTTGAGAAAATAAGTACTGATTTGAAACAATAATTAAACCTCAGAAATGTTTCCCAAATATGTAAAGAATTCACATTATAGCGGAAAAGTAAGGAGAAACTCACAATAATTGCACGGCTAAATGCACCAGCACTCACATAAGCCCATGTTCCTGGAAGCATCCCCAACCAACTGTATGCCAATAGATTTCAATTAGAAACTGTGGATAGCCATTACATATTAATTAAGCAGCTCAGTTTATTAGCACATTTATATGGGGATAGAGTGAAAAGACTGTATTTTTCACATCTACAACTCTTGTTGGCATCTCTTACATGTATTTTACAGCTTCGAATGAGACACAAAACCCTAATAGATCAAAATCCCTAGAAAACATGAACCGAAAAACCCTTGCCATCCTCAGTGACATCATGCTGATAATGGAAAGGCATATAAAAGGATACATTCTAACAAAGTTTTAACAGATGTATTTTATGAATGTTATAACACACAGCAGGGTCAAAAATAACTTTCAAAACTCTCATGAAATATAAATAATCTTGAAATTTCAAGACACGGAAATATGGAAGTTAATCATCAAATTTACATAGTAGCCTACTGGGAAGATTTTCAGACACCTTTGACAATTTTGTTGAAGATATCTAGAACTTCAAAATATTCTCATTCTATTAGATGTTTCAATTGGTTAAACAAAATCACCAAAATTAAATTAACCTTGAAATGTAAATTATATCAGCAAACTTGTATGCTTTGAACATCATTCAGAACTGCAATCAAGCTATCAGGGCAAAAAATAACAGCCAGACATAGTACGATGCCATTCCAGACTTCCAAGTACTAGTCAACAGAAAACACAATTACACCACCACAAATTTTAAGCACGACACACCAACCATGCAGGGGATGTTCACAACTGAATCATCTTAAAAGAAAGCAGGTAACAAAATACAAAGACATGGCAATCAACCTTCAGGCTAGTTGAAACAACTAAATGGTCATCAGATAACAGCACAACACTAATATGTAGAAAATTAAGTTCAAGATGGACAATATGCAGACCTTCCCAAGATATAGGGGATGAACTTAACAGATGTCAATCCATACAAATAATTCCCAAGAGAAAATGGAAGCAAAGGGCTCAACCGAAGAAGGGTGACGACTTTGAACCCATTTTCCCCAATTGCCTTGTCAATTGCAAGAAATTTTTTATTTCCTTCAACTAGTTTAAGAATTCGCTCACGGGCAAAATATCTAGCTATCAGAAATGCGATGCTTGCAGCAACCTGGAAACATAAATTATCAGATGTAGCTTTCAGAACACTGTCCTTTCCCCCCCTGTAATTATATATATATATATATAGAAAAAGAAACAAGCTTACTGTTCCACTTATGGAGACAATAATGGTGCCAACAAGAGAGCCAAAAAGAACACCTGCTGACATGGTTAATGGAATCGCTGGAATTGCAAGGATCTAGCAGAGGATGAGTAACTTCTAATCAGTTTCAGCAAATAATAACTATTATTGGACAAAACAATCATGAGGATGATGGGTTCAGAAAACATAACCCCTAATATGAAAATCAAGTGCTCACAAAGATATATAGGGCTACTTATATCTTCTGTTTGTCATTAATATATCTGTGTTTGCATACTTGCACCATAACAAGCATTTTAGCTTGTGGTGTTGCTCACAAAGAATTCCTTTTCCCCCCTTCCATAACATAAGCAATATATAAACTGGGTGGTACACACCTAAACTGGGTCCAATCATATTCAAAAAGCCAATTATTCAGTAAAATCCCACCAAAGGAGACTATCAGGTATGGAAGGGTAAAAAAAACGAGATCTTTTCAAATGCCATGAAACAAAGATTTTGTATAAATCTTTGAAGTGAATATATTAGTGATAAGACATTTAGTACAATGGTCAAGAAAAAAGATAGTATGCATACTTCCAATCCTGCATAAACTGCTACAAATAAAGCATATCCAGCTGGTCCATAACCTGTCCACAAAAGAACCAAATAAGACTCCAAAAAGTGCATTAATAAAAAAAGAAATGAACTAAAAGCCCACATTCTACTATATTCTCTATCTCTCTCAAAATATAAACAATAAGGGACTGGCAGAACTAACCCATTCATTTGGACTAGATGGGAAACTTCTTAAAGCAAAGGCCATGAGAGTGAATGTCTGAAAAAATCACTAATTTTCTCCATCCAAATACTTTGCATTAAATACAGTAGCATGGTTTTCCATGTGACTCTTCACTTTCCTAAGAATTGTGAACACAGGAGTTCATCAAGCTTGTGGATATCAAGCTTGTGGATGTAATTCCAACCTTAGCATCCAAATTATTTTATTTTAACCTAGCTTGCTTCAAATCACTGCAAACCAAATACAATGGTTTTAAAGTAAACTACCATAGCCATTTTTATTCTAATACAACAATGCTAGCAATCAATTTACCAAGGACAATGCTACCAACCGTTTTCATTCTAATACTTAGGCTTACAACTAATTCTCAATTTACATTTTTAATCCCACACCCATCTTCCATTCTGGATGTTAGAAATCCCACATTGCCCTTTCAAATCCTTCTTGTAGCCCCAAAGAACATTGATCAAACACAGGTAATAAAAACAAAAGTAGTAAGGATAAATACTGAATAAACAAGGCCGGATAAAGGCAGCTAATTAAAATAAATAAAGAAAAGAAAGCATTTTTCCATACATCAAGGTGCTAGGAGACTCTTTCCACCACAGGACTTATAGGACCGGGATTCGCACCAAGAAGAAAGCATCTTTACATTCAAAAAAGAATTCCTTTTAGGACCCAAGGCAGTGAAAGTAAATTCGTGCTCCTCTCTAGAATTAATTTGCAAAAGCTTACGTAAAACAGGACCGTTAGCCTCATCCTCAGTCATTTTTGAACCAGCCCTCAACTCTTCCTCCCCAAAAGGAGAAACTGAGTATTATAGTCTCCACCCAGGAGCCACTTTAACCCAGTGTTTCAAGTGTAAGAAAGGAGAGTAAAAAAAAACCGCTCAGAAGGCTTCAAATCACGTTCAATTCTGCTAAAATATTTTTGAAGGTCCTTGGTCAACCACAACATGAAGATGCTAAACAATATCCTTATCCTGGAACAGTCCTCTAACTCCATTCAAAAACACTACACCATTTCAAATTGTGTATGTCCATTAAAATTTCATGCTTCAAGAAACCAAATTTCTTCTGAAATATCAAAATGGTTCGTTTTATTCTTAAAAACAACACCCAAAGATACAGAACTTCTATCACTAGATAACAACTAGATAACAAAATCCATATCTAATTTAAGCAAAGTTAGAAAGCCAAATTCACAAAAGAAATATTACCTTCAATAAACCCAGAAAATTGGTTCAAGAAAGCATTAATCTGATCCTTATAGATATACCCGGCAGCACCAAACCCACCAACAGCACCAAACAACAAGACTCCAGCCAAAAGGGTACCTTTGAACGCAGTGTCTCCTTCCAATCCCTCTTCAGCTTCACCACCATCACCTTTAATCTTATCATCACTATCATCACCTTTTGGATTCAAGAACCACCTTAAACTTTGCGGGGCATTAGTCTTTCTAAGAGTCTGTGGTTCTTTCTTTCTTTGTTTCAAAGAAGAACAAGGAGCTAAGAAATGAGTTCTTTTGTTAGGTCTAAAGCTGTAGTGAAAGAGAGAGCAGGGCGGAGGAGATGAGTGGAAATTTGTCGTGAGAAATGGTGGTGGAGGCGTTAAAAGCCTTGAGTTGAGGAGGGTGCGCATTTTAAGACAAGACAAGACACTGGTTCTTGCTGCTGCTGTTTGAGTTGTAAGGATTTGTCCATGCAAAGTAAAAGAAAAAAAAAAAAAGTTGTTGTTCCTAGCTTGTCCAGGGATTGTGTTATTTTTTGGATTGGGGCTTTGGTTGCAAATCTTTGGTGGTCAGGGTGGGGCTATCCTATCGAGTTGATAAGAAATTTTCAGTTTCTTGCCACCACCTCTTCAACCTTTCTTCATCGAGGAGTCGTGTCTGTGTCCTTCTGCTGTGCCACGTTCTCTATTATTTCGTGGACAGCAGCTTCTAATTTTTGTGACAAATTAATGCTAATTATTGTTAACATTACATGATATTTAATTACTGTTTAGCATTATGTTTGAAAAATGCTTTTGATAAAATTTGAAAAAAACATTTTTTTATTTTTTATTTTAAATAAAAAAATATATTTTTAGATTATTTTTATGTGCTGATGTCAACAATAATTTTTAAAAAGTTAAAAAAAAACATTATTTTGATAAACTTTTGAATAAGAAACATTTTCAAAAGACATCTCAACCACACTCTCAAAAAGACACTTAACATAACATGCCTTTACTATTCATTCATGTTGGGAATTTGGTTATTGTTATTTTTCAAAATGATTTTTGTTTAGAAATACAATAAAATAATTTATATATATATATATAAATTATTTTTGACATCAGTATATCAAAATTATCTAAAAAAATAAATTTAAAACAAAAAAATAAAAATATTTTTTTTCATAAACGTTTGTAAAACGGAGTGTCAAAAAGTTATTTACTCACACATAAAATTATATTACAATTATAATTTCGTTATATTATAATTATTATCATTCTAAACTAAAACATGAAACACTTTCACCATGTAAAATTATAATTTTATCTTTTAATTTTTCAATATTTTTATATTTGATTTCATAGTTTTAAACATATATGTTTCGGTGCTAAATTTTATTTTTATTATATTTTGGATGTTAAGGAATGAAAAAAAGCTGCAAATATAGAGAGAGTGTTTTATTATAATTATATTATAATGACAAAAAAAATTCAATAGTAATTCAATAGTATTCAATTAAGATAGTTTAAATATCTACTCATGCAGAAAAAAATAAACTGAAGTTGAAAAGATTTATTTATTTATTTATTTTGATTTGTAGTAGTAGACTGATTAGAGATTGTTTTGTAGTTATAAATAAGATTATTAAAAGCTTTAATATTTTTATTTCAAGCGTGCATCCCGGTGTATCTTAGCCCTCCTTTTCTTTTTTAAATTTTTTAATAACATTGAATAAAATGTTCTTTGAATATATTATTCTATTAATATTTCAATTATCATTCAACTATTTCGGACATAATTTTTAAACAAGATTAGATATTTTTATGGTTATTTTTGTAATTTTATTTAATAATTATATTTAAAATAATTTTTTTAATTTTTTTTTAAATGCATATAATATTCAACGAGAACAAACATAAATTTAATTATTATATTTTACATTTTTATTGTTTCCTATTGTGGAACAAAATGAGAATTTTTTTTTATTTCTTTGTTGAAAATCAGTTAGCAAATTATTATAATATTTATATGAAAAAACATGCTTATGATTCAAAAAAAGGTATTTTTCAAAAACAATTAACAAAAAGAGATTTTTGGATTAAAAAATATTATTTCTCCTAAATTTAAATCTTTGGAATTCTTAAGAATTTTCATAATAATTTCTTAAACTTTTTTAATTAAAAAAAAGTCATTGCATTGTCTGACTAATAAAAAAATGAAATGAATAAATCAAAAGAGATAATCTTTACTGGAAAAAAAAACATATGTTTACCCCATACTTTTGATATATTTTAATTAATGAAATTATTTCTGATTTTGAGAATGGTCTTATGGTGTCACATAAGTAAAAATACTAGCTAACAAAAAACTATAAATTTTAATTCTTTTTTGTCTAATATTTTTCTTTTCTTTGACCATCAATTTTTTCTTTGCAATTTCATCCTTTGACGTTGTATAATTAATATTTGGAGTTGATGATTTATTTCAAATTGTCTTTTTATGTGGTTATTATGGTCTTAAAAAAATATCTTAACATCATATTGGTGCTTGATTTCATGAAAAAAAATAATTTTGTTGTTTTAAGGAAATTTAAATGAGAGGGCGATGGTTGAAAAAAGAATTATGGCTTTTGTTTTCTTCTAAAGAATATGGTGTCAACTCTAATCCGTTTTTTTCTTTTCTATTTTGCCTTCTATCATCAAATTATTCCCTTTTCAATTTGATTCTTCAATGTTGTGTCGAATAGAATTTGAGGTTAAATGGAACTTGACGATCTAATTCTAAGATTATGTTCCAAAAACAAATGAGCCACCTATTTTATTACGACCCTCAAAGCAAACATTACGAAATAAGTGGTTAAGTCCCATAATACAAATTAAAAGAAAGAGCTTGCTTTTAAATGGAAAAAAAATTGCCAAAAAGTTCAATGAAAAATGCTTTATTAAGGCCAACTGGAAGAATTACAAAGCATATCGTCATCTCAAGCATGAACAGCACTATCCTTGAGGAAAAGCATTATTAAGGACAAATGGAAAGAAGTAAAGACAGAATGCATCGAGACCTGAATGATAACCAAGAAGACGATGCGATTATGATGGAGCACCAAGATAAGAGGCCAGCCGCAAAATGTCACTGAATATTCCACCGGCGGTCACTTGAGCCCCGGCACCAGGTCCACGAACAATCAGAGGCTGTTCTTTATACCTTGTAGTTGTGAAAGCTATGATGTTATCAGAACCAGAAAGCTGAGCAAAAGGGTGATCTTTCTTGTATCTCCGCAACTCAACTCGTCCTTCTCGACTCACCGCATCCACCACCCCAACATATCTTAAGACCTTTGGATTTCATACAAAGGTTAGAGACCGGAAAAAAGAGAGGTTAAATGAAGACAAATATCTAAGAAAACATGCTCCACCAAAACCAACACAAAGTGGCCATTGAATTTTTCTTGCAAGGTAATTATGGAGGGATGACATACTTATTCAAAGAACATCATAAGTAATTGGTACTGTTAACAGTATGGATGGATTTTGGCCCAGTGGCACTGACCCTCAAAAATTAGAGCGGGGAATAACATCTCAATTTCAGGGCTATGCTTGCCACCAAAAGAATCAAGAGTTTATGAAATATTTGTTCTTTACCCCCATTTGATATCCATAATGATCTTCTCTTTACAATTCCCTTTTCCATAAACTTGATTTACTCTACATCACATAAGCTGAATCACTTCAGAACTATTTCTCTCAGTTTTAGACCATCAAAAGAACAAAAGCCATTATCACAAATGGATTACTTTTTCTGTAACATCTGCTAAAACTATTTAACTTGTTTGCATGGATGTTTACATAGATGTATGAAAACAGTGTATTATATTCCTTGTTTACGCATCCACATAGATTCCTATGAATTTGTGATTTGATAATTTGACAATCAAAAGAATTCTGTTGAAAAGTAAATAGAAACAAGCAGAAATCTCGAGAGATACTCACATCCCCTGCATCCTCAGCCTCTTGTCTCGCCCTAGCCATTTCATTGTCAAATTGTGGTAACTGCTGCATAAACTCTTCAGCAGATGCACAAGCCTGAAGCAAAAATTAAAAACATAATGTCAAAGGAAAACTAGTATCGCAAGCCCATTTTATGATTAACATAAAATAAATCTTACTCTCAGTGGTTCAGGGACAAGATTTTGAACAGGGATATCAGACAGATCCAACTTTAAACCAGATTCTCTAGCAAGAATAATCACCTGTAAAATGCAGCAGGTTTATGACTGAACTTAACTAAACTGAATATACTGTGAGGAACTGATAGGTACAATTCACAATCAATAAAGTTGCAGTTAGTCAACCATCACATGTCATGTCTTCATACTGACTGCAAGTTGGTGCTGACAACATCAGCATTTAAAAGATTGTCATCCACTGAATTCAATCACGGTTAAGTGGCAAGGAATAACAAGGGACACCCATTGACCCAACAATATTACCAATGACTGAGATTCACAAGACTGATTCTATCACTCATGGGACAGAAAGTCTTCAATATATATGAAATCTAAAGAACTAAATCTAATAGAAAAGATATTTGACAATAAGAGGGCATTAACTAAAGAATTTGACACATGTATTGAGGTATACAGAACCTTTCTGGCAACATCTGTTCCAGATAGATCATCCCTTGGATCAGGTTCAGTATATCCTGCCTGCTTTGCTTCTTCCACTACGTTACTAAATGCTCGCGTGCCTTTGAAATTGTTGAAGATATAACTCAAAGTTCCACTGTGACAACAAAATGGGGAGAACATTTGTAAGAGATGTACAGTGAAATTATCTAACATCAATGACACAGATACTTGAAATTGTTTTTTATGGAATTATATAGCATAATATATTCAGAGGCTCTTGAGTGCTCATGTTTCTGGCTATTAAGCAAAAATATGTCTCACCTGAAAATTCCTTCTATGCGCTGTATTTTATCCCCAGTTTCAAGGAGACCTCGTAAAGTGCTAATAATTGGAAGGCCAGCTCCAACAGTTGCCTCATAAAAGTAATGTGTATAGGATTGCCTTTGAAGAGCTCTCAGTTTCAAATACTGAATTTATATAGATGAAAGATCAAGAAGAGCAGATATAGCAGAGAAAGACATAGGCAGAGATGATGACAAGGGCATGACAAACATAGCAGTAACAAAATGTTCAGCGACTAACAAATAGTTGATGAGAAGCAAAGTTTTCCTGTTAAGTTAATAAGTAGAGAAACCAACCAACTAACTGATGCAAGAGTTTCATCATCAGGCACATATGTAGAGCTACAACTTCAGGAATAAAAAGTGTAGCAAACATCAAAAACTTTAGTTTAGAACGAAAGGAGAGAGAGAGAAATGTAGTAGCAACGTCATGTGCAATAATGAGGAACTATTCAAGAAGCAACACTCCAGCAACAATACCCCAACATAGTTCATGTTACCTGATCAAGTGGTCCTGAATTTGCCTTTTTGTTTGGGGTGATTACATGAATTCCTCTTCGCAACCAATCATGATAACAACTTGCAACATTAGAGTCCGCTGTACAGTCTACTAAAACAGTGTTTGGGAAAAAATGATTTTCATGCACATGTTGCCTGAATTTCTCCAGGTCAGCCACTTCACCTTTATCTTTCACAAGCTCTTTCCATCTTGACAAATCAATTCCACTGCAGCCAGAGACTAATGAGCTTAATGAACATACAAACATAACTTTACATGACTGTTACCAACAAAGCATAACGGTTGTCCCCAAACAGCAAACAAATTAATGATCTGTAAGGGTACAAATCATCCAACCAGATAAATTGGCTCTGAAATTCAACAACTTTTGGATATATCTAAACACCTTCAATCTGAACATTTATTTCCCAGAAGCTCAGAGGCAGGGAGCATGTAAACTATGAATCTCAGTTATATACTCTTAGCAAGGATTGAGTACTGCTTCTCGCAAGAGTGGGAAATGGGAATAACCCGAATAAACTGGGTGCACCAACCTATCCTAAATTTTAGGACATGTTTAAATAGTTAATAAGGTGTGTGATAGCATTGGATAAAGAACACAACATGTCACGTTTTGGTTTAGAAGCTTCAGAACGCAAACCCACCCTAGTAACAATGCACTGATGACAACAAATTGAACAAGCATGTCAATACAGCAATACCTATGGACAAATTATCTTCCAGAAGGAATCATCTTGTCCCGAAGCAATCGCCTTTCAAGTCAGGGTAATGTAAGGGTCGGTCACTTTCCCATTTTAAGGGAGGGAAATGACAATTAAATTATTTTGCAATGTGATGCCCAATAATAACAATTGGTTTTAACTTACATGTAAGTTCCCTAGAAGGGTGCAACTAATATTTAGCTGTTCAGTATTACTTCCATTTTTTGAATTTTCTACTTAAGAAAAACCCCAGTTGCTAGTAAATATAAAGTTAAGCCACCAATTTTGAAGAATGCAACTAATGTATGTAGTTGGTGCTAGCCTTTGTCAACTTAAGAGGGCTATCATAGTCAATTTTTGTGTTTTGATTGAAAATGAGAACTTGAGTTCTTCGAGCTGCACATTTTTTGATGACGTCCAATTAAGGATAATGATCACCACTTCTTGTCTATGTAGGAGAATTTTTAGGAGTATATTAGTTATGTATGATTTCTCTTTTTATTTGCTTTTTTTTCTTCTAAAAAAAATGCAGACTATGAAGGAACAAGCATAATGTAAATCCCAACAGGAATTGCCCTGATTCAACGAAAATGGTATTTTTTCATGCTTTAAGAGAAGACCTTTTGGACACCAATCAAAAGGCCCTAATTCTATTAAAATGCTAGAAAGTGATTTGCTAAATGAATGAATTAAGTGCTAATCGAAGAGAGTTTGCAACTCCCTCCCCTCCCTCCATCATTAAATTAGTTGACACAAAGCCTCTTAAGCCTCAGAATTCTAGATGCCTGCTCTTCAGGTTTAGGTATGGTCTTGCACTTACAATATATCACATGTAAAGGAAGTTGAAGAGAATGATCTTTTGTTTGTTAGTTTATTAATTTAGCATTTTGGTGCGGAGATTTTTGTGTTATGCTATTTGATAAAAATGTGCCACAAGCTAACCAAAAGTTGTTTATAGGACTTCTGATCACTTTACATATATTAATTAAACACATTATATATTGTATCAGGACGAAAGAAAGGTGGTCATGTTGCCTTCAAGAGGAACTCAGAGAGCAAAGGTAATAGAGAGTATCATACAGGCAGGAACCTGATGCAATTCTTAAGACTTACACATCATTCAAAAGCATTGTTCTGGAGCCAGTGATTCCCATAACACGCAAATCAATGTTAAAATCTTCCTTAAGGACTGCTGCCTGCCAGAAGAAACTTCATAACATGTTCAGACGGATATAGCATTTAGAATAATAGCAATACCTAGTTAAAAAGGAATAAAATATATGCATTGCTCCATTAGGTAATGTTCTCAACTCATGTCTACCCATTTTTCAAGCCACAGCATGGCTTCCAACATCAAGGGTGCAAGTATTGGTGGTCAGGAACAGTTGTTGGAACCTGATGCTCATTTATTCAAGCTTACTAAAACTTTTTGGTGTATAGTTCAGAGGTCATGACATACAGACTTGGGAAATAAAAAGGTCATTTATGTAAGCTTACTGAAAACTTTCATTTATTTTTAATGTAACAGCTCTGAGTAATAACAAATCCTAGATAGAACCAGAACTTGAACATGATTTACCTAAGCAAACACCTTGGGGAAGGTTGGCTTTTATGGGAAGAAATAAAAAGACCTGTCTATGAAATGCAGTCCTTGTTTAAGTAGAACAAGAAAGAATAAGATAGTCCTCCAATAGCCTTAAATCTTCTTTTGGTGAAAGTCACCATCGACACACTACATAGTATTTACTCCTTAATTTGCTATGCTGCAAAGTACATTTTGTGCACTTTTATAGCATTGACTCATCATTAGAAGTACTAGGGTGAGCAAGAAAACACAAAAGAAGCCTTTAAATGTTGATCGAGCACCACATTCTTATTTAATAGATGACAGTTGAATGATAAGAAACAGAGTTCCCATTGTATTTTACTCTATTATAATTTGTTAAACTCATGTTACTTCATATTAACTGTTATTAACTCTATCATAGTCGCAAAAGATAACGGATCCATTAATGTTCACATTCAAACATTAATTATTCCATAATTACCTACATATGAAAGAAGAAAAATAAAAGATATATTGGCATCCAAATACCCACCTGATCTCTCAGCTGGTCAAGTAATGTGGCGCCAATCAAACCAGGTCCAATGATTCCCATTGCTATCGTGGTTTTCGAGAGATAAAACCTCGAATGGACAGCTCTTAAGGCTCTTATACAATCTTCACGCTTGATAACAGCTGTAACATTGTATTCAGAACAACCTTGAGCTATGGCTCGGACATTAATATTAGCCTGCATTGCAAAAACATTTCACACTTGTATCAGAAGAAAATAGTAAAAATAAATAGTTAAGGAATAATATTGAAAGTATAAAGACGTTGAGCATCCAGACTACTCATCTTGAGAAATATTATATAAATTCTTTTACCTTAGCCAGAGCATTGAAAAGAGTAGCACTGACTCCATATGTGCTAGCCATTTTCTGGCCAACTGCTGCTAAAATGCTACAATTTGGAATGATTGCAACCTAATGATTGATTTTGAGAAAACAATGAAGTGGTAAAAAATTATTCCAATACATTAGAGACAAAAAAAGATAATATGATCTGCCATTGAGAAAGCAAACTACAGGAATTGAGCTCCAAACCAAGAGTACACATATCAGAGAACAAGCTCAGAAAAATGTAGCTGTGACAGTAAGTTAAATTGGCATGAAGAAAATTATTGTTCAGTCAGTGCATAAGACAGAAACAGATCATACTCTAAACTAAAAACCCATCTCAGATTTCAAAAGTCCAAGAGCTGAAGTATTGAAACAGAGATAAGATAATGTTGGCTGTTTTTGAGTATGGCTGTTCTCCAGACACTAATAGTTTTACCAAAAAAGTCATAACACGTCACAATTCCCAAAAAATATGATAAACTAAAAACAGATAAAAAGAATTCAAGGGAAAAAATCTGAGACAACAGTGAAATCATAAAGATTTGAAGACTTGGTACTGTTTATGTTGAATTTTAGTTAAATCCAAACAGAACCTGGGAAAGACGTCCAGCATTCAAAGCTTCACTAAATCTAGACTTCAAAGCCTCAGCAACAGCGGCAACTTCCTTCTCAGGCACAGCAAAACATACGGAATGCTCGCTACTAGCCTGCATGAAATTCAGTCACTTTGCATACATGTTATCTGAGAGAAACTCCAATCTGACACCAGGGGATAGAGAGTACCTGGGATATAACAATGACATTAGCTCCCACATCTTTCACAGCACCAAAAATGGCACTAGCTGTACCAGGAACACCAGCCATTCCAGTTCTGCCAGCGGAAAAGTAAAAACATAAAATAAGAAAGAAATGAATACAGCATGAAATCAATGAATATGAAATCACCAAGAAATGTCTCACCCCTCAACATTCACAAGAGCCACATTGTCAATAGTTGCAAAACCTCTGACAGGCGACTCCAATTTCTGGCCATCTTCATTCTCAGCTGGGCGGCATATCATCGTCCCGGGAGCAGAGAGGTTAAAAACATTCCTTATCATGATGGGGATGTCATATCGCATCACAGGCATAATAGTGCGAGGATGTAAGACATTTGCCCCAAAATAGGACTGCAAATCCACACAAACATAAACTTAGAAACATGTAGTTAGATAGTTCAGCATTGACAGGTACGAGAAGAGTGGTGAAGTTCACCATTTCCCAGGCCTCTTGGTAAGACAATGTCCTTAGTATTACAGCCTCACTAACTGCAGATGAAAAGGAAAAGGAATCTTTCAGCATTGCAATCCAACCTAATCACTGGTGTCCTCTCAAAAGTTATATGAGGTCATTCTCCAACCCTGAATGGTCTCCACTAGATAGTACAGCAGAAGTGGTAGAACCTTGTACAAGGAAAAAAAAAAAAACAAGTGAATAAACCAATAACAAACCTTTTCTGGGGTCTGCACTGTACACCCCATCGACATCTGTCCAAATTGTGACTTGGCGAGCCCTCAGCAAGGAACCCATTATAGCTGCAGAGAAGTCACTTCCATCCCGCTTCAATGTTGTCGGAATATTTTGTTGCGTACTGGCTATGAAACCCGTCGCAACTATTGTCTTTGATGGATGTCGAGAGAACCACTCTTCAAGTCTTTTTTCAGACTCCGCAAAATCAGGATCAACTTGATTAGAACCAGAGGGATTTACTATAAGCACTTCTCTTGTATCCATCCATTCACAATCTAGCCCGTTCTGCACGAGAAACAATAACTTAATAACACATCAGATAAATTGTGAGAGTTACAATTGGCAAGTATTTTTCATGGCAATGAGCAAATAACCACTGAACCTTTCTAACAACATATGACAACATCTGTGCAGACCACAACTCCCCATGTCCTACAATAAAATCAGAAAAGGACTCGGTTGCATGACCAGCTGCAATGGATGAAAGGAGATAGCTGTCAGAGGCAATACAGCAGTAGAAAGCCAGATATGACAAGAAAACAGACAAGCACCTCATATCAACATGGATTGAAAATAAAAATAAAATAAAGAGTAGCTGAGAAAATACAAACAAAATCAGATATTGCAATTTACTAGTTGCACAAGAAAGAAGAGATTTAATCCATTTCAACACCCCAGATAAATGCATGCATGAAAAGAGAGAGCAGTCTGACCTATGTATATTGCACGAAGCATGGCTTTGAGGTTATTAATATCATGATGCAACCGGGACAAAAAACTAGCAAGATCATCCCCATCAAGAAGATCCATAGCTGTTAATTTGTGCTTTTCAAAAACAGCATCTACAGCAGATACATAGGAATCACCCCGTGATTGCGCCTTGTTTATGAGATCATACATCATATCTGTCACCTTGGACATCGCCGACACAACCACCAACTTCCCCTCTGAGCTATCCTGAACAATAACTTGTGCTACATTCTGAATTCTCTCCGAGCTTCCCACACATGTACCGCCAAACTTATGAACCGACCACATATCACCTTTCGGAAGGAGAAGTTTTTCCTTGGATTCATCCAACAAAACAGCTAAGAAACAGAATGCCATATAACCCCATCATACCAATCAGCTAAAGAGAAAACTAGAATAAGAATCTAAACCCAATGTAGAGAAAAGTACAGGTAACAAACCTTTAACCGAACACGAGACATGGCCGTGCAAAGCGCAAGGCTTCCTTCTTCTCCAATGGGAAACAAAACCACTCCTAAAATAAAAGGAACACAAAAATCTTCAGAAAAATGAGAAGATTTTTTTTTTTCAAAATCCAGAACACAATGTTGAACAAATTAATATAATAAAATTTGAGCAATGAAAGACAGGTAGAGGACAAAAAAAAATAATACAATGTGGTTGAACGCATCAAAAATAAAACAAACTTAATTACGTATCAGAAACGAATAAGCCAATCTCCAAAACAAGAGCAGAAAAATGGACGTATCTAAATTAAAACAAAAACAAAAATGGAACCTGGAGATAGAAGGGCGAGGAGGAGTAAGTGATAAAAGGGAGAAATGAGGAGAAGCAGAGATCTTCTTCTGGTAAAATGTATTTGATTTTGAAGAAGAGGGAATGCGTGAAGTGTTATTATGGGAGATCGAAGCAGCACAGAGAGCCATTTCTTCTTTTGAAAAAGAGAAAAGCTTGCACTGAGTAAAAATGGCTGCACTGTTAATTATTTATTCTCTGGGTTTGGTTTTGGCGGCTTTTGGTCTGCGTTCTAATTATTTGTAGAGGATGGGGGGACTGTCATTGATGATGACGACCACCACCACGATGATAGGTTTAAAAAATAAATAAGAGAATAATATGTTTTGTTTTAGTAAAATAGTACATTTTCATTTTAATTTTAATTCTGATATTTATTAAATACTGCCACGTATTTAAATATGTCTCGTTTTTGAAACTTGATAGTCGTTAATTGGTTGGATTGTCTTACATAAAAATTATTATTCGTGTCATTTTGCTATTTATTTACTTTTTATATGCTTATTTTCTCATTTATGCCCCTGTTTTTTATGCCGATTAGGAGAGGGTTTTTCAGCTGCGGTACGAGACTACTGGATGACAAGCCAGTCATGCTCCGACACGTCATCCGACAAAATATCTCCGTAAAAGATCATTCAGCGACGAGGCAGACAGACCTTGCTTTACAAAATTGCTAGGTTCCTGTCAACAGGTACCATTTGTAAGGAAACAATTACAACGTGATGCAAATTCACTGTATTCCATTCATTATTTTTACTCACTGCTGTAGGATAATGATACTTTTGTTCTTTCTAAAAAAAATTACTTGCATTGAGATGAGGGCATTTTCAGATTTTTACGCAATAAATTAGTTATAAATACTATAGGCTTTTTCATATATTATTGAATAAATAATAATAAAATCCTAAAAAACTAACATGATCAAGTATATCTGGTATCAAACATGGTTGTACCTATGAAGTTTCATGTTCATAAATTCATCAACAACACTCAAACCTCATGCCCTATTACCTATCTTGTATTTTATTGCAATAAAATAATAGAAATTGTACACAATGAAGAGCTATTAATGGATTTCTTTTATGATATTTTGAGTGGAGCTACATTGAGATGGTATATGTTATTAGATAACATGAAGATCCAAAGATGAAAAGATTTGATGAATGATTTCATTAGGCAATATAAATACAACATGAATACTACTCTTAATAGAACTAATTTGTCTCATCTAGAAAAATAAGATAAAGAAAACATAAAAGAGTATGCTCAAAGATTGAGAAACCTGGTTACATAAGTACATCCCTCACTTTTAGATAAAGACGAGTGAATTTGCCCGCTCCGCTGGGCTTTTTTATTTATGTAGAAAATTGATTGATTATATAAATGTTGTATTTTGTTATTTTAATATTTAATTAGTAAAATTATAATTGATAAAATCTGTTAAGAATGTTTTTTTTTAATTAAAAAGTGATTGAATATTGTTATTGCTAAAAAACTTTTGATAAAATTTGTTAGAAAATTTGCTAAGAAGGTGACATGATTTGTTAGAAACTTGTTGTCACGGATACTCTGATTAAAAAAAACACAAAAAAAGAAACCCGATTAAAAAAAAAAACTTGGACACGATGGTTACTAAAAAAAAAATGTGAAAAAAGGTCACCGTTTATAAAATAAAAAAAAAAAAAGAGTATAAAATAGAAATTTCAATTCAAAGCCAAAGTTATATTTATAAGATTTATTAATCATATTATTATATTAAATGTATTCAAGAATACAGATATTAATTTTTTTTGCAAGAAATCGTAGGTCATTTTTTTTCTCTCTATATATTTTTTTAGGCGATAATATTTAATAAATATTAAAACATATAATTAGTCTCACATACTTTATAGTGTAATCGAAATGGAAAGTGAGCCGTAGATTTTTTTAATTGTAGATAATCCAGGTAAATTTGTCAAATTATTTTTATGAGTTGCCTTTTTCCTTTTGTAATATTAGATCTGACACATTATAAATAAAAATATTGTAATTTGTTTTTAGAAATAAACCTAAATTTTTGCGTGCTATAATTACTTATCTGCCGTATAAAAAAAAACAGTGTAATCGAAACGGGAAGTGACTCGAATATTTTTTAATTGTAGACAATCTAGGTAAATTTGTCAAAAAAATTTAGTTGTATTTTTTGCCCAGTAATATTAGATATGAAATATTAAAAACCAAAATATTATAAATATTTTTTAAGAAATAAACTTTAAAAAACAGAGCACAAAATTAAAATTCGAAAACAATTTTTTTCTTTATTTTTTATAAGATTTATTCCTTGTATTATTTTATAGCCAATTCATTAATGGGTGAACTTGCCTAAACATTTTATCGATTTATGGACTTTGCATATTGAAAAATTATAATTGACTAATTGTTGGGCGTGTTTTAAATGTTTTGACGGTTATTTAATTGGTGAATCATAAATTTGCAATTAATAAAATGAATGAAAGATGAATTAATTGTTTCTTGTACCGAACTTATTGATGGTTAGGTTTGTTTTATTGGCAACGAATTATTTAACCGGTAGATAGTAAAATTGCAACCGCTAAAATCTATTAAAGATAAACTTATTAAGTGAGTATTTAATTGATAAACTTTGAATACAATCTAATCAAAACAATAAAAAATGTAAGTCTCTGTCCCATTTTAACCAAACCTTGCGAATTAAGATACAAAAAATCCAATATAACTCCTCAAATGAAAGAAAAAAAAACTTAATTCAATCGTGAAAACAACAAATGATCAGAAATACAGAAGGAAATGAATAAAATCATAAGTTGGGATGATATACCAAGATCCTAAATAAATAAATAAATAAAGGAAAATAAATTATAAACTATACAGTTGAAAAGAAAAAAAAGGCGAGGGGATGAAGCGATACAGGATTTAGCGAGCTTGAAACTATTGACAACTTTGTCGAAGAGATCGGCGGCGTCTTCATATTTGGAGCCGAAAAAACCTGAACAGTTCAATTTCCTCCCTGTTGTCTTCTCGAAATCATCTCCTTTTGCTACCAAGTCCATTCCTCGACTTCCTCAAGGATCTCTCTCTTTTGCTTTTATATATATATATATATATATAATTGGTATTTATAGTTATTATGAACCGAAAAAAATGTCAATCGAAATGTACACTCAACAATAAACGGAAAGAAAAAAAGAAAAGCAAGAACTGGTGCATACCAGTGATGGATGTTTTTTTGTAACAATGAGCGGCATCAACATAAGCTGAGGCAACTTTATGTTTACTATCCGACTACAATTTTTTTTTTAATAATAATGTCAAGAAAAGAAGTGAGATTTGAAAAAATTTAGTGCCTAATTCAATTATACACGGGCACCTTCAAATGACACTGTCCCAGCTCGACATACGTCGATCCATCTTTTCCACCTGAAACATAATAATCAGAGAAGAATGAACAATCAATTGTGGACTTACCACAAACAAAACTAATTGAGGATATAACACAACTTTACATGCTTATTGAGTGAGCATTTAATTGATAAACTTTGAATACAATCGAATCAAAACAATAAAAAATGCAAGTCCCTGTCCCATTTTAACCAAACCTTGCTAATTAAGATACTAAAAATCCAATATAACTGCTCAAACTAAAGAAAAGAAATCGATTCAATCGTGAAAGCAACAAATGATCAGAAATACAAAAGCAAATGAGCAAAACCAACAACGAAACAGCAAAAGCATCAACTGACACAATGGCAGCCATTATTGAACCTAGCAATTCATAAAAAAAAACTACATATATACCTTGAGAATCAACGAAGCCAACAAAATCCTAGGACCACAACACTCTAAACCCCCTGCAAAAAAACAGAAAAACAAAATGAAGAACGAAAAATCAAAATTAGCTTAATAAACAAAGCATGAGACAACACAATGCAAAACAGGGAAAAAAACAATGAAAGGGCAAGCAAGCTGAATAAAAACATGAATAGCTATCAAAACTTGCACCGTGTAAGCAAAAAAACACAAATATGCATAAAAATCAATAAAAAACCAAACATTGGCAGCAACTGCACACATAAAATCCAATGATTTTGTCAACTGAATCGACAAAACATTAGCAACAACCCTGCACATAAAAATCAACTCTTCTAATAAAAGAAACCTTGCACTGCCAACAAATTCAATTGAAGTTAACAAACACATAAAAATGAATAATAAACCTGCATAAAAATCAAAACCAACAATAACCCACAAAACATTGGCACTAACCTGCATATAAAAATCAACTCTCTAATCAAAGGAACTCTGCACTACCAACAAACCCAATTGAAGTTAACAAATACATAAAATCAATAATAAACTTGCATAAAAACCAAATTAAAATCAAAACCAACAATAAACCAAACAACAACACATCAGCAGAAACTTTCACTTACACCCAACCCAACGATTGTGTCAAAACACAAATAATAAATCCTCTACTCGCATCAACCCCCCACTGCCAACACAACAAAGCCACACACTCACAAAATTGAAATCAACAAAGACGCTAAAATTAAAATCAACAACCAAACCCACAAAACATTAATACCCAACAATTGAGGCAAAACATAAATAAACTTTTCTATCCAAAGAAACCCTCCACTGGCACACCCATAAAATCGAGATCAACAACCATACAACCCATACTTCAGTGATACACACAAACCGACCAAGAGACCCAACAAACAAATCAGCCCCCTCGCTCATCATCCAGTGATGTCAAAAGAAAAACCCAGTCACCCAAAGAGGCAAGAAACAAATCAAAGACCAGGCAAAAAAAGCATACTTTTATAGTTTTCTTATTGTTTTGATATGTTGATGACACACACGCGCTCGCGCGCACACGCGCATACACACACATACATATATGCACATTTAATTACACCTATTTTTGAAAATAATATAGAGAAAATATCAGAAAATCACACAAATTGCCAAACAAAACATTAAAAAGAATTAATTTAGTAAAAAACACATAAATTCAAAAAAAATCCTTCATAATAAACGCAAAGTTAATTACAAATAAATTCAAAAAAATAAATAATAAAATAAGCAGAAAATTACATAAATTAAATATTAAGAAGCCGAAATAAAAATCTCACTCATTGTTACGCTCAAGGTCAGCGGGCGATACACAACATGAAGTAACCGGCGCTTGTCCCTCTTCGTCCATTCTAGCAGATCCGCGTTAGGCTCCATAGCTTTTGCTGCCTCCTCAGCCATAACTTAATTCTTGAAAAAAAAAAACTTTGTCTCTGTTAACATATTAGAGAAAATCAGCATAAAAATTAGGGTTTCGAAACCCTAATTTTAGAAATAATTAGAGAGGGAGAGAAGTTAGCAGAGAGAGGGAGAGAAGTTAATTACACCTAAATTTGAGAAGAAGATAAAAAAATATCAGAAAATCAGACCTTGCTTTTGATCTTTCCCGTTGGCTCTGCTATGACCCTTTGCAATCTCCTTGCCCGACTTTACCTTTACCCGAATCCTTCCTGATGAACTTGCCCATTATGAAGGGAAAAAGCTCTTGAAAGGGCGCCGATTGAACTCTTATTTTTTATCTTCCGAATTTGAAAGATTGAAGGAAAGCTATTAGTTGAGGGAAAGGGGGTGGGAGGCGGCTAGGTTTAGAATTTTAGAACATGAGGGAAGGGGGGCGGCTAGGTTTAGGTTTAGTTTTAGAATATGAGGGAAGGGGGGCGGCTAGGTTTAGTTTTAGTAAAAAAAAAAAGGAAAAAAATGAGTTTTGCTGCCTACACAGCTCGAACCCTCGCGCGCCTTGTAGGCCAACACACAGACGACCACCCGACCACAGCCACTCATCTGTCTACTTCCACCATAAAAATTACAAATATAAGCCCTGTGTAAAAAAAAAAAGAGCACAAACTCGCGCGAAGCAGGGAGACAAATATCAAGTACACAGTGTTTTCAGTCTACGTGAACAGTAAATTTCCGAGCTGTTTTAGCTCTTTAGGTAATATGATTGCCTTATTTACAAATATGTTTAAAGCATTGTATTATAAGCATGTGATAAATATTTTTGCAAGATGTACCATCACTACTTGGTTGTCCACTTCAGATGGTCTAAAATCTCTTGTGACTATTATATATTCATAATTTGTTTTCATTAAATGACAAGCATCTATGTTGAATAAGTTTCTTAACTTGCTTCTTGAACTTTTGACAAAGATTAAAAATATGGCCCATAACTCCCACATGAAATCTAAATTTAGAATTTCTATTTATATTACTTTGAAAAAGGTGGTAGGGTGAGTTCAATATATAAAGATACTATCAAATTAGCATTTATAAGGTTTTGATGAATGTTAATGAGAAGAGCTAAGAAGGTAGATTATTACTTATTGAATTGTTTTATGACATGATCCTTATATGTTTTGGAAAACATGATCTTTAGGTAGAAATAAGAATGATGAAGGTGTTTGAAATGTTTGGCTTTTATGCTAAAATTTAGATTTATGTATTATTGCAGGTGAGCTTCTTTAAAATTTGAGGTGTTTGATATTAAGGAATTTTTGTGTATTATATGATTAAAGTTATGAGCTATTTCCTTGAATGTTGTTCACCTATGAGTTTATTTCAATTGTATTTTCTTCCATAATTACTGGTGTATCCTCACATCTTAAATCTTTCATTCTATTATAACTCATTTGATTTTTTTAGCTATGACCATCATATTTGAGAATTGCTTTGAGATATTGAAAATCATATACCCAAAATAAAATGCCTAAAAGTATTCATAAAGATTAAAACCATTTATTTTAGATATAAAAGGTTCAACTTAAGTGACAATTCCTTGAGCATATTTTTTGATTGATTTATTAGCTCTTTTCTTTATAATTTACAAATTTATTATGTTAGGGGCGACTTTCTTTATCTTTGATATATTCTTTTTCTCTTGTATTTTTTTCTTTTTTTTAATTGTTTTTTTTTTCAAAATCCACCTCATATGTAAGATTCACTCTAGTACTTGTATGTTAGGTTCATGTTGAAAAAGAAAAAAATATAGAAATTCATATTTAAAGATTTTTAAATATTTCCTTTCATTATCTATCTTGAATCTCTTTCAAATATTTGCATCAAAACCACAATTTTTCTATTTTTTTTAATCCCTATTTATTTTATTTTCCTTATTTGTATGATCTTCCATAATAATATTGGATTCTCCATCATTTTGATCCTCTTTTTTCTTTTACATGTCATTTCACTCTTTATTATTTTTATTTTTATTGATTTTTTAATTCTTTATTGTATATATTGGGAATGAGTTAAAAAAAAAAGGGTTATGATAATATTTATTCTAACATGGATATAATAGCTCAAATAATCAAAGTCAAGGCCCAATTAAAAATGGGGTTGGCTTACCCCCATCTTGAAATAGAAAGGAAAAGTAGGAGGAAAGAGGGGTCGTAAATAGTGTTAAGAAATCACAGTACTTTTGTAGTGTTTAAGTTTAGGTATAGATTTCTTATCTCTAGCTTTGAGTATGTTATTTTGTATTACAACATTTATCTAAGGAAGTTGTATCTAAATAGATGAACTATGTCGACTTTATTTTAAAAAATATGATGTATATAAGAGAGGAACCTTCTTTGAATATTTTTAAGATAGTATTATTCCTTAATTGAGAATGTTAACGAGATACAAATTTCAACATTATTTTATACATTTTCGTGTCAACCTAAAAGTACTATAGAAGAGATATTTCAAGATAAAACATATCATATAAAGAAGTAAATAGAGGAGTGGTGAATAATAATATTTAAAGTTCATGCCTTTTTCATAGGGCATGAGAGCTATAATGATGTGTTTAGTTTTAAGTACCCTTTGTGGTATGAATAACATAAGGCCTAACTTGAACTAAGGTAAAAAAGTTGTTATATGAGCAACTAATATAATACACCATAAAGTATAACATCAACCTCTTTAGTGGTAGAGTCAAGATTTTAATAAGAGGGAAAATTACTAGCAAATACTAGATATGATATAGACATGTGTTAAATAGACAAAGGGGGGTTTGTTAGTGGGATTTGACTGAAGAACAATTAGAAGAAGACATAAGCATCTTAGATGCATATGGACAATCATTTTCACGAAAGAAAACATCCATACTTGTATCCTATAAAGATACAAGTTATGGAACGAGGGTCAATTTGTTTGAAATGTAAACATTGGTAGTGTAAGCCAAACATCTGAACACATGAAGATGGTGGAATGAAGGTGGTTTTGAGTATAATCGCTCAAAAGAAGTTTTGAAGAAAAGGACTAGTGTACCGTAGTGAGGGCGCATTCCACCATAAATAAGTGGGGTTATGAGCATGAAATTTTAAAGTGTGGGCCACTTGTAAGATGTGACAATATTTACGTTCCACAACCCTATTATGTTGGGGCGTGCAAATACATGAATGTTGAAAAATAACACTACTGTCATCAAAAAAGGATTAAAGTGAAAGGAATTCACCGCTATTATCACTACAAAAAAAAAAATGCGAAATGTGAATTGAGTGAAGACATATTTGAAAAATTGTTTTAAAATAGATTAGGCCTCATAAAAAAATCTAAGTGAAACAGGTATAATCATCAACAATAGTAAGAAAATAATGGACACTAAAAAGTGAAGGATGTTTATAACTTCCCTAAATGTCACAATGAATAATATCGAAAGCTTTTATAGAATAAATTGTACTAGAGCTAAAAGGCAAACAACTTTGTTTGGCCAAAGGGCAAACAATGCAAACATTATTGGATTGAATTGAAATATTCAAAAAGCTTTTGGCAATAAAACTTAAATGAGAGGGAGATAGATGTCCTAATCAGTTATGCCAGAGATTGGTGGATTCTATGATAAGGATAGTTTTAGATGAAATTTTTGTAAATTTCTTTGTCATCAATGCCACCAAGTAGTATAATCTATCACACTGCTTACCCAAACTAATCATCATCCTCATATCCAGATCCTATAGAATACACCAAAATAGAAAAAAAAAAGTTATTGAACAATTCAAGCTTTTTGTCAAGCGGCTTACTGATACAAATCCACTTTGAATGTAGGTACACATAGGACATCGTGCAAGTAATATACGTGATTCAAAGGTAGTGATTCTTTAGTAACAATTTCAGCATTTTCTCCGCTAAGTAACAATATTGTCAAGGATGAATTATTTTTATCCTTATGTAAGAATAACTTTGAAGATGGAGAGATGTGGTTTGTCGCCTATTTGTCAATTATCCAATTATGAGAAGTAGTTATAGACAAACCTTACTTTGTTGTGGTGGCATGAGTGAGTCAGAAGTTGTATCCTTTTGACTTAATAGAGACAAAAGTTGTTGAAGTTATGCTTATGAAATTCCAATCACCAATGATTTATTTCATCTCTCACTAGACTTTCAAACGCATGAGAATTCGTGATGAATCGATTTTGATTTACTGCAAGTAACTCCAACAAGAATTTAAACTTAATTCAACAATCGAATAAGTTATGATATTTTTAAGTGGTTGTTTGGTATTGCGTTCCAAACTGAATTTCGACCAAAAACAGTTTTTGAGTCGTTTGGTAATGAAAAAACACTATTTAAATTGCTATAGGACCCACCAAAAAAACATTTGAAACCGCGGTTTAGAAGAAGCAAGATTATAAAGCTTTTGTCTGCATTTCATTTCTACACAGTGACTAAACCACGATGTACTAAACCATGACGTATAATAGCAATATGAAGCACCTCCCAGAGAACACTATTCGCAGGCACACCGCTGGTGGTCTCTCTCTCTATATATAGTCGGAGGCAGCTCCCAAAGAGCACCACCATCATCCGTCTTAGCATCGGTAGCTTCTCCTCCATGCCAGAAGCTCCGTTATAACCTCCAGTGATAGCAGTAAGACCTAACGTAGCAGCAACAACAACAACAATAAGCTTTCGACGCTCCTCTCGTCCTTCATAGGTCACCATTTACGACGTCACCATCATAGGAAGAACTACCTTGGTCTTCTCTACCCGTCGACATCGGTAGGTGAGCCTCTTGTCACCATCGACCGACCACCCTTGCTATTGCTCATGTATTGCGTGAACAGTGCAACACACCATTTTCTCTTTTGTTAATAAAATATTGGGCTGGGCTGGGCTTGGCTTGCTCTCGACCCAGCCCAAGTCCAGCAGAGGTGGGCCTTTGGCCCAACTTGGCTAGGGCAACCTATATATATATATATTGTTTTTTAAATATTATAGATTAATAATCAAAACAATAAAATGTAATACGTGATTCTTTTAAATAAAAAACGGATTGGGCCTAACCACCTAAATGGGTCGGCCTAGCCAAGTCGGTAACCAACACACATGAAATTATTTTTTATTAAACCTCAAACTCAACCACAGTTTTAACCAAATACTTCAATTTCAGTTATGAACCACAACTAAAAATATTTTTCATGAAACTGTTTTTTTTAAACCTCAATTATAATAACAACCACAATGTCAAACACACCCTAAGTCATCCTCGTAGTCTAGAGTGACTAAGCCTTTTCTTATGTCTAGATTTGTTTTATTGGTTAAAATTTTTTTTTGCTCGGTCATCCATGTAATCTGTCTATGGTATGTCCATCTTTAATTATTGTAGATCCACATATGACCGCTCAAAACTACCTATAAGCTCGGTTACATTAATGTGATTGAATCATGTAATTTTAAAAGATTGTGTTTTTACACGAGAATATAGTGATTCTTGTAATAATTTATCTTTTTTTTAATTAAAGGTACCCTATTTTAAATCAAAAGCAAATGAGTATGTGATTTAAAAAGCTAAACAAGACAAAATCCTAGTCATGAAAAAAAAAAACTAAAGTAGTTATATTTTCAAAGGCTTGAATAATGAAGCGTATGAAAGGGATTAGAAAGGAAAAACCTTCTTGTATGACAGCAACAACAATTGTTCCTTGCAGTTTTATGAGCCACGCGTCACCACCTTATCATACAATCCATTGACTGGACTGGATTCAAATTCAAGCTCTAGACCAAAGAAAAAAACATTCGTGATATGCGATAGCTAAAGCTTCAAGGCACAACTATGGGACACAAGGAGTTCCTTTCAATTTTATAATTTCCATTCAGGCATTTTTTTTTAAAAAAAACTATTTATTACTCTTTCGAAATATCACAATTCAGGCCTAGGCTTTTTTATATGTAGAAATATAATTGATTTTTTGCGTGTTATAATTAGTTATTTTAATATTTAATTAATTAAATTGTAATATATAGCCTTGTTTACTTGTGATTTCATATTTGTTTCTCGTGATATGAGATCTAAAATATCATACATAAAAAAAAGACGTAGAAGTTATTTTTCAAATAAATAATATTGACTAATTAATTTTTGTAACAATTATTATAGCTGTCATTATAAATATTATTATACATAATTAATATTCTCATTATTATTTATCATACTATCGATGACATCGTAATTATTTTTTTAAGAAGAAATTAATTATTATTTTTAGATTTATTCATCATATTATTATATTAAAAATATTTTAGAATAATGATAGTAAATTATTATTTTTCAGAAATAATAAATAGGTCATTTATATATATATATATATATAGCTAATATTAAATAAATATCAAAATATAATTGGTTTCACATATCTATAAGAAAAAAAATCTTATAAATGATTATTTTAGATAAGACATTCAAAATAATGATAATGATTAAATAATCATTATCATTATTTTGAATGTCTTATCTATAATAATTAGAAATTTCAACAACTAACAATATTAACAAAAAAAAAATTTAAACAACTAAATAAATGAAAAAAACAAAAATAAATATAATTAGATTTTAAAAATTATTTGACTTGAAGGATAAATAAAGAGAATTTAAAAAACAACAAAGAGAACAAATAATAAATATCAATTTTCAAATGATCACCAACACAAATAAAATGTAAACATAAAAAAAAACATTAATAACAATGGAAATAATAAAAAATGATGAGACCATAATTATTGTTACTAACAAATTCCATAAGTTTTTTTTATTTTAGAAGATTTATTACTCATATTTTTATATTAAAAGTATTTCAAAGCAATGTGTGTGTGTGTGTATATATATATGTGTGTGTGTGTGTGTGTGTGTGTGTGTGTATATATATATATATATATATTAAGGCGCTAATATTAAATAAATATCAAAATATATAATTATTCTGATATATTTAAAAAACAATTAACAAATAATTATTATCATTATTTTAAATGTCTTATCTATAATAATTAGAAAAATTCAAGACCTAACAATATTTAAAAAAAGCAATCAAAAAAATAAACGAAAAAATAAAAATAAATATTATTAGATTGTAAGAAATTATTTGACTTGAAGGAAAAAAAGAGAAATCATAATAATTATTAATTTTCAAATGATCACCAGCACATGTTAAAATTTGAACATTAAAAAAAAAAAACCCAATAACATTGGAAATAAAGAAAAAATGAAAATAAAAACTAAGAGCATGTATATATAAACATGGACAGGAATAGGAACTATGTAAGAAATATATATATAAAAATAAAGGAATTAAAATAAAATCCAAGATTAAAAGTATAAGGGCTAAAATGAAAAACACATATATAATAAATTTAATTTGAAGGAAAAAATTTAAATAAATCAAAACATTGATACAGATAAAATTAAATAATTTAAAACAAAACCAGAAATTAAAAGAATTAGGACCGAAATAAAACTGAAATCTATAATTAATTTGCATGGAAGGATAAAATTGAAAAAAAAATCAAACGTTGATACCGAAAATATTAAGGATTTATAATAAATTTGCATGGAAGGATAAAATTGAAATAAATCAAAACTTTGATACCAAAAATATTAGTGATTTCAAACCAATTAAAAAATTCAAAGACTGGGGACCCAAATGAAACTAAAATATATAATCAATTTCAATTGAAGGACCAAATTGAATCAAATTAAAACTTATATAATAGCAAAAAGGACCATAACAAACAATCAAAAGTTCAAGGACTAAAAGGAAATATCACAATAAACAGTTGCGCTGACGTGTGCTTGCGCAGGCCAGGAGAGAGAAAGGGGGGGATTCAAACAACCATTGACACATCTCCAGCCATCCTATAATCACACGCGCCGCCTCAAGAGGAAGAAACATGGGTGGAAATAATTCTAGATGCTGGTTGGTATTTTTCGAACGCTGGAATACGTTGCACGCGCCGTCTGAAACCCGTGTCAGCACTGAAACGGACGACGCGTCTGGCGACATGCCAACAGTAATTCGACATAAAAAGAATAAAAAAATGCAAATTACTAGGACATCCCTCCAGGTCAGACCTAATTTTTATCTTTTTTGAGGGACAAAATGGTTAGTTGACTGCGTAAAGAAATATTAAAAAATAAAAATCGGTTACCTGGACTGGACCGGACCGGACTCAAAATGTATAATTACTGTCAAACTCCTCCATCGAGGAGGCATTTTTTTTCTTTTTTTGAGGGACAAAATCATTATTTTACTTTGCAAAATAAAAATAAAAATAGTAGACCGGTGAATCGACCCGAAAAATGAGTTTTACTATTGTCGTCCACAGTGATTTATCTCACTGTGAACAGTAACTAAACCGTGTCCTGGTTTAGCTTTTAGATAATTAGTTGAATTATCTAGTAGATTACGAATGACCAATGACCAATTATCGGGCACCATGTTAGAGCAAGTCCAACGTTGTAGTTATAAGAAGTGTCATATACAAAAAATTATCCTTTTAGCTTTTTATTCACTTGAAATCACTTCAAGGAAACAATTATTTCAATAAATAAAATAGTTGTTTCGTGTTTGAATTATTATTGTAGTTGTAACAAAGATTAAAACTATAAAGTACATTTTTAATGTTGAAATCACTTTGAGCATGTTGTTTCACCAAAGCTGAACAAGAACCAATTTCTTCTTGAAGGATTTGTAGATATGAGAGTCAAGAAGAAGAAGAGTTTAAACCTGAGAGTCAATAACCAACTGTTTCTATACGAAAAAGTTTGTTTTCTAATCTTTTCCTATTTTCTATTTCTTAACCTGAGAGGCAAAATAAATATTGGTTGCTTTGAGTTTTAATATGGCTTTGATTCCTATATTTCCTTGATTAATTGTTGTGATATTTGGAGAGTTTCAATTTTAGATTCCGGGTTACAATTTTCAAGTCAGAAGTGGAGCGAGGGAGATAACATTTTCTTGTGGGTCTTATTTTGTTAATGCATTTTGGGTTCGGGAGTTGAGAAAGAGATGGGAAGTGAGTGAAAGTTTTCAAATCTTGTACAATTTTATTTTGGGTCTTATTCGTTAACGTGTTTGGTTGCTGAGAAAGAGAGGGAATATGAATGAAAGTTTGGAAATAAATTTCGTAAGATAAAGAAACAAAAGTAGTTGTATTTTTCGTAAGTTCTTGTGGATTGCATGCCATAACCTATTGTTGGTGCAGGTTTATTTGGTGATTCCTCTCTTTAACTCATTAACTTGTTTATCTGGTTTTGGCCATTGCATGCCATGCCGAAGTGTTAGCTAGCTTGTGTCCACGCTCACTCATCTGAAATGCACAATTCTGGCTAGGTATGATTTCTGGATTCTTGTTCAAGAACAAGAATTTTTTCAAGTCTTAAAGGCTTTCAAGGCGATGCCTAAACTATATTAAGAAAAGTAGAGGGTTTGTTTCATATATTTGACTCTGAGTGGCTACCGGGTTTGGTTATTTTCTTGAAAATTTTGTTGAAATAAGTGCATATTTAAAGACGACTAGCATGGCTTTGTTATGGTTTCTTTGAGCTCAATGACTCCGCGGATTTCGGGCTAAATGTAAGAGTTTGATTTGAGCCTAAACTTTTTTCTTGAATGAAGATTAGAGTTAAAGGTCCTTATAGAGTTATCTTTTAGTGCTGCCAACTGTGATAATTGAAAGATTATTAAGTTGCTTAACTGGTAATTAAGTGGTTTTCCTTTTGTTTTTGTTTCTGGTGACATGCAAGTTAGGTTAATTTGGTTTCTCTAAGTTCATATATGAAAACGATCCTGCTTATTTTTTTCCCTTTTTTTGTGGGTTTTGAACTCTAATGTATAATACAAGTAATTTGTATAGAAATTCTCATGGTTCTTGCTTGTGTAAAGAATTTAAGGAAGTGGGCAGCCAGTTCAATTGAGAAACTTTCTTGGTATCAGGTTTAGAGGTTGAAAATATAGGATTATAAACAGAAAATAAAAGGAACTTCCACAGGTAGTCCATCTCTGTCTTTTTTTCCTTGCCTTTACATGTACAGAGTTAAATTCTTCACTTGGTGTCAACTATAAATTTCTCTAGATGCCGTTTGGTAATGCGGTGCAAACTGCATTTTAAAAAAAACACGGTTTGCACCTGTTTGGTAATTAGAAAACCACAATTTTAATTGCGGTAGAACTCACCAAAATCACGGTTGAACTATCGTTTCCTTAAGACTAGTTCAAGATGCAATGGGCTTACTGTACCAGCCCTCACAGTTCTTACTTTGAACAGGGCAACTCAATATATATTTTTGTATTTACTATGATTTTAATAATAATAAAAAGAATATGATTAGTTGATTGTCAGCAGAAAAAATAAATTATACTGTGGATTCTTTTCCCTGTTGTCTCCTCATCGAAGTTTTTGACATAGTAGTTTCCGCTGCGGCTTTTTTTCTTTGTTTTTTATTTCTAGTACAGACCAGACATGCCGTCTAACTAAAGCTAGCTGATTTTACTTAATTTCCACTATTGCATGCTTAATATATACTGAATTTTATTCGAAGTAGATATATTATAAAAAAAAAACATAAAAGGGGTTGATGTTTCACTTTCGCCCTAGACATGGATAATTGTGGATTTTAACTTGCTCCTTGGAATGCAAAATTTAACCCTTCATTCCAGAGGTGTTTTAGACATTTCCAAGGGACCTGTGTAATATTTGTAAATTGTTTAAGGGTGTTCAATGACCAGATATCTGAAACCTTCTTACTTTTTTAATAGCGATGTGATAAGACTGTTATTGCTAATGCTGGGTCAACTGTTGCTGTTGAACCAAGGAGATCTCAACGTGTACGTGTCAAGAATCCCAAGTTCATGAGCAGTTGAGGATTGAGGGTGCAAGTGCAAGAAGGTGTGGAGTGGAGTCTGTTAGTTAGCAGGATCATGGGCAATGCTAGGATTCAGTTATTAGTGGGAATCAATTATGGGTAGTACGTGTAGGAGAAGTCAGTTATTTTCTTATGTATTCAATTATTTCCTTATGTATTATATTTAGCAATTATGTAGTGAGAAGGTATGCAATCATTTAAATTCAAATTATTGGGTTAATTCTTACCATAAGAAGAATTATCACACAACTTATTTACATCTTTGACTGGGACCTATCATTGGTATCAGAGCTTCGTTACAATGACAACCAACAAGGAAAGGATTGAGAATCTGGAGGCTGGGCTTGGTGGAGTACAAAACGAAATTCATCGAATGGAACTGGATGTAGGGAACAAACTACATCAGCTGGAAGAAACCATTGCCAAGCTGTCTGAGATTTTACAGGCGAACAAAGGACCCGTTGGCAACACCAACCAAGACCGGGAAATAGCTTCACGGTCATGCCATGAGGAAGGAGACTGTTCACGGCAGGTTTTTTCATCACAGCTGGCGAAACTAGTGTTTGATGACCCAATTGAATGGTTCAGTCGAATAGCTCTGTTCTTTGAGTATCAAGGCACTCTAGACAACCAGAAAGTGTCATTGGCTTCTTTCCACCTTGAAGGGGAAGCCAACCAGTGGTGGCAATGGATGCAACGATCTCATAAGATAGAGAACATAGTGGTGACATGGAACATCTTTGAAGAAGAACTATGGGCACGATTTGGTCCTACAGATTGTGAAGACTTCAATGAGGCATTATCAAGGGTCAGACAAACAGGTTCATTACGCGACTATCAGAGGGAGTTTGAAAGATTAGGCAATTGGGTTCATGGATGGACACAAAAAACGATTGTAGGAATGTTTATGGGAGGGTTGAAGCCTGGAATTTCTGAAGCTATACGCTTGTTCAAACCAAAAACTTTGAAGGAAGCCATCAGTTTGGCATGAATGAAGGAGGAACAGCTACTGCGGCAGAGGAGGTTCAGTCAATCGCCCTACCAAATCGAATGCCACCATCTTTGCCACCTCTATCGAGAGCTACAACTGCACCATTTAAAAGACTAAGTTAGGACGAGATGCAACGACGATGAGCCCAAGAGCTTTGCTTTAATTCCAATGAAAGCTTCACAGTGGGGCATAAATGCCAAGGTCCCCAATTATTGCTAATAGAAAATTATGGAGAACCCGATAGAGTGGACAAAGACAGGGAACCCAAAATAGATAAGCTATCAGAGATCTCACTACATGTTCTAACTAGGTGGACAACTTCACGGACCATGGGACTCAAGGCTAGAATTGGGAATTACGAGTTGGTAGTCCTTATTGACAACGAATCAACCCATAATTTTATTAGTGAACGGATGGCTTGCTGGCTGCAACTTCCAGTGATTCCCACTGAATCATTCAATGTAAAGGTGGTAAATGGACAACCATTAAAATGTCATGGAAGATTTGAAAACATTAGTGTCTTTCTGCAAGGTATTCCATTCTTCCTTACTCTCTATGCCTTGTCACTGATTGGATTGGATTTGGTTCTAGGAGCTCAATGGTTAGAACAATTGGGACCAGTGGCTTGTGATTGGAAACAATTGACTATGGAGTTTCAATGGAATTGTCAAAATCACAAATTACACGGGATTGATGCTTCCACAATTCACTCGGCGTCAATGAAGTCTGTTTCAAAGGAATTACGACACCACCATTCAATGTTTTCCATCTGTGTTCAGACCTAAGTCAAAGTGCCATAGGAGGGAGTTGAAGCCAACATGCAACAATTGTTAAATAATTTTGTAGATATTTTTCAAGAGCCAAAACAAATACCTCTAGAAAAGGAGCTGGACCACCACATCACTTTAAAAGAGGGGATTGCGCCTATCAACGTAAGACCCTATAGGTATGCCTATTTTCAAAAAAAGTTGAAATTGAAAAACAAGCTCATGACATGTTACAATTGGGACTCATACGATCTAGCAACAGTTCATTTTCTTCTCCTGTCTTATTGGTTTAAAAGAAAGATGGTCCATGGCGTTTTTGCATGGATTATAGGGCACTTAATGTTGTAACCATCAAAAACTGATTCCCAATCCCCACCGTAGATGACATGTTAGATGAACTTCATGGGGATAAATTTTTTACAAAATTAGATTTGACAGCAGGATATCATCAGGTTCGGGTAAATCCACCAGATATTCATAAAACTGTTTTTCATACCCATAATGGTCATTGTGAGTACCTAGTCATGCCCTTTGGACTTTGTAATGCTCCTTCAACTTTTCAAGCCATTATGAATTCCATATTTTGCCCTTATCTTCGCAAATTTGTGTTAGTATTTTTTGACAATATCTTGATTTATAGTTCCAATTGGACCATGCATCTTGAACATGTTCAAAAGGCTTTTGAAATTTTAAGGCAACATACATTTTTTGTCAAACTCAAGAAATGTGCATTTGGCCAACAAGAATTGGAATACCTGGGTCATATTATTACTTCGCAGGGTGTCAAGGTGGACCAAGAAAAAAATTCAAACCATGCTAAAATGGTCGAGGCCTACTAATATTTCTGAATTGCGTGGATTCCTAGGCCTTACAGGATACTATCGGAAATTTGTGTGTCACTATGGAGTTTTAGCTCGTCCACTCACCAATCTGCTAAAAAGAGACAATTTGGGTGGAATGATGAAGCCAAACTGCCTTTGAAAACCTGAAGCAATCCATGACAACCACACCTATCTTGGTTATGCCTAATTTTAATGACTCTTTTGTTATTGAGTCAGATGCTTCAGGGGAAGGAATTGGCGCGGTCTTGTCCCAAAATGGTAGGCCCATTGCTTTCATGAGTCGTTCTTGGGGGTGAAGAAACGTGCCTGGTCCACATATGCTAGGGAAATGGTGGCTATTGTTGTTGCTGTCCAGACTTGGAGACCGTACTTAATGGGGAAAAAATTCTTTATCCACACGGATCAATGCAATCTTAAGTACCTCTTGGAACAATGCATCACTACTTCAGAACAATAAAAATAGGTGTCCAAGTTGTTTGATTATGAGTATGAAATCATTTACAAACCGAGCAAAGAAAATTCAGGAGCAGATGCCCTTTCTCACAGGGTGGACGACCCTTGTCTTAATGCTTTATTTGTCTCACAAGCTCAAATTTGGGATACTCTTAGGGAAGAAACTGTTTGTCATCCATACATGCAGAAAATTGGATGGTTGGCCATTGATAATCCAGCCAGCCTTTATACTTGGTGTAACGGGTTGATATGCTATAAGAACCGTGTGGTGGTGCCTCCTCAGTCTATCATAATTCAACAACTCTTGCGAGAATTCCATGATTCCCCAATTGGAGGTCATTCTGGGGTGCTACAAACTTACAAACACTTGGCCCATCAATTTTATTAGCCCTCAGTGCATCATGTAGTTCGTTCATATGTCTCTGCCTGTGATGTTTGCCAGCGAGCGAAGTCAGGGACACTTTCCCCAGCTAGCCTTTTGCATCCATTGCCCATCCCAAACCAAGTATGGGACGACATCAGTATGGACTTCATTGAAGGTCTTCCACCTTGCAGTGGTAAGAATACCATCCTTGTTGTTGTTGATCGTCTTAGAAAATTAGTTCACTTCCTGCCTTTGGCACATCCCTTTACTGCAAAAATGGTGGTTGAGAAGTTTGTGGAATTTGTGGTGAAACTCCATGGGATGCCAAGGTCAATCATTAGTGATCGGGACCCAATATTTATCAGTCATTTCTGGCATGAATTTTTAAATTGTCTGGCACACAACTGAAAATGAGCTCCTCTTATCACCTGCAAACGGATGGGTAGTCTGAAGTTGTCAATCGGTGCATCGAACAATATCTCCGATGCTTTATTCATCAGCAACCACGGAAATGGAGTTCCCTACTGCCTTGGGCTGAGTACTGGTACAACACTGCCTACCACTCATCCACTGGAATGACTCCCTTTCAAGCTCTTTACGGTCGCTTACCACCCAGTATTCCTCACTATGACGTTGGGCTATCTCCAGTGAATGAGGTTGATCAACACCTTACCTTACGGGATGAACTCTTGGCCCTCCTTAAGGCCAATTTACATGCAGCTAATAACCGCATGCAACAAGTGGCTAATTCTAAAAGACGTGATCTGGAGTTCCAGCTAGGTGATTGGGTTTTTCTTAGAATCCATCCCTACCGACAACGCACAGTCTTCCCACGTGCTTTCCAAAAATTGGCAAGTCATTTCTATGGTCCTTTCCAAATTGAAGAACGGATTGGACAAGTGGCCTATAAGCTAAAGCTTCCTATAGGTTCCCGTATCCATCCCGTCTTTCATGTGTCATTACTTAAGAAGAAATTGGACGACTCAACCGTCCCAATTGTGGAACTACCTACACCTGCGATGAATGATGAGGATATTCTACTACAACCAGAACCCATCTTGGACACCCGTTGGATCAAGAAAGGTTCCAGGTTTGTTGAAGAAAAATTGGTTAAATGGAAATAGTTACCCATTGATGATGCCACATGGGGAACCACTCACGAGCTGCAGAGCAAGTTTGTCAACTTGAACCTTGAGGACAAGGTTCCTTTTAATGGGGAGAGTATTGATAAGACTGTTATTGCTAATGTTAGGTCAACTGCTGCTGCTGAACGAAGAAGATCTCAACGTGTGGCTGTCAAGAATCCCAAGTTCATGAGCAGTTGAGGATTGAGGGTGCAAGTGCAAGAAGGTGTGGAGTGGAGTCTGTCATTTAGCAGGATCGTGGGAAATGCTAGGATTCAGTTATTAGTGGGAATCAATTTGTGGGTAGTACGTGTAGGAGAAGTCAGTTATTTCCTTATGTATTCAGTTATTTCCTTATGTATTTATATTTGACAATTATGCAGTACGAAGGTATACAATCATTTAAATTCAAATTACTGGGTTATCATAAGATGATAATTTTATGCTGGTGATTTCGTTAAAACTTATTAAACAGATAAATTTATATCGATTTAAAATCTATATATTTATTGGAAACTTGCACTCCGCAAAAATTCTGTAAAAAATTTATTATTTTGCCTAATTTTATAGTATAATAAAAAAATTCTCACTCTTAATTTTTTTCTTGTATTGAAAAAAATATATTTCCGGTCACGAGGTAAGTAGCTAATATATATACATACACAAAGTTGTATACTATGATATTTCAAGATTACAGATCAAACGTTTAGGAGTGGTCAACAAGATAGTGATCAAGTTGCTACCTAATCTTGGCTAGCACCATCTACGCCTTCAATTTACTGCCTTACTAATTTTTTAAAACAATTTGGTTGTAAAAAGGATTTATTTATTTCTAATTAAACTACAAAAAAGTATTTTCCAATTACTCCACGCTCTGCTAAATGAGAATACAGACCCTCTAATCACTTATAAATTGCATACCAAATCACCAACGAGGACTGCAATTTTTAATTATTATTTTTCATTAATTATCATACAAGGGAGCAGCTAGTGAGTTGTCTCTAATTGTGTAAAAAAAACCGCGTTGACGTGGCATAAGACGTGTCAATTAATCAGAGCGCCAAGCTACAATAATGGAGAGAGAATCGAGCAGGATGACCAAATCAAACCTCCCACAGCAATTTGCTGACCAAGTCAATAAAATTATAGATTTCCCATTTGAGTAACCATTGAAATAAAAGCAGCAGCAACGAGAACAGAAAAGGAAATAATATTCCAACCCTAAACTTTACGTGATCATTTGATAGTGTATTTTTTATTTAAAAATATATTAAAATGATATTTTTTTTATTTTTTAAAAATTATTTTTGATATCAATATATAAAAATAATCTAAAAAACCTAAAAAATCATTTAAAAAAATATTTTAAAATAAAGTGTCAAACAAACTCAAAGTGCCTGTTTGGGAGCGTGGTTGAGGTTGTTTTTGAAAGTGTTTTTCGTTCAAAATTACATTAAAATTATATATATTTTTTATTTTTTAAAAATTATTTTCAACATTAGAATATCAAAATATCTAAAAACATTAAATTTAAAAAGTATTTTTTAAAAGAACTCCCATACACCGCCTTAAGACTATTTCCTAGGCTTTGAAAGTGTCAAAGCTAACGAACACAATTGCTGCCTCCCTAGGCCCTTTCGTTACACCTACTACTTTTGCAGTGCATGCAGGTGGAGAGAACCCTTCAATACAATTAATCCAACCGTGAACCACTCACCTTTGACCCGTTAATTATTACCAAAAATCGAGTGTTCCTTGCCCTATCCCTTCAGATTCTTGGTTCTACTAATATAAGTCCTTTTAGCCATTTATATTGATATACAGTACGGTGTTTTCTTCTGCATGAGCCACAACTCTGTTGTTTCCACAAATCTCATGCGATATTTGTCAAAAAGTAAGCTAGCGCACACAAAATTCTTGTCAAGGAATGAATGATTTAGAGGATTTTCTATGGGGTTTCTCTATTATTTCTCTTGCTCTCTGCTTTCTTAGAAGACTGAGAAAGGCCATTTCCATGGCCTCGTTAAGCCTTACATCCCCTCAATCTTCTTCTCCTCCTCCTCCTCTCTCATGGGTTAGCCAGTTTTTTCTTGGAAAACGAAAGGGTCCCTTTAATCACAGACGATTCAGAAACAAAAGCTCTTGTGCATGATCAAGAAAGTCACGTTTCACAGGAGATCATCAGTCAAAGTGGTGACATGAAAAGTACAGGTTTGGGTTTTGAAGAGAAAATCGTGCGAGAGGGTCTGCGTGATAAGAGTTCACAGAAGAATTCTGATGTTTTGATAAAGAAATTAGGTCCGGATTCTTTGAGAATAGTAAAGATTGGCGAAGGAGATCGTGGCAAGGGTGCTACCAAGCTGAAGAAGAGGCCTGGGTAGGCTGCTTGTGCCAGAATATTGTCCGAAAGTGGAATTTTCTCAGGTAGACAGGAAGTTAGAAAACAAAGAGTTCGAGGTTCGAGGGAGGGATTTCTGTTTGGCTAGCAAGAAAGGTAGGAGAGAAATCATGGAAGATGGGTATGGCACCATCATCGATATTCTGGGAGATGCAAAGCAGGTAGGTGATCTAATTCTAACCTCCCACTCTCATCTGGGTACTAACTATTTCATAAATAAATCAATAAATTGTAACTCCAACATAAACTTAGTAGTATTTCTCTAATTAAGGATTGCATTAGTTCCTAATTTGTTTTTCAGTGCTCCTCTTTCGGTGCTAATTAAATTATCATTTTTACTCTAAATTCTCCCTGTTTTTGTTCACTCTTAATTTGGTTTTCAGTACTGTTCTTCTTTTGATTTTCCCGAGACCTGTTTAACACAAACTTAGAAGATTCTGATCCCTGCCGGATTCTTTTCTGTCACCAGGCATTTTTTGCTGTGATAGATGGGCATGGAGGCAGAGCCGCGGCTGAGTACGTTGCTGAAAATTTAGGAAAGAACATTGTGAAAGGTCTTCAAAACGTAGGCTGCAAGGAAGATGGGAAATTAGAGGAGGCTATTCGAGGAGGCTACTTGGTTACAGATAGCGAGTTTCTTAGCCAGGTAAACTTTCCACCTTTCAATGTTTGAATATGACGTCCCTATTGACCTAGTCTTCTTATACTACCAAATTATATATATATTGTTAGATTTATTAATTATTTAATAAGCCAATCAATTCACCATCAGTATTTCTTTTTTTTTTCTTTTTTTTTTCATCGAGGACCAGATTAATCATATATGACCTGCATGTTTGTTGAAATAAACCTCCATGGAAGTTTCATGCATGATTTATTGACCTCGAGTATAGTTTGACACGTTCTCGAGATTTGAAGTCTACAATTCATTTCACGAAAATTAGTAAAATATTTCTGCAACAAACCATTTCAGGACAAAGAAAGACAACGCCAATAAATATACGCAGCCACCTACCTCATAATTGTTATTTTACTGAAGGGAAGAGAACAGATTCATTTGTGAGAAAACAGTAGACCAGTCTTTGATGACATGTCCATCTTGGCAATCTACAAACACTCTGAAACTTCATATATCTCATAAGATTAAAAAAGAAATAAAGAAAGAAGCAAGCAGGCATTAAGCTTCTTAAGTAACCATTTAACCTAAAAATTTAAGTTGTTAGGTGAGGTTTCAGATTATGATTTATATTATTCCTCAACACACGTCTTCAAGTAAAAATCTTTTGGACATGAAACTTGCACAAATTTATATATCTTGTGCTTAATTTTTATCAAATAGAATGAGGGTAGTGATATTCAAACTCGTGATTGTTGGGTCAACAAGGCTCTGATACTATATTGAGGAACCATCTTAAGCTTTTAATTGATACCTTAGAATATAATTTATATTATTCTACAATATCGTTTGTCTTTCACTTCAATTGAATTTTGACACATGCAGGGTGTCAGCAGTGGAGCCTGTGCAGCGAGTGTGCTGTTGAAAGATGGAGAATTACATGCTGCAAACGTAGGTGACTGTAGAGTAGTTTTAAGTAGGAATGGAATAGCCGATGTATTAACAAATGATCATAGAGCTAGCAGAGAAGATGAGCGCCTTCGCATTGAGAATTCTGTAAGTTTATTGATACTCACTGCTTGTTATTATACATTACAATAAATGCTAAATATAAATCTCCACTTATTTATTACCATAGGAGTATCAATTAGCAGGATTTTTAACACAGTTAATCACATCAACTAACGCAGGGTGGTTTTCTGCATTGCCGCAATGGAATTTGGAGAGTTCATGGGTCCCTTGCCGTTTCTAGAGCCATCGGAGACCGACATCTGAAAGAATGGATAATTTCTGAACCTGAGATCAAAAGGGTTCCATTAACTTCAGATTGCCAGTTCTTGATAATGGCGTCTGATGGTCTATGGGATAAGGTATGTTTCCATACATGTGCGCAAGAAAAAACAAGTTCTAAGCGTTAGAGAATAATATAAATCATATTCTAGGACCTCACCTGTCAGCTTAAGCTTTTAGGTGGGTTGGTTCTTAACATAGTATCATAGCTTTGTTGACCCAGTGGTCACAAGTTTGAATCTCACCACCCCATTCTATTTGATAAAAATCAAGCACAAAGTAGTGTGAGTTTATGCAAGTTTCAATCCCAAAGAGCTTTCACTTCAGGGGATATGTTAGAGAATAATATAAATTATATTTTGAGACCTTATCTACCAGTTTAAATTTTTAAATGAATTGGCTCCGGGGTATGAATATATAATATTTTGTCGGGATTTTGCAGGTGGATGAGCAAGAGGCGGTAGATGTGATATTAAGAGAGAACAATTCAGTAGAGTCTTGCAAAAAGCTTGTAGATAAATCTTTCAGCAGAGGCAATATGGATGACATTACTGTTATGGTGATAAACCTTCAAAATTTTGTGACAAATGGTCGTTAATTGGTGCTTTGTGGCAACTCGTTGAGGAAATTGAATGCAAATGACATGATTTTCTGTCCTCCATTGACGGCTGACCTCCACCATGAATCCATGCTCGGAAGTTCCTAAGATGAATTACAGGGAGAGGTAGGCTAGGTTTCCAGGAAGATCGATATTTGGTTGGATCATCGTTCAATTTCTCAAGTGATTCTGTCTTCTTTTATACTTTGGATGTAAAGCAATTTTTATTTTTATTTTTTTTCGGCCAGATCCATATTTTGACCATTTTCGGTCGGCTGAATTCTATGTACAATTATGCTCTTATGTTGATGTTTTTCTTTTCTCAGCTCATGTTTTATTTATTTATTAAATATCAGTCCATTTGGCCTTCATTTATTACTAGCGAGCAAGGTATCCATGTAGTTGAGTAAATAGTATTAGCAAATATTTTGTTTTTAATGACAATTAATAAATACAATAATTAGAATTTTTCATCTATGTACCAAAATATAGCATAATTTGTTCTTGAGTTAATTACCTTGATTATACTCTAGTTTAACAACATTTGTTAAGAAATTATCTCATCTAAAAGTTTAAGCTGTTAAGTGAAACTCCAGAATATGATTTATATTATTTTTTAACACACCTTCTCAAGTGAAAATCCTTTGAGTCTGTGCTTGATTTTTATCAAATAGAATGAAGGTAGTGAGATTCGAACTCGTGACCGCTGGGTCAACAAGGCTCTGATATCATGTTAAGAAACCATTTCACTTAAGAGCTTAAGCTGTTAGGTGAGATCCCAGAATATGATTTATATTACTAACAGCAGTAAGATATTCTATTATTCTAGTATGATATTTCATAAATTATTATTCGCAACTTATATTTTATAGTTTAGTCAATTTTTGTACTCTAAAATGAATGTATATAGTACATTATCTTAACATTCCATTTTTTATTTTGCTTCTTTGAGATGAAAAGAAAGAAAAAAAAATAGAAAAGAAAGGAAAATCTTAATATTGGTGCATCATTATTTAAGCAATTCACACATCCAAAATGAACTTCTCAATTGTATTTCATCAAATAGATGGTTGGTATAGAATCGAAAAGGAAAACTTACTCGTGAGATTTTGTTTTTTTATTCCTAGATCAATTACTTTATGGTCATTTCAATAACTAGAATCAGAGTGATATTTCACAGTACAAATATCTTTGTAGCTCTTATCAAGTTAATACAGAGAATTGAGATGGAAAAAAAAGATAAAAAAAACTATCTTCTTTCAGTTGTGAAAACAAATCTCTTCTCATAGAGGTTCCTATTTATATAAATAAAGAAATGGTTATCTATTAGTAACTTTTTTAGATATATGAATCATGTTTATCCCTGATGGTAGACCAAGCTCAACTCAATAACCAACAGTCGACAATATTAACTTGACTAAAATTCAAGCTAATACCAAAGTAATATTAAAGTATTTCAAATTAAATGGATTAAATGAAATATCAAAATAAGAAAAAAAATCATCACAAATTGAAACAAAAACTATCATCTTATTGTTCTAAGAACTTATCAATGCTCTAGTCATTCTTTTATATCCAACCTGAGTAACTCAATTATTTCCATCATCTCTTGCAACCCTAACCCCTCTTTTATAAATATAAAAAACCAACAAATACATAATTTTCATAAGAAAAAACCATTTTGTATGAAATATGAAAAAAAAAAAAAAGTTTTTCAAAATTGAAATGATTGATATTTTAGATATTATAAATAAAATTAGAGATTGGTACATGAAAATGATCTAAAAATACTATTTTTTTAATTTAAACTAAAAACTAAAATAAATATTTTTTTTCAAAAAAAAACACAATATAAAAAAGCCTACTGGACTGCTTGCCGGCATCTCCCTCATCCAGGAGTAGTTCTTCCTCTTCTTCTTGCATTAGATAACGATACTGGACGAAAACCATAATTGGTGTACCAGATGCATTAGTTTCAAATTATAAAAAATAAATTTTATCATAATTATAAAATATAATTATAGAAACTAATTACAACCTGCCACGTCATTTAATAACAAAGTCCTTGCAATGAATTAACTATATATACAGCATTCTTGGAAAAAAAAAATACAAGTGTTGACTTCATCTTAGCATGCTTCATGCCTTCATTACGTGTGCACTGTCCTGTCCGCCTATCTTATTAAAAATAATAATGCTATCTATGCAAATAAATAAATCCTACAAAAGCTTAAAATAAAAATAAAAAATAATGCAAAGATTCCAAACAAACTAATATAACAAATGTTATTTTTATATTAAATGATTATTTATATTTTATTTGCTAAATTAATTAGAGTGTGATTTGTTCATAAATTGCTAAATATGAAGATAGTTCAATCTTTGTTTCGATATAGATCTTTTTCCATTTAATGATAAGTGGTATTTTCAAATCATTTAATACGTTAATCTAGATTCAACCCCTTCTCTAAATGTTTGTTGAAACAATTTTTATCTAGAAAGTAAAAACAAAATGAATCAAATTAATTATTATTAATAAAAATAATCTTCATTTACATCACCTCATAAAATACTATTTATTAAAATTTTATTATTATTTTTTATATTTCACTCTTCAACAACATGATTGTATATATAAAAAAAAACTTCATCATTCAATATTATATTATTTTAAGAATTATGTATTGTTTTTTTATATGCTGGTTTTATGGATTTTTTTCGATTATAACCTTCAATATTAAATCTAATAAAAGTAGAGTTTATATTATTTTTTCCATTTTTTTAATTAATTTTTTTATTCAATTTCATCTTTCAATATTAGAGTAATTAAAAATTGAGATTTTTTTTCTAATTCGCTTCTATAAGGTTATTATATTTTCATGATACAAGCCACAAGTTTGACAGGTTGACACAAGTCAATTTTATTCATTTTTTTAGGTTTTTTTTTTTTTTAATTGGGTTTCATTATTTTTTTTCTATAAGATTATTTTGATCTCATAATCTGAGTTATGTGTTTAACAAGTTAATCCGAGTTGACTTAATTTATTTCTTTTTTAATTGAATATTATTTTTTCAATTTCACCCTTAAACATCTCAATTTTTTCTCTATTTATTTTTTTTATTATTCAATATTGGGTTGTTTGAGAAATGAACTTTATAATCTTTTTTTTATAAATTTGATTTATGTGGAGTTACCATGGTCGCATGAATTTAGTTTTTTTCTTTTTTGATTTCAACATTTCATCCATTAGAAATGAAGCTTTGTAATTTTATTTTATTTATGAAGTTATCTTTATCTTATTATCCAAGTTAAGACTTAACAATTTACATTGGGTTGACTTGAGTTTGTTTTTTTGTTTTTGTAATTAATTTGTTTTTAATTTTATCCTTAAAATATTGAAATAGTTGAAAACTAGGTTTCATATTTGTTTTTAGCTTTTTATAGATTATACCGATCTCATAACACGTGTTATGAGTTTGACAAGTTAAACCTAGTTGATTATAATAGTTTTTTTTTTAATTTAATATATATATAGTTGACTATAATAGTTTTTTAATTTAATATATATATATATATATATATATATATATATATATATATCATATCCTTTAACATTGAATTAATTTAGAATTATTGTCTATAGGGTTGTCACAATCTTGTAACTTTGATAACATATTTGATAGGTTAATTGTAGTCGATTCAATATATTGTTGTCTTATTTTTTTTAAAAGTTATCAAATATATCACCAAATCAATATTTAAAAATAAATCATTCAATATACATATTGTTTTAAATTCATATTTAAACTATTTTTTTATTTATTAAAATTCACGTTAACATTATATGAAAAAGAGACTCCAAGGAGTTGGCCCAACGGTGGAAGCTTGGGACCTGCGTGGGGGTACTTCTCCCAGGTCCTGGGTTCGAAACCTGAGGGAGCAAACTTCTTCTTGGAGTCACCGTCCCCGAGGTGGTGGCCCAGCCCCTCCTCGTAAGAGCCTGGGACAGCCGGAGGTTTACGCATGCCCTAGACCCACAAAGTGCGCTTTCAGGGTCATGTGGTTCCCCCGTTCCACAAGGATATCCAAAAAAGTTATATGAAAAAGATTAGTATAACCTGTAGAGTGAAGCTGGTAATAATATATTATACACACACGCACACACATATCCATTTATTGTATATAAGAAAAGTAAATAAAAAATGAAACATACCTTATAGCTATTTTTTATTTTCAATTAGGGGATCCCAAAAAGAGAATAAAAAATAACAATGAATATATATAAGTCAAATTCTTTTATATCTATATTTTATTTATTATCATTTTATAAATTATTTATCAGATTTCAAATACACACGCACATACATACGTATATATATTAAAAAAAAATTAAATTCTTTGGGTCATAATATTATCTTTTGTGTTATGTTTAAGCAGATTTCGTATAAACTTGAATAATATTTTTACTTTATTTATTATCTATAAAATATAATATCTGTTGAAAAGTTATTTATCTATTTTACGTATCTTATTATCTTATTATGTGCTTTTTTTTTTAGTATTTTGAGATTAATTTTGAAAATATTTTTTATTTAAAAATATATCAAAATAATATTATTTATTTATTTTTTTAAAAAAAAAATCATACGATTTAAAAATATTATTTTTTTTAAAAATAAAATATTTTCGAAAGTCTTTTGAAACACCAAACAGACGCAAGTAGGATCAATCCCACTCCATTGGTGTTCAAGTGAAGAGTTGTGGGAGTTACCTATCCTATCCTATTCTATTTTAGTTAAACCTAATCCTTGTCCTCTGCCATTTCTCTTCACTTTGCTGTCACTGTGTTGGTTTCTCTCCATTCTCCAAAACAATCAACCAACCATCTCCATGGAAGGAGATGCTGCTGCTGTCACTGACTTTCAAGACTGGGAGCTCTTAGCCAACTCTGACTCGGACCTGGTTAACTCACCCATCTCAATGGCTAATTCTTCCAGGGGATTTGAAGAGATTGTGGCTGATACCGAAGGTATGTTAAGGTTAGATTACTTCTCTCTCGAAAATGATAACAGGTATGTTAAAACTACTCCCGATGCTACTGATGAAGGTTCTGTTGAGTCTGATAATCCGAGCTGGATCGACCCCGGCTCAGAAACTCGGTTCCAGAGGAAGAACTCTAGTGAGGTCTGGCCTGATTCGGGTAGTGATCGATCTGATGATCGCAAATCAGGTGACTTTAATGTGAAAAATGAATTGGGTTTGGTGGAAAATGAAATGACTGATGTGGGTTTTGAGGAGATTGAAGCTAAAGAAGGGAAGTTTGAGTCACTTGAGGGTAAAGTTAGCAACTATGAAGGGAAAAGTGAGCTGGGTTTTGAAGGATTTGGGGAAACTCAAAGTAAGGATAAGGAACTGGTTAAGTTCTGGTCTGATTCTGGTGGTGATGATTTGTTTTTTGGTGATGTTGGGAAGGATCGAATTGGGTCCGATATTTTGGGTGAATCTGAAGGTGAAAATGAGTCCAAAGAGGTGAATTTGAGTTTTGTTTCAGTGGGAGAAACGAAGCCTGGCGATGAGGTGGAGAAGAGGAAGTTGGTGTGGTGGAAAGTTCCTTTTGAGATGTTGAGGTATTGTGTTTTCAGGTTTAGTCCTGTTTGGTCTGTCTCTGTGGCTGCAGCTGTGATGGGATTTCTTATATTGGGCCGGAGATTGTATAAGATGAAGCGAAAGACAAAGAGCTTGCAGCTTAAGGTTACAGTTGATGATAAGGTAAGTTATTGCGGTTACTTATTTTTCCCATTTCGATTCCTGATAATATGGTTTATTTGGGAAAGTCGATTGCTAATTGTTTTCAATGGTGTGTTCAAGTTGAATGTGTACAAGTTATCTGGCTCTTTATTTTTCCTTCTAAAAATTTTCATATTGAGATTTGGCAGCGTCTGCTGTGCAGCACTGATGCAACTTCGTATTTGATAAAGTGAATATCTTCTTTTTGTGGTCATATTGGCATATCTTTATAATTTTTGGGTTTTCACCACCTCTTCCTTCTCTGTAAGGTAAGAATGAGTTCATTAAAATCATGCACCAAACAGACTGGAAAATGAATTAACAGATCCAAGAAAAGTAAAAAGTCCTCACTTTCCTTGCATGCTTCACAGCGCAAAGGACTTGGGGATGGTATGTTAACAGCCTGCGCTCTCCCCCTCCTCTCTTCATGAGCTCCATTTATCTTTCTTTTCCCCCTGTTTTTGAAAATACTAATAATCACAGAAGTAATTTCTTGTAATTATTTCTAACTGATTTTTGAAATCACATTAATGATTTACCAGGTCCGCAAGTGAACAGTTTTAGGTTAGCTTTAGAAGTATGAAAAGTTGCTTTTTCCGTATTAAAAGGCACCAAACCAAGGATTTGGAAATGCATATGGATTGTAGAAGTAAAGTTAGGAATAGAATATAGGGGAATAGTTGAGATAGAAGGCAAATGATTCCCCAAAATTTTCTTATTTCTGGGCGAACTTAATTGTTTGTTTATGATAGAAGATCTTGTAACTTTAAGTCTTGGTCTCATGCCACTTGCAAGCCTAAAAATCTAGAACAATTGTGTGATTCTTAGTGTTCAATACTTGATTATTTGGCTCATTGATTCTCTGGTTTCTTGCTATCTAATTCACTTCAATTGGATTAGTTGTGTGTATAATCTTTTCCTTAGTACTTTTCCCTCCCAAATCCCATCATTTTGCATGTTTTTGATTGCCCAAGGTATTTTTTTCCTTCTCCTTCTCCTTTTTATTTTCAGTAATGATGGGTAAGGGGTAGCTATCTGAGTTTGTCTCATGTACAGATATGAGAAGCCCTCAATTTTCCTACCGTATTTCTTTTTTGTTAGTGTAACAACACTATAGACTTTAGAGGAGATACAACAGTTAAATCCCATATTTTTCCACTTATAATGTATCTTCATCACAAACTTTTAATTGAAGGATTAAATTCCCGTTTAAGCTCACAATATTTGATTTTTGCACCTGAAGCTGCAAAATTGCTGGTTTGTAAGTGTGCTCACTCTGTTTTTCCCTTCTGCAATTCTTTGTTTACCAGAAGAGCAAGGTCATCAGGCCTATAAATGGGTTATCATGATCATTTGCACTTGAGAATTGTGTTCTGCTCCTTAAGTTTGTCTAGCTTATTTCATTTGGTAGCTGTATTATATTTCTTGCACATGAATAGATGTTTATACTGGAAACACTATTTCATTGAGGTCAACAGATTTTTATACATCTCCAACTTTGATTCTCATTTTTGATCAATGAATGCAGAAGGTGTCGCATTTCATGAGTCGCGCTGCACGTCTCAACGAAGCATTTTCGGTCGTGAGAAGGGTCCCCATCGTGCGGCCCTTATTGCCGGCAGCCGGGGTGAATCCATGGCCTGTGATGAGTTTGAGATAGAAATATTACTCTTACTTGGGTGAAATGGGGAAATCATCATCTGAGCATGTTAATCAATCAATGATTAAATGATTGTCTAGCTTTGCGTTGTGTGTAGCTGGACTGGAGTGTTTCGGATTTACCTGTGTATGAACTTAAAAAGGGTTTTAAATGTGTATAAACTCCAGACTGTGACTTCAAAACATGGTCCTGTATCATTGTGTTCATATTATATAATGGATAATATATTTTGGATTTTTTGCTATGATGCTCGGGTTACTGCTACTTCACCTAGTCTATGGGAACATGGCCCCTCTCTTCTTCTTTTTTATTATTTTGGATGTTTTTTTTATTAAATTGGATGTCCGGTTTTGTATCTTGATTAATTTTATGGGTTCTAAAATTAATAATTATGTAAGCTATAAATAACTATTATATTAGCATTCACATTATTATAAAACCTGAAACTACAGTAAAAGGCAAGTTTTCTAATCCAAAACTACAGTAAGAGAGTATGGATATTTTAACATTGATTCATGTGCGTATAATGGTCATTGATAGTGATTGATGTTATTTTTGAAAATATTTTTTTATTCAGAAATGCATCAAATGATATTTTTTTTATATTTTAAAAATTATTTTTAATATTAGCACATTAAAATAATCTAAAAACATAAAAAAAAAATTTAATTTAAAATAAAAAATAAAATAAAATAAAAATTTTAATTTAATTTAAAATATTTTTAAAACAAAATGAAAACATCCCACGAATCATCATATATTCATATTCATAGTTCATTGTCAGATGCGAAACAGAGCTTATTTTTTATAAGCCCTCAAGACTATTCAGCAATGTGCCATCCCACTCCTTTATTATCTATAATATTAACAGTGACTTTTTTTACTGTAGATATCCATACATTTCTTCTTATATTTTTTAATAATTCAATTTGTTTCTTAACTGTTTTTTTTTGTATAATTTAACCCTTTTAAGTCCAAATTGATGCTCAATTACAGGTTTTGGGGGACAAGAGTTGTATTGAAAAAGAGAGATTGAAGTGAAAAAACACGAGTAATTTAAAATTTATTAGATGATCAATCCCTATAATTTAATATATATATATATATATATATATATATATATATATATATATATATATTTTGGTACTATGTTTTTTAAAGAATGGTTTAATTTGAAAAATGAAGAATAAGAAAGCCGAAAATTGAGTTTTAGTAATATGTTATCTCTTAAAATTTAAAACAGCAATCTAATTTTTAGCAACATGTTCTTCGTAAAAGTGCAACTAATTATAATATCATTGTACAATAAAACATTTTCCAATGGAATGGATGATCCGTTTGTACATATTGGATTGCTTATCAAATTTAAGCAATCAAGTCCTACTTTTTAGTTTTAGTTTTAAAATGGGTGAACTTCAATTTCATCACCTATAGATTCAACAATATTCCATTTCTACCATCATAGTTTAAAATTCCTCAATTATGACCCTTCTTTTTTTATTTTTTCTTTTCTTGTTTAGTTTTTCTAACTGTTGTTGTAATACACACACAAAACAAAAAAAGGCAAATTTTGAAAAGTTATTTTTTTATTAATTAACTAATTGTAAATTCTAATAAATATGTTTGAGTTCTTACGGCTAATAAATATTTAGGATGATGTTAAGCTTTTGGTCGCATTTATTCCTTTTTATGTTTGTCTTTTTATATTATATGTTCATGCGAAAACCTAGCTCTATTTGTTCACTTTGCTGTTGCATCTTTATTTATTAGGCTTAAAAATAAAAAATGTTAGTAGTAAACGATAAAATTTAAATTTTTGAAAGACATAGAGGTAACATTTAAAAAAAATAGGAGCAACATAGCAAACTTTAAATTATAAGAATAGATGTTGAACACAAAATGTATAAGAATATAGTTTACTCTTTAAAAAATGATTTGGTATTAAAATGGTTGCAAAAATTGGAGTAAAGACTTTAAAAATAGGAAAAGTCCCAGCATAAGCTCCATTTCCTAAGGTTCTACAATTTACCTCTCAAGAAGAGGGGTAGAATTAAAAACAAATATAATTAAAGGATGAAAGTGTAACAAAAATAAGCGTAGAGTGACCAAATGCCTCCATTAAACGAGATTGTTGCCCCCTTGATCCCAATTCCAGTTTGATGCCTCGACAAAAAGGTATCTGTGCACACTCCACGCTGATTTCAACACGTGCTTGTTTTACTAGCAAGCCACCAGGAAGTTAACACAATTTTATTTCACCGTCACTTAAAAACCTAAACCTCCTCCACTCCATCGGATTGCCGGGAAATGCCCGAGTAGAGGGGTAAGTATGCGACCTGATCTTCTGCTTTGATTAAATTACATGGGTTATAGAACAATTTCTCTGATATTGGCTGCATGCTGTCATTTTTAAGGAATTAGTACTGCACCTTGTACTAAAGTTTTGTTCTTTTGAATTTTTTGATGTTTTCTTACCTTGGAATATTACATGTTTTCTGGGTTTTGAAGACACTGCTTAAGTTAAGACCCCACTAGTTGAACTGAAATTGAGTAGTGTAGATTGTTATTTTAGTGCCCGCTGTGTATGTATGTGTGTAGATGATTGGATTTACGGTTTCAATTATTGATTGATGCAATTTCCCTACAATGTATTTTGCTATAAAGATAATCGCTTTTCAGTCTTTGTATTGCTGAGCTTCCCGGATCTTTTGAGTTTCTGATGATCTACATTACCCTCCTGGGCGTTGTTCTTCACGTGTGTGAATGAATTTAAACTTATAAACTGTGAGTTTCAAGTGAGCTATATGTGGTTCCTGTTCTTAAAACATGATGAGTGTGAAGTTCGAAGACCCTGGCATCATTATTCAGATGCAATTTGCTCTGGATATGGTGATATGATGTAGTTGTTTGATTGGTTTTAGCATGTAGTGAATGATGTTGTTTGGTAAACAAGGCAATAAGTAGACAAATGCCTATGAATCTTCTCATATTCCTTTTATTTCTAAGCCTTTTAAGCGGTTTAGATTAGATTTGATGATGAAAACTTCTGCAATTTTTTCAGGTTTCAGAGGAGATTTAGGTACAAGAGATTGTACGGGTTAGTGATTGTTTCTAGTTTAGTACAATTTATTTATTTTCTCAGTGTGGGAGTTAATGTGCTTCCTCCAAATAGCCTATATATTTGTTTGGTCATACTGAAAGAAAAGAAATAAATATCCACTAGATAATTACTTAGCCCTATCTAAGGGTTTTCACAAGGTTTTAAGCAGCCATGGGAGGTGTCTCTTCTTCAAGAACAAACCCTAATGATTCTTATAAATCCAACTCATCGCCAAGCTCATCAATTCCTGGCAATTCCCAGAATCACAATTCATCCACAACCTCATCAAACCCTCCACTGTCTTCAGATTTTTCAGCTGCTACTGAAACCCCTGAAGCATCAGATCAATCAAAGAAACCCAATTGATGCCAATGGAGATGAAGGTCAAGAAGTGGACGTGGACGAGGAAGAGGAAGAGGAAGGAGAGTGTGGGTTTTGTGTGTACATGAAGGGAGGTGGGTGTAAAGATGCTTTTATAGGTTGGGAGGATTGCGTTAAAGAAGCAGAGGATAGCAACGAGGATATTGTGGAGAAGTGCCGTGAGGTTACTCGGTCCTTGACAAAATGTATGGAAGCTCATGCTGATTATTACGAGCCAATTTTAAAGGCAGAGAAGGCTGCCAAAGAAGAAGCTGTGAATGAATTGAAGGTAAAGGCAGCCAAAGAATCAGAATCAAATGTGGCTGAAAAGGAAGCGGTAATAGTTGTCGATTTGACGGATCAGGGAAGCAATGAAGGGCTCTGGTGACCATAAATAAACAACTGATTAGATGATTGTTGGTTTTTTCCTTTTTTGCCAGAAATGAGAAGCTTGCGTAGATGTGCCTCTTTTGGTGCCAATTTTTTTTTAGAAAAGAAGGCAATAGAGAATTATGGAAATTAAGATTCTTTTGGTGTCACAGATTTTACTTCCATAAGCATATCATATATTTCTACATTGCATCTATATTCTTGCCTTGCTTCTTTTTTCTGATTTTGGCTCATTTTATGAGCTCCATACTTGGTTTTCTCTGTACTTTTTAGTATTTGGTAATTGTTCATCTCTGTTCATGGGATACAATATCTGCCGCTAAAACTAGTTTGGCAGCAAGTTTCCTACAATCTTCGAACAAAAGTTCCTTTCCTTGATTCAAGGAAGAAATAACACATTCTTGAAAGGCGTAACGTGATGACAGAGGGTTTGTGATTTGCACAGTCGGTCTCGAGTTCGAGTTAGGATGTGTATCTCTTGTATGACAAGGTTTTACTTACTCATCTAAGCTCACAAAATATATTTTTTAGAAGGTGAAGTTTTCTCGAATAAAAAAAAGCTGAACAATCCAGACAACGATTCTCAACTCTCAAATTACAAGGGCAATCTGCTGGCAAACTAGCGATATGCTTTTCCAAACAATCACTGATGGTACAACCAGATGAAGTGCCCGTTTGGCATTGCGGTCCAACCTCCGTTTCAAACCATAAGCAGAAATTAAGTCGTTTGGTAAAGAAAAAAGCAGATTAAATTAGCATGGGACCCACTACCAAAACCAATCGAAACTGTTTATTTTCAAAAGCAGGAAAATCATGCTTTTTTGAAGAAGCAAACCTGTGGTGATATCAACAACTTTTAGTTATAGGTTAATGATGAGTGGTTTTTGAAGAAGCAGATTAAGTTTGCATTCATGGTTTCAATACACAATTCTATTTATTATTCATAAATCCACCTATAATAAATAAATTGTCATTGAGTATTGTTATAGGTTAATGATGAGTGGGTAGTAAATTAATTTACACATGACTTTATTGTGTTAGAATGTTTATATATATACTTAGAATGGCTTCTCAAAATTATGTAGCGTAAAAATTGGAGTAGATGTTACCACTGTTTTTAGCTTCGTAAAGCTTCGTTGGCATTCAACAAACCATTCCCACCTTTGGTTTTTTTTACTAAGTTTGAAAGAGGGTTTGCCTTTTTCTTTTAATACTGTGGTAAATTCTCACCTTAAGAGAATTCTAACACTTCTGCAATTGTGTATCACTTTTGACTAGGACCATATCAATTGGTATCAGAGCCTGCGCAATGGTAACAAAAAAAACACATCAAGCTTTAAAGGTAGGACTTAGAGGGAGTATAAGATGGCATGCGATGAATGAAAGATTCCATGAGCAACAAATTGCACAACTTCAAGGAAACCATTAACAAGATTTTACAGGCTATAATCTCATCTAAGACGTCATCAAGTTACCACAACAATAATCGAGATGACTTCTCACACACGTATCGGGATAAAACTTATGGGGGAAGGAAGAAAGTTGATAATGAGAATGGAAGATACATCTTCTTATAAAAAATGGCCAAGCTAGAATTTCCATGATATTCTGGGGATGATCCAACTGAGTGGTTCAATTGGGTGGATCAATTCTTTGAATATCAAGAGACCGATGACAATCAAAAAGTTTAATTAGCCTCATTCCATTTGGAAAGAGAAGCCAACCAATGGTGGCAATGGCTGCATCAAGCCTACAAGGAAGAAGAACACACTGTAATGTGGGAGACATTTGAAGAGCTTTGGGCATAGTTTGGACCCACAAAAGGTGAGGATTTTGATGAAGCATTATCAAAAGTTAGGCAAATGGGTTCCTTTAAGAGACGTTCGTGGACTCAGAAGGAATTTGAGAGGTTAGGCAATCGAGTTCATGGGTGGACTCAAAAGGCGCTCGTGGGCACATTCATGGGTGGACTTAAAAGTAGAAATTTATGATGTTGTTCGGATATTCAAACCACGTATTTTGAAAGAGGCCATCGGCTTAGCTAGAATGAAGGATACACGACCAACACTTTGAACTCGCACATCATGGGCTTTTCCCCCCACCAAAATCATTTCCCCTAGTTCCAATAAAAAGAATGACATGGTATGAAATGCAGGAGACAACGTGTATAAGGACTATGTTTTAGTTGCAATGAGAAATTCACTGTCAGACATAAAGTACCAAAGACCTCAACTGCTATTACTAGAAAGCCTTAGTAAACCTGACATAGTAATGCACAAAGAAATTGTTGATGACATTCTAGTAAGGAACATAGTTGAGGAGATAACAGAGCCAAAAAATTTCACTTCATGCACTCATGAGTTGGTCCACACCATGGACCATGAGGATTGAAGGTCAAGTTGGGAATTATATTCTAACAGTGCTCATTAATAGTGAATATACCCATAATTTCATCAATTCAAAAATAGCTAAGGAGTTTCAGTTACCTGTTATTCTTATGGGACCATTAATTGTGAGGCTGGCATATGGGAATCACATGAAGTGCCAAAGAAGGCTTGCACTAATCCAAGTTATCCTCGAAAGCATTCCATTCTCATTCACCCTGTATTTAATATCTATCACCAGCCTTGATCTTGGTATTAGCATACAATGACTTAAACAACTCGGACTAATGGTGTGTAATTGGAAAAAATATGGACTTTTGGTGGAAAAATCAAGCTCAAACGTTAAAGGGTTCTACCCAAGACATACAATCGCCTTCACTATCAGCAATTACTAAAGATGTTTGACATGATTATTCCAATTTTATAGAGTATTGTCAATCTAGAGAAATAAGAGGACGACCCTAATATCCAAACAGATATGAAGGAAATCTATGACAACTTTGAGGATATTTTTTATGGGCCCACACATTTACCTCCATCGTGAAATTAATCATTGCATTCCTCTTAAAAGAAGGTACTAAGCCTATTAATGTAAGGCCCAACAGGTATGCCTATTTTTATAAAAATGAATTGAAAAACAAGTTCATGAAATGCTTAAACCGAGGCTTATAAAACCAAGTACGAGTCCTTTTTTTCTCACCTATTTTGTTAGTTAAAAAAATGAGGGAACTTGACATTTTTCCTCACTGATTATAGAGCTCTTAATACCGTAACCATTAAGGATCGGTTTCTTATTCCCACCATTGATGACATGCTTGATACGGTCCATTGAGATGCCTGCTTTACCAAATTAGACTGAAGAGCAGGGTACCATCAAGTGCGAGTAAATCTTAAAGACACTCATAAAACTATGTTTCGTACCCCTAATGACTACTATGAATATATGGTCATGCCTTTTGGTCTTTGCAATGCTCCTTCAACTTTCCAAGTCACTTGAAGGTTTTTGATATTCGAAGTCAACATACTTATTTTATAAAAGCAAATAAGTGTTAATTTGGGCAATCAAAGCTCAAGCACCCAGTCCGTATTATGACTAATCAAGGCGTCAAGGTTGATTCATGTTAAATTACAACTATGATAAACTGGTCAAGGCCAAACACTATTTCCTTCCGTGGTTTTCTAAGACTTACAGGTTATTATTGAAAAATTTATGTGCAACTATGATATGCCAGCAAAACCACTAACCAATCTCTTAAAGAAAGGGTATTTTCAGATGGAGTGAAGAGGCATAGATAGCTTTCCTACAACTCAAACAAGCTATGACAACCACACCCATTTTAGATATGCCAAATTTCAATGAATCATTTACAATCAAAACTGATGCTTCAAGAGAGGGTATCGGTGCAATATTGACACAACAAGGCAAACCCATTGCTTTCCTAAGTCAAAGCACTTGGGGTTGGCCAAACTCTCTTGGTCAACATATGCTAAAGAAATGTTTGCCATACTCCAAGCAATACGCACTTGGAGACTACATATACTAGGCAAACTGTTCTTCATTCAAACATACCAACGCAATCTTAAGTATTTATTAGAGCAAAGAATTGGGACACTAGAACAACAGCGTTAGGTGGTTAAATTACTTGGCTATGACTATGAAATCCTTTATCACCCAAGACACGATAACTCAACAGTTGATGTATTATCAAAAGTATCTAGAAGCCCTATTCTTAATGTCCCTATCACTGCCACAAGTTAGTCTATGGGAAGACATAAAACAAGCTTCCACCAGACACCCTTATATGGAACAAATTATTTAGCAAGCTCGGAATAGTCATGGGAAACCTTATACATGGCGAGAAGGGTTAGTTTTCTTCAAAACACGTGTTGTGGTGTCTCCTAACACAGTTGTGATAGAATAGTTACTTCAGGAATTTTATGATACAAATATGGGAGGTCATTTCAGGTATATTGGGTATTCAAGTATTTATCTCAACATTTTTATTGGCCATCTATGTATCATTTTGTCAAAGAATATGTCCACACATGCGTGACATGCATGAAAACTAAAGTTGATAATCTCAAACCTATTGGGCTCTTGCAACCTCTTCCTATCCCATGTCAGGTATGTGATGATGTTATTGTGGATTTTATTGAAGGTCTCCCACTTCACATGGTCGCAATAGAATTTTTATGGTAGTAGATCGTCTGAGCAAATTTGCCCACTTTTTGGCCTTAACACACCCTTTCAATGCAAGGATAGTGGCAGAATAGTTTGTAAATGGTGTGGTGAAACTACATGGTATGACTCGTTCTATTATGAGTGACAAACATGGTCTTTATTAGTAAGTTCTATTAGGAATTCTTTAAGATGTCTGTACTCAACTTAAGATGAGTTTAGCCTATCATCCTCAAATGAATGGTCAATCAGAGGTGGTCAATCGTTGTGTGGAGCAATATTTGCGTTGTTTTGTTCACCAAAGATCACGACAATAGAGCTAATTTCTTTTTTGGGTTGATATAACACAACTTACCATTCATCAACAAGAATGCCACCTTTTCAAGCTCTTTATCGATGATTACGACCTATATTTCCACTATATGATACTGAATCTTCCCCATTTGATGAGATTTACCAAAGCCTTTTGGCACGGGACACACTGCTAAGGAATCTCAGGCAAAATTTAGTGAATGCCATAAATCACATGAAACAATTGGCCAATTATGGGTAAAGGGATGTTGAATTCACAGAAGGTAACCTTGTGTATCTCAAATTACAACCTTATTGCAAACAAATTGCTTTTCGACAAGCTCATCGAAAAAAACTAACTTGCAAGTTTTATGGTTCATTCCCAATTGAAAAAAGAGTCGATGTTGTGGCTTATAAACTCAAGCTTCCTTGAGGGTGCACGTGTACATTCAGTTTTTCATGTTTCGTTGCTTAGAAGGATATATCAAAGCTCTAATATATATCAAAGCTCTAATATTAAATAAATATCAAAATATATAATCAGAGTGATATATTTGTAAAAAAAATAAAACTTACAAATAATCATCATTATTATTTTGAATTTTTTATCTGTAATAATTAGAAAATTCAATACTTAACAATATTAAAAAAAATCATATATTATTATATTTAAAGAAATTACTTAACTTGAAGAATAAAAAAAAAGAGAAATAATACCAAACATTATTTTGTTAAAATTTGGAAATTAAATAGAAAAACCTAATAACATTGGAAATAAATAAAAATTGGAAAAAACAACTAAGAGCATATATATATAAACATGGACAAAAATATGAACTATGTAAGAAATATATATAAAAAATAAAGGAACTAAAATAAAATGCAAGATTAAAAGTATAAGGGATAAAATAAAAATAAAAACACATGTAATAAATTTAATTTAAAGGACAAATTTGAAATAAATCCAAACATTAAAATTAAATAATTTAAAATAAAACCGGAAATTAAAAGAATTTAGACTGAAATGAAACTGAAATCCATAATTAATTTGCATAGAAGGATAAAATTGAAAGAAATTTGATACCGAAAATATTAAGGATTTATAATAAATTTGCATGGAAGGATGAAATTGAAATCAATCAAAACTTTGATACCAAAAATATTCAGGATTCTAGACCAATCCACAAAATTAAAAAGAATGAGGACCTAATTGAAACTATAATATATAATCAATTTCAATTGAAGGATGAAATTGAAACAAATCGAAACCTATATAATACCAATAAGGGCTAGAAAAACAAATTTTAACGTTCAGGAACTGAAATGAAATTTGACAAAAAAACAGTTGCGCTGACGTCAGCTTGCGCAGACAGGAGAGAGAAATGGGTGGGGGAATTCAAACAACCATTGACACGTCTCTGGACATCACATTGGCACACGCGCCACACTAGGTGGAAGAGAACATGCCTGAAAATCATTCTAGACGTCGGTTGGGCATTTTTGGACGCTGGAGTAAGCCGCACGCACGAAAACGGATGGCGCGTCTGGCGACGCCAACAGTAAACCGGCGAAAAAAAATAAAATTGGTTAATCACTGGATCGCCCCTCCCTCTCAGGCATGATTTTTGTCATTTTCGAGGGACAAAACGGTTATTGTAGTGTTCAATGAAATATATATAAAAAAAAACCCGACCAGACGAACCGGACCGGACTGGACCGAAAACATGCAATTACGGTGGAGCCCCTCAACCCAAGCACCGTATTTTTGTTCTTTTCAAGGGACAATATCGCTAATACACTGTTCATGGATGAGAAAAAAAAACTCACGTAGGCGCGAAAGCACCGGAGCAAACATCCACTCTACAATGACAATGAGTGTAGGTGAACTGCGTTCTAACGATCTGTTTTAGCTTCTTTTGTAACATGAATGGAGAAAAAGAAAAAGGATGGACAATTTTTTATCCATACACTATTGTAATAAATTCTCACCCTAAGAAAATTCTAATAATACAGTGGTAAATTCTCATCCTTAGAGAGAATTCTAATATTCATGTATAGTGTATCATTCCTGACTGGGACCATAATAGAACAGTATTTTTTTTTCTGGCAAGATATCTTTTTGGCATCATACAGCTCTTCCTGTTCCTGGACATAGCACAGATATTTGGGGTCCTTCTATTTATTGGCCATGCTTGCTTGTTGTGTAATATTCTCTCTCGAAGTTGGACCAAGTCATTTGCCACTTCAAAATTTTAAATGTTGTCATAAATTATCCTGAATTCCACAGGAAGAGAGCACATAACCACACTAGATGCTATCGAAAAGAAGAAAAAGGAAGGGCACAAGACAGCTCTTATTTAAGCATTATATTCCTAGTTAATTCACCACATTGAGATCAAAAGTCGAACACAAATTCAGTACATTGAGAACACTTCCTTATTAATCCAACTCTCACGCGCCACCATTTGTTATTTTACCTCCCCTTCACTTTGCAAGGAGGCAGTGGAGAACCACACAGACAGTCATTGCCGACAAATGCACCAGCAGGGAATTTTGTCGGTGGAAGCTGTCCACAGAGATGATTGTAACTCAAATTCAAACTTGTCAGCCCAGAAACTGACTTCGGCACCTTACCATAAACCAGATTTCTTGACAACTCCAAGTTCCTCAATGTCCCAGCAATCTTCAAACTCCCCAGATCAAATCTCAACTTGTTCCCTGAAGCCCAAAATCCAACCAAATAATCTGTCTTATTCAACACCCAAACTGGACTTCCTGATATCTCATTGTAGGAAAGATCAATATAGTCATAGAAATACGTCTCCTTTGGCTTCCAATCATTCAAGTTCATCTTGATCCCGCATTTGGCAAGCTTGAGAGAGTAAATGATAGGAGACGAAGTGACCCAGTTCGGTATTTGCTTAAGGTTGAACTTGTTGTAGGACAAATCAAGCGACTCAATGCCTGTAACATTCATTACAGGAAATGGGTCTACAAGAGAGTTGTGAGAGAGATCAAGATTGAATATTTTTGTCAAGTTTCCAAAACTCTTAGGGACAGTTTGGGTAAAGTTGTTCCAAGAAAGATCAAGTGTATCTAGTGCCTTGAACATTCCAAGAAAACTCGGGATCGTTCCTGTCAATGCATTGTGGCCTAATTCAAGATAAGCAAGCTTTGGAGCTAGGGAGGCTATTGAATTTGGTATTTTGCCAGAAAATTTGTTGTGTGAAAGTTCAAGAATCCTGAGGTTGGTGAATGACGAGAAAAAATCAGGTATGGGACCCGTGAGTTTGTTATTTTGTAGACTCAAGAAGCTCAGCTGTGTTAGCTTGCTGATTCCAGGAGGAATCGGGCCAGAGAGTAGATTGTTGCCGAGCTTAAGCTGAGACAGCCGAGTCAGATTGGCGACTGAACTCGGTATTAACCCAGTGAACTGGTTGCCGGATAGACTCAGCGCATCAAGCTGGGTCATCTTGCCTATATCAGGGGGTAATGGACCCGAGAGCTTGTTGTTTTCGATGTAAATGTATTTGAGTTTTGGCAACCCGAATAAAAAACCCGGGAACGGGCCCGTGATGTTGTGATCTTGGACGTAGATACCATCAAGGTTTTGAACTTTGACGAGAGAGGGTGAGATTGTACCCGTTAAATACCCATTCGGTTTGTCCAGATTCGCGTAAAGCGATATGGCGCTGACCCGGATGTTGTCGAGGCAAGAAACGCCGTTCCAGTTGCAGCAATCGGTACCCGGTTTCCACGAGCTGAGAATGCCTGATGGATCGTGGGTTATACCCGACTTGAATGCCAAAAGACCCGCCTGATCGTCGACGTGGCAGGCAGCTGATGCGTGTTTGAAAGAATGGAGAAAGATCACGCAGAAGAGAAGGGAGAGAAGCCTCTTCATGTTGGGTTTTAGAAAGGAGAAGGCAAAAGGTGTGGGTTGAGACTGAGACGGTAAGAAGGGGATTTTATACAGGGTCCAGTTTAAAATCTTATGGGTCCTACCATTCCCCATCCATCCATGTGCCAATTAATGGGTCAACAAAAACTGCCGTCGCAGTGGCATAGACAAATGGACTTTGCGCCATCCATGGCACTATTATGTTTAACATTGCGTAAATTAAAATTTTTTTATTTTTTAAATTTAAATTAAAAAATAGTATTTTTAGATTATTTTATGTGATATGTTAAATATAGATTTTAAAAAAATAAAAAATATTATTTTAATATATTTTTAAACAAAAAAAACATTTGCAAAAAGCAACCTTAACTATACTCTAAATAAATAATATTTTTTTTTATATTTTACATGAATTCTTTTAGTATTTTTAAATTATTTTGACATGTTATTAATGTCAAAAATAATTTTAAAAAAATAAAAATATATTATTTTAATATATTTTTAAATGAAAAAACATCCAGTAAGCACATTCTCAATCGATCTTCAAGAATAGCTATATGCACATTGTTACGGTGATAGGCTTGAGTTTTGTTTTATATTGCAAAAAATGACAATTATTATATTTCTAATGATTTTTATTTTTCATTACGAGCTAGATTTCCAGTTTGATATTTTTATTTGTAAAAAATAAAATGTTGAGATAATAAATATTAACATTGAAATTTATAACAAGCCATGCCACGCAAGGTTTTTATTTTTTATTTTTTTCTAGAAATAAAAGAAAATAAATTTATTCTCTTAAAACGCATTTTTCTTTCGTAAAGGGATTTATCAAAATATTTAATTAAATACCAATACCAAAGAAAAATTTGATTGTTTCCCTCCCTCTTCATCATTCATGAAGCTGAAAAGCGACGGTTGCAGTTGTTTTTTTAATGACTCTAAGATTTATAGGACTTAAACCAGTGATCTCTAGAGAGCAAACCTAGAACTTGATTAATGAAGCTAAAACTCATTAGGTTTTTTTTTATCTCTTTAGTAAAGGACTTTGGGAGTATTTGACATTTCATTTCAAAAGTACTTTTAATTAAAAAAATAGTGTTTCTAAATTATTTAAATGTGCTAATATCAAAAATAATTTTTTTAAAAAACATATAATTTTAATACATTTCTAAACTAAAAATACTTTCAAAGTAATTTCACAGAACCAAACCGACATTTTATTAGATAATTTTTGGTGACATAGGACAAAAAAAGGGAGGGTCTCCACCACCTGACAAAGGAAAGGCAAACAAGGAAGAGCGTCAACAGGGTCTTGGCCTAGCGGTTAAGAAGAAATTTGTTATTTCCTCTCATTTTAAAGTTCAAGCTCTGTCAGATATGTTTGTCACTCACACAGTGTTTTACCTGCTTTATTATGATTGTAAGATGTTCAATAAATTCAAGAATTAATTATAGTGTGTATAAACTAACCTGGACACTCTAGTTATATATATATATATATAAAAAAAAGAGCTTGCATTATCTTGTTATCTACTCACGGATTCCAGTCAGCGGGGTCAAGGACTAGCAGCCTCATCCATTTAACTTTCAGTGGTCAAACCCGTCGGCCAAATCCAACTATCGAAATCAACGCAGAGCAGACAGAATCAATCAACAAGTTATTTTGTATGCTTTTCAAATTTGGGTTTCGTACCTTGCACCTTCCCATTTCTGTCATGCACTACGAGATTGAAAATATCCCTCTTTTTTTTTCCTCTTTGCGGGAGTATAATAATATATTTACTGATATTTTAACAGCATTAATTTAATATTTTGTTAAATACATTCATCATTTTTACCCGCATCACGTAATTAATGGGGTTATAACTTTGTATTTCAATTATATTATATTATGCTATGCTATGTTATGTGTACCGATAGATGACGGGTCTTCAACCAATTGTGTGATGACAAGCTCAATCATTAATTGTTTTTTGTATAGTTGGATTTCCGGACACACATATATGAATAAATCCAATTTAATTATTGATGGATGAATAAGTGATTGATTTCAAGCAAATTAAAAATACAATATTATTCTCATATTTATGCATAAATCCAACAAGGAAAAAATAAGAAATTTATGAGTTCTCATTTTGGAATTGAAAAGTTCACTATGATGATGAAATGAAAATTTGAATTATGGGTTGATGAAGATTTGAAATCTATATAATATACATGTTGGTACATGTGAGACTATGAGACCATTCAATTATAGGAGATGTTTAGGAAAGCATGAGTTTCAAGTAGATGTTAGATTTAAAGTTAAGCATGTTATCCAAATTTTATTTTATTTTATTTAAAATTCATGTCCTCAAATAATATGTCCAGCTAGTTATATTAGTTTAGGGACTAAATCCCGGTTTTGGCATATCGAGCTAATTATCCCAATTTATGGACTAGCACCCAAAATAGTTGGTGAATGTTTTTTGATATTTTGATCGAACTTTAATGAATAATCATAAACAACATATGATATCCCGTTTTGCATTTTAAAATATGAAAAATGATGATTACTTTTTTTTGTGAAAATATGCTCAAAATATTTTTAAGATTCGATCATATAATTTTTTGAGTTGACTCGATCCAACCAAATAGGTTGCCCAACTATGTTGAGCTGAAATGGCCTAACACTGCTCAGTTTAGGCTGGACCTCACCCGACAAACTAGGTTAAGATGGGTCCAGCCCCTACAAACATTGTTCACGCATAATATAAACAATGACCTTCAAAGAGTTTGTGATTTTGGGTGATAAAATGTAATGGTTACCTTGACTTTCTAGAGGTGAGTGGTGGTCAGAACTGTTGTCGATGTTGCAGGGATGAACTTAGATGTTTGACAGAACTTAGATGTTTGACAGAGTTGTTGACATTGACGAAGGTGGTACAAAAGAGGGGCTGAAGTGGTTGCCGAAATTGGAGTGAAATTTTTGGGTTTTAAATGGTTTTTCCCAACTTTGGCATCATATTTATTCCCCCTCATAACATAGATTTCATATCTATTTATAGCCAATGGAAGAGAGTTATCTTGTCTTTACTAAGATAAAATGTTATTCATTTATTTAATGCAGTAACATCCCACTTATTGTCCCAAAACGGGTACCTTGGGTTGTCAGATTTGACAACTGAAGATTGTCTAAGCTGTCACTTTTAAACCAGTTTTGAAGTGTTTGTGTTGTCAATCATCCATAAATTACCATCTCAAATAGTAGGAAAATGTCAGGTCATCATTGTGATATATAACTTGTCAAATTTGATAAATTGTACAAGCATCAAATGCAACTATAAAGTAGGTCACTAAGCTGTTGTTTTTCAGGTGGATAAGGAAGAAGATAATAAATAAAAACTAGACGATGCGTCGTTTGATATATTTCTGTACAAAAAACACTTTTAAAAACAACATCAAACACACTCTGAAACAAACACATAATATGTTTAACATTGCATTTAATGATCATTTTTAAAACAATAAAAATTTTATTTTTATTTTTAAATTTAAATTAATTTTTTTTTGTATTTTTAGATCAATTGATGTGATGATGTCAAAAATAATTTTAAAAAATAAAAAAAATATATCATTTTAATACATTTATAAACAAAAAAATATTTTCAAAAACAACCTTAACCATACTTCCAAACATGCAATAAAAATATATATTTTTTAAAAAGAATTTATTTTTATTTAAATGAATTATTTTACTATTTTTAAATTATTTTGACATGTTAATGTCAAAAATATTTTTTAAAAAAATAAATAAATCAGTTTGATGAATTTCTAAACAAAAAACATATTCAAAAACAACCTTAACCACACTTCCAAACATGCAATAATTGTTTTTTTAAAATTAATTATTTTAGTATTTATAAATTATATTGACATGTTAATGTCAAAAATAATTTTTAAAATAAAAAAAAATCAGTTTGATTCATTTCTAAACAAAAAACATTTTAAAAAACAACCTTAACCACACTTTCAAACGTGCAATAAAAATGTTTTTTTAAATAATTTCTTTTTATTTTAAATGAATTATTTTAGTATTTTTAAACTATTTTGACATGTTAATGTAAAATATAATTTTTCAAATAAACAAAATATTAGTTTGATGCATTTCTAAACAATAAAAAATTTCAAAAACAACCTTAACCACACTTCCAAACATGCAATAAAAATGTTTTTTATAAATAATTTCGTTTTATTTTAAATGAATTCTTTTGGTATTTTTAAATTACTTTGACAAGTTAGTTTCAAAAATAAGTTTTAAAATAAAAAAATCAGTTTGATGTATTTCTAAACTAAAAATATTTTCAAAAAGAATCTTAACCACACTTCCAAATATGCAATAAAAATATTTTTTTTAAAAAAATAATTTCTGTTTATTTTAAATGATTTCTCTTAATATTTTTAAATTATTTTGCTATATTTACATCAAAAATTATTATTTTTTTAATAAAATATATTATTTAAATATATTTTTAACTGAAAAAAACAACCATAACAACAATCTCAATCTTCGAGAATAGCTATAAGCACATTATTACGGTGACAAGCTTGAGTTTTGTTTTATATTGCAAAAAATGACAAATACTATATTGCTAATGATTTTTATTTTTCATTACGAGCTAGATTTCCAGTTTGATATTTTTATTTGTAAGAAACAATGTTGTGGTAATAAAGATTAACATTGAATTTAAAACAAGTCATGCCACGCAAGGTTTTTATTTTTTATTTTTTTCTAGAAATAAAAGAAAATAAATTTATTCTCTTAAAACGCATTAACATACATGCCAATAGTATCCCTCCCTCTTCATCATTCATGAAGCTGTAAAGCTATCGTGCTGATAATAATGCCATTGTTGATTTCGAGCACATTGACTTTCTTAGACCCTAAAAATGGAGTTTCTCCTTGAAAATTGTGGATGTTACCTTTTTCCTTGCTAGTTTTATAGTAGAATTATAACAAGAACACAAGGCGTTGACACATTCAGAAACTAAGTAATTTAATTATAGATATTTTCTGCAAAATACATAAAGTAAATTAATGATGTATAGAGACCCAAATAATATTTTTTTTATTATTATTAATATAGGTATCCAGGCCAACTTACGAGCTCCTCAACCAATCTCATGGGCTCTAAAGTTAATAATCATGTAAGTCTCTCGTGAACCTAAGATTTGTGGTATTTAAACCAGTGATCTCTAGAGAGCAAACCTAGAACTTGATTAGTGAAGTTAAAACTCATTTTTTGTTTATCTCCTTAGTAAAGGACTTTGGGAGTGTTTGACATTTCATTTCAAAAGTACTTTTAAAAAAAATAAATTTTTTATTTTTATTTTTAACTTTAAATTAAAAAATGGTGTTTTTAAATCATTTTATCGTGCTAATATTAAAAATATATTTTTTTTAAATATAATTTTAATATATCTCTGAACTAAAAATACTTTCAAAATAATTTCACGATACCAAACCGAAATTTTATTAGATAATTTTTAGCGACATAGGACAAAAAAAAAGGAGGGTCTCCACCACCTGATAAAGAAAGGAAAACAAGGAAGAGTATCGGCAGGGTCTTGGCCTAGCGGTTAAAAAAGAATTTGTCATTTTCTCTCATTTTAGGTTCAAGGATTTGTCATTTTCTCTTATTTTAGGTTCAAGTCCTGTCAAACATGTTTGTCACTCACACAATACTTTACCTACTTATTATGATTGCAAAATATGCAACAATAAAATCAAGAATTAATTGTGGTGCATTTAATTATCTTATTATCTGCTCACGGATTCCAGTCAGCGGGGTCAAGGACTAGCAGCCTCATCCATTTAACTTTAGTGGTCAAACCCGTCGGCCAAATCCACCAATCAAAAACACATCTTCAGTTTTTCATGTTTCGTTGCTTAAAAGGAAGTTGGGTGATAAGGTAAACACTAGTATCGACCTCCCACCTATTGATGAAGAAGGCACTATTGTGCCAGCAGGTATTGGCCTAGTGATCAAGAAGAATTTCTCTCTTCCTCTTATTCCAGGTTCAAGCCTTGTCAGGTATATCTATCACCTCCACGGTGTCTTACATGCTCATTAAATTTATAGGATGTTCAGTAGACCCGAGAATTTAATTGTGATGCATACAAACTGGTCCGGACACCCGACTATATATATAAAAAAGGCACCATCGTGGTCACACCAAAAGCTGTTCTGGACACGCGTTTGATTCCACCTGGGGCAAAATTTATTGAGGAGAGTATGGTGAAGTGAAAACACTTGTCTACAACTAAACTACTGAGGAAGTACCCTCAAAGTTTTCAACTCTTGTGAGTGCGAACACTTTCTTATTAATCCAACTCTCATGCGCAGCCATTTGCTATTTTACTTCCCCTTCACTTTGCAAGGAGGTAGTGGAGAACCACACAGACAGTCATTGCCGACAAATGCACCAGCAGGGAATTTTGTCGGTGGAAGCTGTCCACAGAGATGATTGTAACTCAAATTCAAACTTGTCAGACCAGAAACTGACTTCGGCACCTTACCATAAACCAGATTTCTTGACATCTCCAAGCTCCTCAATGTCCCAGCAATCTTCAAACTCCCCAGATCAAATCTCAACTTGTTCGCTGAAGCCGAAAATCCAACCAAATAATCTGTCTTATTCAACACCCAAACTGGACTTCCTGATATCTCATTGTAGGAAAGATCAATATAGTCATAGAAATACGTCTCCTTTGGCTTCCAATCATTCAAGTTCATCTTGATCCCGCATTTGGCAAGCTTGAGAGAGTAAATGATAGGAGACGAAGTGACCCAGTTCGGTATTTGCTTAAGGTTGAACTTGTTGTAGGACAAATCAAGTGACTCAATGCCTGTAACATTCATTACAGGAAGTGGGTCTACAAGAGAGTTATGCGAGAGATCAAGATTGAATATTTTTGTCAAGTTTCCAAAACTCTTAGGGACAGTTTGGGTAAAGTTGTTCCAAGAAAGATCAAGCGTGTCTAGTGCCTTGAACATTCCAAGAAAACTCGGGATTGTTCCTGTCAATGCATTGTGGCCTAATTCAAGATAAGCAAGCTTTGGAGCTAGGGAGGCTATTGAATTTGGTATTTTGCCAGAAAATTTGTTGTGTGAAAGTCTAAGAGCCCTGAGGTCGGTGAATGACGAGAAAAAATCAGGTATGGTACCCGTGAGTTTGTTATTTTGTAGACTCAAGTAGTACAGCTGTGTTAGCTTGCTTATTCCCGGAGGAATCGGGCCAGAGAGTAGATTGTTGCCGAGGTTAAGCTGAGACAGCTGAGTCAGATTGGCGACTGAACTCGGTATTAACCCAGTGAATTGGTTGCCGGATAGACTAAGTGAATAAAGCTGGGTCATCTTGCCTATATCAGGGGGTAATGGACCCGAGAGCTTGTTGTTGTCGATGTAAATGAACCTGAGGTTTGGTAACCGGAATAAAACACCCGGGAACGGGCCCGTGATGTTATGATCTCGGACATAAATACCATCAAGGTTTTGAATTTTGACGAGAGAGGGTGAGATTGTACCCGTTAAATACCCATTCGGTTTGTCCAGATTCGCATAAAGCCATATGGCGTTGACCCGGATCTTGTCGAGGCAAGAAATGCCGTTCCAGGAGCAGCAATCGGTACCCGGTTTCCACGAGCTGAGAATGCCTGATGGATCGTGGGTTATACCCGACTTGAATGCCAAAAGACCCGCTTGATCGTCGACGTGGCAGGCAGCTGATGCGTGTTTGAAAGAATGGAGAAAGAGCATGCAGAAGAGAAGGCAGAGAAGCTTCTTCATGTTGATTTTTGGAAAGGAGAAGGCAAAATGTGTGGTTGAGACTGAGTTGGTAAGAAGGGGATTTTATACAGGATCCAGTTGCAACAAGGTTGTCAATATCATTTCGGTTGTCGATCTAGTTTTTTTATTGATACAGAAATGTTTCGGTTTCGGAGCATTTCGGCGTGTCGTTTCGGTGTTGTACTGTATATATAAAAAAATTAAAATATTAATTTAACAAGTATAATTAAAATTCAAGATAAATTAACTTTTAAATTATACAATATAAACACAAAGTCAAACAAAGATAATCTCAAAATTAGAAATACAATCACAAGTTAATCAAAATAAAAAGGATTTTAAGGCCGGAACGGTACCGAGACGTTCCAACCGGAATTTGACTAGTATTTTCAGAACGGTCTGAAATTAAAACCAAGACGAAAACAACGTTATTTTATCTCAGTTTTTTTAATGACACGGAATATTTCGGCCATTCCAGCCAATACAGAAAACCTAATTTCAACTCTTATGGGATCCATTTTCAACTCTTATGGGTCCTACCATCCACGTGCTTCCAAAAAGATTTCACTTTCTTGAGGTTCACAAAATGACAAAAAAAGGAAATGTTGTCAAGAAACTAGGATATTTCTGTTCTTGTTTTTTAAGAATATTTTCAAAAAAATTACATTTTTTTTTTTTTTTTTTGTGTTTTTACATCATAGTTAATATCAAAATAATTTTTTAAATTATTATTTTTATACATTTTCAAAGAAAAAACAATAATTATTACTGCAATTCCAAACATCTTAAAAAATAATCAAAATTTGCAAGTCAAGGTGATGAATTATTATTGGCCAAAAGAAAGTCTACGATGAACCTCGACCACACAGATGAGCAATTGACTCCTCAGTCCTATAACAAGAAGTGATGATGAGCGGTTCAGATTTGGTACTGTGGCAGATGTTTTTTCAAATGTTTTTTATTTGTAAATATATTAAAATAATTTTTTATAGTTTTTAAAAATTATTTTTAATATTACAATTATCTAATAACATTAAAAAATAATTTAAATAAAAAATAAAAATAAAATATAAATTATATTTGTTTTAATATTTTTAAAACACATTAACAGACACCGTGAATAATTACACTGAGCCACTTGGGATTTAGATTAAAATATTTAATTAAATATTAATATGAAAAAAAGTTTTGATCATGTCTCTCCATGATCGTTGGTCGTATACTAGGAAGTATATTTAAAATTATTTTTTAAAGTGTTTTTTATTTAAAAATATACCAAATAATTTTTTTAAAAAATTATAGTTGTTTTTCATTCTCTCCATGTTATTAATTATAGTTGTTTTTTTAAATATTTCTTTTGATCATGAAATATATTAAAATAATATGTATATATATATATATATTAAAAATAATATAAAAATTCTAAACAAATAATTTAAAATAAAAACTAAAATAAAATTTTCAAACTTCTGTAAAACTTGTTTGAAACACAATGATAAATAATTTTAGAGTAGAATTCTAACAAGTACACAAGGTGTTGACACAGGCAAAATTTTAGTAATGGAGATGCAATGTTTATTTGAAAAATGAATTAAGAGTATGTAATGATAGAACTGGCTTTTCAACCTTATTCAACTTTTATTTTCATTTTACAAATTTAATTATAGATATTTTCTGCAAAATAAATAAAGTAAATTAATGATGTATGGAGACTCAAATAAAGTTTTTTTTTCTTATTAATATAGGGATCAACTTGCGTGTACCTCAACCAATCTCGCAGACTCTAAAATTAATGATCATGTAAGCATCGAATAGTCATGAGATTTGTAGAACTTGAACTAGTGATCTCTAGGGAACAAATCTAGAGCTTGACCAGTAAAGCTAAAACTCATTAGTTTTTATTTTATTTTATTTTTTTATATAGTGAAGAACTTTGAGAGTGTTTGACATTGCATTTTAAAATTATTTTTGAAAAAAAAATATTTTTTTATTTTTATTTTTAACTTTAAATTAAAAAATAATATTTTTAGATAATTTTGTTTGCTATATCAAAATTAATTTTAAAAAATATAATATAATTTTAATATATTTTCAAACAATTTTTTTTTAAATAACTAAACAACAGTTCCACACCGACACTTTATTATATAATTTGTAGCTATATAAGACAAAAAAAGAAAAGAAAAAGGGAGGGTCTCCATCCACCCCCTGAGAGCATCTGCAGTGGGAAGTGCCATTTTGGAGAGGCAAATCTCTAAAATGGCACTTTGAATAGTGTATATATGGTATTTTTGTTGATGTGTGCTTCAATGGTAAAAGCCATTTTGAAGAGCCATTTATTTTTATATTATTTTAAATATAGTGTAATTATTTTGTATGTAGTTTAATTATGCAATTAATTATACAATTAATAAGAGTAAGTTATATAATTAAATAATTGCTTTTGAAAAACCCTTCAATAATAAAATTTTAATTCTTTTAATTATATTTAAATAAAAAAATAAATTTAAATATAATTAAAAGACCCGCAATATTTGAGATTTGAAATTTAAGTTATTTATTGTATGTTTTTCAAATAATTGTATGTTTTTTTTGTGGTTGTTGTATTTGAAGTTAATTAATGTTACTTATTATCTTAAATTAATAGAATTTTTAAAATTATTTTTTTATGATAACTATTTTTTTTGCTAATTAATAATAATAATAATATCAAGGAAGAGCTTCCTTCCATCATTATCTTCTTATCTACTCACGGGTTCCAGTCAGCGGGGTCAAGGACTCGCAGCCTCATCCATTTACCTTTAGTGGTCAAACCCGTCGGCCAAATCCACCTTTCGAAATCAACGGCGAGCGGACAGAATCAATCAACAAGTTGTTATTTTGTATGCTTTTCAAATTTGGGTTTCGTACCTTGCACCCTCCCCTTTCTGTCATGCACTACGAGAGATTGAAAATATCCCTCTTTTTCTCTGTGTGAGTATAATGATATACTCATTCATATTTTAACAACATTAATTTAATAATTTTTAAATGCCTTCATCATTTTTACCCTACATCATGAATGACTTCAAGTAGTTAATTAATGGGGTTATAACCTTAATATATTTAATATAATCGTTTACATGTTTTTTATTATATAATTAGGGTATTCGGACCAGCTTATATACACCACAACTAATCTCCAGATTCACTAAACATCCTGCAAGTCCCAATAAACAAATAAGACACCGTGGGGTGACGGGTGTGCATGGTGAGACTTGAACCTTGGTTCAGATCCCTTCCTCTGCTAGGCCAAGACTAATCATTTACATGGTTAATAATGTGAGTGATTGAATTAATTTATGTATATTTCTACTAATTTTTATAGATTCTGAAATTAACGATCATATAAATTTTTAATAGTCATTATATTAGCAATCATAGAACTTGAATTTGAGAGTTTTTTTTTTTTTTTCAATGATAGAGGTTGTTGTAGGTTAATGTCAATATTAATATGAGAATGAATTTTTAATGGGATGAATTTAAAATTCGATCGTATAAACAAAAATAATCTTTTTTTTAAATATAATTTTTTATAATTTTTGAGTTAACCTGACCCAATCAAATAGAACATCCAATTACATTGGGCCAAAATAGCCCAACACTGCTCAATTTAGATAGGATTTGACTCGACCACCTAGGTTGAGACGGGTCCAGCCCCATGAAATGGAAAATATGCCTCAAGAACAAGAAAAAAAAACATGTTTTTCTTTTGAGAACTCTTGGCATGCTAACACACCCTTACCATGATGAATTCAGCCGAAAACTTCCCGACCTCAGCCTAAGAACATGATCCACACATAGAAAATAAAAAAATGAAGATTAAAAATGATTTTCAATTTTTTTTCCAAAAAATCAAAGAACATTCTACCAACCCAAAAACATAATCAATGATAAAGACCATATTTCATTAATAAAAAAGCACAAATAGATGATTGAAAATGAATAATGCATTGGATTTTCTTATCGGGTAAATCAATGCAAAGAACAAACATGTATAGCTCTCAACTTTAACCAAAGTGTTTAAAGCGATCTAAAAAATCAGTTTGCAGGAAAGCAAATTTTGCAACCATGAGTGCTCAATAGTGAGCTCATAAAAAACCCAGAAAATTTGCCCAAAACTCGGGAAAAAAAGAGGTTAAAGTCTTAGGAATAACAAGCCTTAAATCAAACTAAAATAACCTCATACATGTTTGTATTGACCGACCAAAACTCTCACGAACACGAAAGAATCAAATCGAAACAGAAATAGAGATCAAACGAAAAACAAAAAAAACTCATAACAATCAAAAGAGATATCCTATTTTATTGATTCTGGCATCTACTCATGACTAGATTATCATAATATTAGCTAGATCAACCAAGATTTTCACTAAGAGCAACACATAACAATAGATTTGATAAACAACAGGAATCAAAACAATCTTGTCTGTTAATCTAGGCATCTAAACATGTTGGAATGACTCTTAACAACATTAAATAGCAACAGCATTGGCTGCACGTGTCAAGTCAGTCCTCCACTTGTCAACTTGGTCAAAAAAGTTTGTCCATCTTCCCCTTGAAAACTTTTCAAGTTCTGCAAATCAGTAACAAAAACACCATGTTTGTTCATTAGCAGATATCGTCTGGATCTACGTGATAAAACAATCAGCCCAGAAGTATGTTTGCATTCTAGTTTTTCACCAGTTCATCCACACACCAAGGAAAACATGCATGGTTTTTAGAGAAAATTACTACAGAAATTCTCGATTCTTCATTCATTTTCAGGAGCGCAGGTGCATTTTCTTCTCTTTCAAGCCCTTTATCAATGGATGTCTTGACTTTCTTACCAAACAAAGCATTATGAAGATGGCTGGTAAAACTAAGGGAACACATTATACTTCCTTAGATGAGCAGCAGCGGACGACGTTCTCATGTCTTACAGTTACAAGACTGTAATGGCTTACTTGCATGAGAATATAAGGCCTTATCCTAGGTTGAAGAAATGGGAGGATCAATTTAGAGATCATAATCACAAAACCACTCTAGATTTTAGTTGATTGTACTTAGAGTTTTGTGGTTAAGCTTTGTTCTATTTCGTAGGCTTAAGCTCGTGCTTTTCCTTATAAAAATAATCCAAGTTGAATAATGAGGTCAACAAAATCATGAAGAACAAGTTTGTTTAGGAAAAATAAAAAAACAGCTCAAAGTTTGTAGTTTCTCTTTCTTGGATGATAAAACAAATTAATTGGTAGAGGGATTCATAAAAATTACATATCAATAGTTTCTAATATAAAAATACCTTAAATTAAAATCTCTAATAAAACATATATCAGTATCATGAAAGGTAATTGTCTCTTTTAAGTGGAATAGGTCATATAAAAAGATTATCTTGTTAGTAATTTAACGAAAAGCATTTTATATTTCTATTCAAAAGGTATGAATTATTTTCAATGTGATGTTTACACAATTTTAAGGAAAAGAATACATTAAACAAGTTTCATTAATTAACTTAGTTATTTTTTTTTTATTTTTTTCAACTAATAAATCATTTACATAAATAACTTTGATTGAAAATTTCATATATTATTACTTTTCTTAGAAAACCAGATGAAATATCATATTATAAACTTTAGTTGGAGATGTATATTGATTTATTTATTTATTTATATAAATTTCTTTTTCGTGAAACATCTTTGTTGTGGATGTCATTTCACAAAATATTTTCTTGACATTTAAGCTAGATTGAAGTTTTATATGGTAGGTTCAACAAATTAACCTTAATTGATAAATATTTGATTAACAAATGAATGAATTTCTTCATCAAATTAATCTAATAAATACTTGATTAGAAAATGAATAAATTTCTTCTCATAGATAGCTACTATCTTGAGTTGGGTATCAATATCCAAAATGTTTACATGATAGTTATTAGGTAGCGTGTGACAAAACTGAAGCTTGAGAGAGAGAAGAGCTTATGTTTTTATTAATGAAAGGAATTATAAATACATACAGATATTAAAAGACTTCTCCTATTTGATAGGGAGATGACTCTTAAGGCATTACAAACTGAGAGTTTATCAACTCAATATGAATCAGTCACACATAACTAAAGTCCACTAAATATCAAAGTCCTAGACTAGCTGTTACACATAATACATTGGTTAACATGCCCCCTCAAGATAGGCCACGATCAATAAATATTATGTAATAATTGTATCCATTATGAGAGACAATAGGAGAGGTCCAAACATAAGAAAAAATAAGTTGAAGAGGATGATATGTGATCAAGGAAGATGTAGAAATGGAAGTTTATGACGTTTATTGCTTAAGCATGCATTGCATAATAAATCTCTTTGGAAAGAAAAATATAGATGATAAAATGACAAAACATGGTTAAAAGTAGAAGAGGTTGGATGAACGAGTCGCTGATGCCATATTGAGGTTGTTGTTTTAACAGTGGAGAAGGCGAGAATGGGAGACGAGGAAGAGTTTACAACTGGCCACTCATAAACTCCATCGTTAGTCTCGCTCTGCAAAAGAATCCCCCCCGCCCCGCCGCCCCGTCCGTAGGTCCTTCACATGAAAACAAGTAAGGAAAAGTTTAAAAGATACGTTTTTAGTTATACAAAACAAGGCAATGAATATTAATTATTTTTTGTATTTTTGGAACATATAGAATATCTTTCAAGTGAAAGGAAGAGGTGAGTGTTGAAAGAAATATTGAACCAGTGTGACATATGAAAAGGTTGGTGTCATCGCCAATCATAACATCATCTTGACCGGTGTATGGCATATGAAGAGAAAGGTTGTTCGGATTAGTAGTGATGTGATGGGATGCTCTACTATCAAACAACAATTGTGGGTTGGTGGATGAATGTTGAGAAGTAAAATTAGCTTGGAGATGCCATAATGGTGTCAGGTCATAAGAGGATGTGGCATTGCTAGGGCTATGAACTGGAACCAAATGAAAGGAGGGACAACATTTAATGGTGTGTCTCTATGTTCCACAAATTTGGCATTGTCTTAGATAAAGACATGGAGGTGGTTGATTGGTCTTGGTTTGATTGGTGGGGTTATTGGGCATGGTAGACCTAAAATTGGTGTGGGATGATGAACGAAAGTTATTCCCCATATGAGAAGGTCACCAGTTCTTCTTTGATGATCGCCAATTGTTGTTATTGGATATGCGAGTCATGAAATTATTAGTAACAGATCCAAGATTGGAGGATTGCGAATACGATTGTATTTAAAGCGATGCTTCAATTGAAAGAAGCTTTTCGTGAAGCTCATCAAAGGATATAGCAACATCTCGCGCTTGGACTACCTGGACAAGTACTTTATAGTCATCATCTATACCATCCAAAATTCGTTCAGTGAGATCTTCATTATCCATGGGAGCACCAAAGACAGTGAGTTCATTGGACCTTCCTTTGACAAAATAGATAAATTCATTATGGTCATGGTGCCTTTGGTGAGATTCTTCAACTAATTCTTTATTTGCTTGATTCACCCATGTGAAGGTTTGGCATATATGGCTTCAAGAACATGTCATACTTCACTAGAAGGGGTGATTCACGCCACAAAGGAAATAAATGGGGGAGAGAGACCATTGATGAGGGAGTTTAGGATGATACTATCTTGTCTAACCCAAAACTTGTAGGTAGGATTAGGGGTAGTGGTGTCATATGTTATAAGGGTTGTTAGTGGACACGACTTTGATCTATTAATGTAACCAAGAAGATTGTAGTCGACAAGGAGAGTTTCAAATTAAGTTATCCAAGAAACATAGTTTAAAGAATTCAGTTTGAGAGGAGCTTGAGCAACTGTGTTAATGGTGATGAGTTAGTTGCATGGGATTGAGTTTGATATCATAAAAGTTTTTAGAGGATCAAAGACTGCTTTAATACCATAACAAAACTGAAGCTTGAGAGAGAGAAGAGCTTATGTTTTTATTAATGAAAAGCATTATAAATACATACAAATATTAACAAACTTCTCTTTTTTGACTAGGAGATGATTCCTAAGACATTACAAATTGAGAGCTTGTCAGCAGTTTGAATCAATCACACTTAACTAGAGTCCAATAAATAACAAATTCCTAGACTAGCTGTTACATAGATATGGAACATTGATTAACCGGATGGAAACCAAAACTTACTTGAACTAAATATATTAAAATTATTTTAAGTTATAAACTTTAATAATGTATGTCTTGGAAATGAATATTCAAAATTCCCGTAATAAATAAAATATAGATATGGATATTATTTTGGTACGAGGAATGCATATGAATCCAATTCATGCATCTCTACCGCGTCGAGATTGGACCGTACAGTGTGATTCCAACGTCTACAAATTACGACGCCAAATCCATCACAGCTATCGACGGTTAACCACAGCACTCAGACTCCGTAATGTCAAGGCCCACCACCGGCGGGTGGTATCTCTTCCTCCGAAGCTTCAGCTCCAGCATTCATTCCCAGCTCCCCAACTCAATCCCGGAAGCAAACGACCTTTTCAACAAGGTACGGGTGCTCTCCACCGGCGGCAACATCAAAGAAGCACTCTCCCTCTTCTACAGCACACCACAGCTAAACCAGTCTCAACAAACCTATGCCACACTCTTCCATGCCTGTGCACGCCATGGGAACCTTAAACAAGGCCAATATTTACACCAACATATGATTTCCGAAAACCCCAAAAAACCACAAGACCTCTTCGTAACTAACCATGTTATCAATATGTTTGCAAAATGTGGTGATCTGGGCTCTGCACGCCAAGTGTTCGATGAAATGGATCGCAGAAACGTGGTGTCCTGGACGGCGCTCATTTCTGGGTATGCCCAACAAGGGCGAAGTTATGAGTGTTTTTCCTTGTTTTCTGATATGTTGGTAAATTGTTCTCCGAATGAGTTTGCTTTTGCGAGTGTGATTACTTCTTGTGATTACGTTTGTGGCAAGCAAGTGCACGCCCTCGCGTTGAAAACGGGGTTGATTGCTAGTGTTTATGTGGGGAATGCTCTTATCACAAGATATAGCAAAAGTTGTGACGATAATTTTGTCGGTGATGGTAGCGAGGCCTGTCGCGTTTTTGAGTCGATGGAGTTTCGTAATCTTGTTTCTTGGAATTCAATGATTGCCGCGTTTCAACATTGGAAACTTGGGGGTCTAGCTATTGGCATTTTTTGCCAAATGCATGGTGGTGGTGTGGAGTTTGATGGTGCTACTTTGGTCAGTGTGCTTTCTTCCCTGAGTGAGAGTTATGATGGCGATAATGCTGATATGGGTCTTAAGGGTTGTTTTCAATTGCACTGTGTAAGTATCAAACGTGGGTTTATGTTGAAAATTGAATTGGCAACCGCATTGGTGAAAGCGTATTCAGATCTTGGATGGCAGGTTTCTGATTGTTACAGGCTTTTCATGGAGACAAGTAGTCGGGATCTTGTTTCGTGGACTGGCATTATAACAGCATTTGCTGATCGTGAACCAGAATCAGCAGTTTTTCTCTTTCGTCAGCTGTACAGGGAGGGATTAGTACCCGATTGGTGTACATTCTCAATTGTGTTAAAAGCTTGTGCTGGTCTTGTGACTGAAAGGCATGCTTTGGCAATTTATTCTCAAGTAGTTAAAGCTGGGTTTGAGGATGATAGAGTGCTTGCAAATACCTTGATCCATGCCTATGCTAGGTGTGGCTCCATTTCTTTTTCAAAGCAAGTTTTTGATAAAATGAGATCTCGTGATGTTGTTTCCTGGAACTCGATGATCAAGGCCTATGCTCTACATGGACAAGCTAAGGAGGCATTGCATCTCTTCTCAGAAATGAATGTCAGACCTGACTCTACAACGATGGTTGCTCTCCTTTCAGCATGTAGCCATGCTGGATTAGTGAAAGAAGGAATTCACATCTTTGACTCAATGTCTATGAATCATGGTGTTTCTCCACAACTTGATCACTACGCCTGCATGGTGGATATTCTAGGTCGAGCTGGGCTTCTTTTGGAGGCAGGGGAGCTTATAAGTAGAATGCCAATGAAGCCTGATTCAGTGGTTTGGAGTGCACTGCTCAACTCATGTAGGAAACATGGCGTGACTCAGTTAGCAAAATTAGCAGCAGATAAACTGAAAGAGTTGGAACCTGGAAATTCGTTAGGCTATGTACAGATTTCAAACATTTACTGCTCTGGAGGTAGCTATAACGAAGCAGGGTTGATTAGGAAAGAAATGGATGGCTCTAGAGTAAGAAAAGAACCTGGTTTAAGCTGGATAGAGATTGAGAATCGAGTCCATGAGTTTGCCTCTGGAGGCAGGCGTCATCCTCAAAGAGAGGCCATATTTGCTAAACTTTATTCACTGATTGGGCAGTTAAAGGGGGTAGGCTATGTGCCGGAGACAAGCTTGGCCTTGCAAGACATAGAGGAGGAGCACAAACAAGAGCAGTTGTACCACCATAGTGAGAAGCTGGCCCTGGTGTTTGCTCTGATGAATGAAGGTAGTTTGCGTTGCGGTGGAGCTGTAATAAGAATTATGAAGAACATCCGAATTTGTGTGGACTGTCACAACTTCATGAAGCTAGCATCAGATCTTCTCCAAAAGGAGATTGTGGTGAGAGACTCAAATCGTTTCCACCATTTCAAAAATAGGATGTGCTCTTGCAATGACTATTGGTAACAAATGATCACCATCGACCAAAACCACACGGTTTCCACCTGCTTCCTTCATGGTTCATCGTGCACCTCTTGAATGAATGCGAAGTTATTCTCCAAATTCTCCCCTCAACTTCTTTCGGCATGTGATATCTTACACGGGGAAATATTGGATACCATAATTCTGGATGTTGCATGAACTGGGTGGGAGTTTAAACAATGCTATTACTCTATAAAGCAATTCAGATTCTTTTGAAGCCAACAGAGTGTGATCATGGAATGCAATGTTTGTCGTAGAAATATTATATGGAAGCGACTGCAATTGATCCAAGTGAATGGAGCAAACCCCAATGTTCTTAGCCATGTATCTGCGCTGAGAATATGAGCCTCTGAACAGAAACAATTCTGCTACTTTTAACCAACGCCCTGTAGCTGTGAATAGCTGGACCGGAATATGGATAGAGGTTTGGGTTTCGCGAAACACATATACACAACTAAAACGATAAATTCAAAATCTTTTCAAGAGTCTCTATAATCAAGTTATATAGATTTATAGTTATTTAGGGTTTACACAAAGATTACTTGAAGATCAAATGTTTTTTTCAGCTTTGAATAGCTACTTCAAGGTTAGGTTATCGTAAATCATAAGTCATCCAAGCTAATATACTAACAATCTCTCATTTGCTTTAAAATCAGTCACTAATGTATCAAATATCATATCATTTTACTGAACTATAATGCTTTTATTGGGACAATAGCTTAGTTTGAGGATCTACAAGATTTCATTTAATAGATACTCATTCTATCTTTACATATTTTCTTTCTATGATTCTATAATTAAATGGAATCATCTAACTACATATTTTAGGATGGATCCTAAATTTTCTATTTGTCCTTTAGAGCTTCATGGATAAGCCACCATTCCTCTTTTATGAATAATTAAAGATGACTTAGAACTCTTTTGTTATTTTTCCTTGTGTACTGAAATAAGTTGTCCTAATCACATTTGATGAATTAACGTTTTTGAACAAACAAGTATAATCAGCTAATACCAAGTTAGTGGGTATATATTGTACTCTTTTAGATTGTTTGGCTACCAATAAAGGTGAATAACTGATATAACCAGTTAAATTGATCAATGAGACTTATGCTTTGTTACTACAACTTATAACGTAAGATGATTTGCTTACCTAATGAGCTTTCTACCTGGAATTACTCTAAGAGAGTGCTTGATATTTCTTTACTCGAGCCTTCTCATCCAGATCATTACATTTTTCACTCAAAACCAAACTAAAGCATCTCATGTTGAACCACTACAAATTATTGAAGACTTCTCTTAATGTCTCCAAGTGGTTAACTATCCATATAAATAGAAAAGGAAGATAACATTGCATTGCTTACTTCGTATATAGTCTACAATGTCTTAGAGATAGGAATATTTCAACTAAGATAGATGAAGTGAAGTTGTTTATGTCTGTTTGTACTCAACGAAGGCGTTGCTAGCTTTCATGTTGATAATTTCAGCAACTTCTAATTTTCTAGTGTTTTTATGTTCCTTAAAATTGTTCTCAATCAACTTCCACTTGATCCTTTATTAGACATCCTATAATGGTCAACATGGTCTAAATGCAACAACTTTATGACCTCAACGATTGTGTTTTCAATTATTTGTCTAAAATAGAGTCTCTAAGGATTATGAGGAAAGTTTAGGTTTTGGGCATATTATTTAATGGTGGAGATCATATCAATGTCTCTGAAAGTGAAACAATTGTAGCTCAAGTCCTAGAAATACATCAAGGCTTTGACCACCGAGATCTAAACTAGGATTCTTATAAGATGAGCAATCCTCCTATAGCTTTTCTTATACAAAGTCTGATTTATATACCTTAATATTTGCACGAGCTTTTTTATTATTTCTACAGTGCAATGCATTTTGGTTATGTGTAGTAATTCCTCAGCTTTGGTCCTTAAGCAATCATTTTCAATTAATTGTATCATTTATTTCTCCATATTCCAAAAAAGTCATGGGTTTAGCTAAAACAAATTTTATGCTAATATATTAGGGATAAGTTTTTCTACTTGGTCTCAAAAGATCTATGAACTATCCAATGACAACTTTATGTGAAGATAGTATAAGAGCTTACAAAAAATGATTAGGCCACAATATGATCATCATTACTGAGCAAACACTCAACTCATAGTTGGATGTTTGATAAATCTAAAACCCAATTAAAAGTCATGAGACATACCTCTATTCCTTACCTAACCTTAAATTGAGTTTCTTTATAAAACTAAAATGCACAAGGGGCATTAATTAATATTCAATGTGCTTATATATGAGCAGTTGTAAAAATATATGTTAAAAAGGTAAAAATGCATGCTAAAATTAAATAGACAAAAAAAAAGTTGATAAATAATTAAAAAAAAAACAAAGCGTAGTCCAACCAAACAAGTTCCGGGTGGATTTAACAAAAAATATATTAAAAAATCCTAGAAAAACATATGAGAAAATCACAAATATTTTTAAATAACCCTTGGATTTTTTAGAATTTTTTATATCATTTTTTATTATTTATAAGTTGGGATCAACCCAATTATATAAATCGGCCCTAGCCAAGTCAAGTTGGGTTGATTGGCATTTTCCTCTATTTTTTGGATTTGGATCAGGCCCAACACAACCTTATGGGCATGGATTTGGGGCCATGCCATCGAGGTTGAGGCAAATAAGGCCTAAAAACATGTTATTTTTTAAGTGGGTTGGTCTTGTGCCAACTATATGATGTCAAACTATAACCCTCTATTGTCTGTAAAAATTGTCTCCCCCTAAGGGATTACAGAACTGAATATATACAATAAAAGAATAGACTTTCTGTACCTACTATACTACTTTGCCGTCCTAGACTGCAGCCATATTACACAAGAAAGGAAATCTAAACATAACGGTAACCTGCACATGGACAACAAGTTGTCCGTTGACAGCCCCCCTCAAATTGGTGCAGGATGGTCAATCAGCATCAATTTGCTATTTAGGAAACAATGTCGTTGACGTGTGATTTGGTGAAGATATCGGCAATTTGCAAGTCGGTGGATATATGAGGAAGAGTAATAACACGAGCGTCGTAGGCTTCACGAATAGAGTGGCAGTCCACCTCAATATGCTTCGTTCGCTCATGAAAGACAGGATTAGCCGTGATCTGAATAGCACTCGTATTATCGGCATGGAGAGGTGTAGGGTCAGTGGCAGAAAAATTGAGCTCATCAAGCAACCCTCGAAGCCAAATGATTTCAGAACAAGCAAGAGACATTGCCCGATACTCAGATTCTGTAGAGGACTTAGATACTCGATCTTGTTTCTTACTCTTCCAAGAGATCAATGCATCTCCTAAGAACATACACCAACCAGTGACGGATCGACGAGTATCTGCACAACCTGCCCAATCCGCATCGCTATAAGCTGTAAGGCGAAGAGAGTTGTTTGTAGGAAAAACTAACCCACGAGCCACCGTGCCGTGAACATAGCGTAAGATCCGATGAACAGCAGCCAAATGAAGATGGCGAGGAGCCTGAAGAAATTGGCTGACTTGTTGTACGGCAAATGAGATGTCTGGTCTAGTAATGGTGAGATAAACAAGGCTGCTTACCAATTTTCGATATAAACTGGGATCAACAATTAAGTCACCCTCTTCTTTACGAAGCTTGATATTTACTTCCATAGGAGTATCAACCGAAGAAGCATCCTGTAGACCAGCGGTAGCCACCACATCACTAGCATACTTATGCTGATTTAGAGAAATGCCCGAGGAGCTACGATGAACTTCAAGACCAAGAAAATAAGTGAGGGACCCAAGATCTTTCATATGAAATGCTTCTGAAAGATGAGTTTTGAGTTGATCAAGTAAAGCTGAATCAGAACCCGTAATCACAATGTCGTCAACATACACCAAAAGAACAACAATACCCACGACCGATTTCCGAAGGAACAAGGAAGTATCATGCTTGCTCTGTTGGAATGAGAATTGTAGTAAAGTGGTGCGGAATTTATCAAACCAGGCCCTCGGAGCCTGTTTGAGACCGTAAAGAGAGCGACGAAGGTTACACACATGTGAAGTCGGAGAAGAAAAAAATCCCGGAGGCGGCTTCATATAAATGCATTCTTTAAGATCCCCATGAAGAAATGCATTTTTGACATCCATCTGATGTAGCAGCCAATGACTAGAAGCAGCAAGAGCCAGAATCATACGCACAGTAGTCATTTTAGCCACTGGAGCAAACGTCTCTTCATAATTGACCCCATATTCCTGATGATTCCCAAGCGCAACAAGCCTGGCCTTGTAACGGTCTAAAATGCCATCAGATCGGACTTTGACTGAGTAAACCCACTTGCAACCCAGGGGAATAATAGATGACGAACATGGCTCAATGTCCCAAGTGTGATTAGCCTCTAGAGCAGCTATTTCTTCCTGCATAGCCTGTCGCCAACAATCATGCTTGGCAGCGTGTGAGTAGCATGTAGGTATATCAAAATTAGACAGTGCAACAGTAAGAGCTGAAATAGAGTTACTAGAAGTGGGAAACCCATACCTATCCGGGGGTACGGACACCCGAGATGAGTGACGTACCCGGGGTTCTGGTGGTTCATCATTTGTCTGAATTTGGAGTGTGGGAGGATCAGATATCAAGTTAGCCGCTGGAGGAGACTGTGGGCGGGAGCGTCTTGTATACACAATACCTGGTTTAAAACGAGAGTTGACTGGATGACGATCAGATACTTGTGACTCAAATAAAGGGAGGACCACAGTAGAAGGAGAGGACACAGAGGACACCGGAAAGAAGTGTTGATTCTCAAAAAAAATAACATTCCTAGAAATACGTGTACGTCATAAAGTAGGATCGTAACAGACAAAGCCTTTTTGACATAAATTATATCCCAAGAATGCACATCTTACAGATTGAGCAGATAATTTATGTCGCTCATGAGGTGGTAAGTGAGCAAAAAGCAGTACACGATCGAAAAATACGAAGATTATCATAACTAGGTTGTTTGGCGAACAAGCGAAAAAATGGAGACTCCATTTGCAATGCTTGAGAGGGTAAGCGATTAATCAAGTAGGTAGCAGTTTTTAGAGCTTCAACTCAAAACATGGAAGGAACAGAGGATTCTAACAAGAGAGTACGTACCATATCAAGAAGGTGATGATTTTTTCGTTCAGCTACTCCATTCTATTGAGGAGTAGCAGGACATGAACGTTGATGAATAATACCATTAGATGCCAAGAAAGCCTGAAACTCAGTAGACAAGTATTCACCACCAGAATATGTCCGTAGTGTTTTAATAGTAGTAGAAAAGTGATTAGCGACATACGCTACAAACTCAGTGAAGATATGATAAACTTCAGATTTAGAGCGAAGACAATAGACCCAAGTAAATCTGCTATAATCGTCAATGAATGTCACATAGTATTTGAATTTTTCATGAGAATCGACCGGGGAAGGTCCCCAAACATCACTATGGATAAGATCAAAGCAGTGGGAAGCGCGACTAGCATGCAAAGGAAATGGAAGAATTTTGCTTTTACCAATTTTGCAAGGATCACACTCAAGAGATAAAGAAGGATATGCTTTATTACCAATAAAACCAGAGTTCAATACATGAGATAAGATCTGATTATTGGGATGACCTAAACGACGATGCCACACCATACTAAGAGCAGGAATTGTATTACAAGCAAAAGACTTAATGGAAGAAAATGTTGGAACAGGTAAAAATAGTGGAAATAAGCGCCCCACTTTAGGTCCCCTCGCGATCAGCTTTCCCGATACCTGATCCTGCACAACACAACCAGCACCAGAAAAATGAACATGACAATTATCATCAACTAATTGTCCAACCGAGATAAGATTCGAGGAAAGATTAGGAGCAAGAAACACATTAGTGAATGTAGAAGAGGCATCACCAATAGCAGTAATGGGCAAGAAACTACCATTGGCCGTCTGAATAGCCAATTGACCATCATAGGGCCGAACACGACTCAAGACAGTAGTAGTATTTGTCATATGATTTTCTGCCCCCGAGTCTATGTACCAGAGTTTAGTAGAATTTTTACCTTGCAACCCCATGGCAGATAATGCAGAAATTAGCATTTGTTGCACCATTTCTGGTGTACAATAATTTCCTGCTGGAGGTGGAAGAGTGGAGATACCACCTGAAGAAGAGGCATGTGGAACATAATTTTCTGCTGGAGGCACATTAAGAGAGGTGTGAAATGCTCTGGCCTGACGATTCTGAGGACGGATACGACATTCTTTAATAATATGACCCTTTTTCTTACAATAAGAGCAGAATTTCTTAGGACAATTGGCAGCAATATGTCCATATCCCTTGCAACAAAAACATTGCAAGTTTTTAGAAGGCATGGATGATCCTTGCCCGTGAGCAACATACGCCATTGTTGCTGGCCCAGAACTACCATGAGAGTGCTCCAAAATAGCTTGAGTACTAAGCCGTTGTTCTTCGCGAAGCAACTCACCGAAACAGATGTCAAGAGAAGGAACAGGAGATCTATTCAGTAAAGAAGACCGGACTGATTCAAATTCTGGTCGCAATTTCATAAGAAACTAATCTCGTCGGCTATTTTCATGAAGACTCTGAATAGTTGGAAGAGTGGCAATAGGGACATTCGCTGTAACCAAATCAGAATATTCATGCCAAAGGGTCAAAAATGCAGAGTAGTAGTCCTGAATAGAAAGATTTCCATGTTGAAACATGGCAATAGCATGTTCTAGCTGAAATCGACGAGCACCATCAACTTGATGATACACTTGCTTCAAGTGCTTCCACATAGATTGAGCAGTACGATGTGCTCGCAAATTTGGAACAATGTGTGGTTCCACCGAACTAAGAAGCCAAGACATAATTCGGGCATCAAGCACACCCCAAGAGGGAGAGTCCTTAGGTTCTTTGGTGGTATCATCTTTTGGGGCAGCATCAGTGCCATCAATATGACCCCAAAGATCTTTTCCTAGGAGAAAAAGTTCAAATTGAAACGCCCAGGTAGAGTAATTTGTCCCCAAAAATTTGACACATATAGGTGCTGAATCCATCTCAAGTAAATATATAACCCAAGACAAATAAACACACAAAGATTTTGACAGACCAAGAGCAAGGAATAAAACTGAGAGCAATAAAAAAAAATTTCGTTTTTTTTTTTTTTCGTTTTTTTTTATCTCAAAATAATAATAAAAAAACAGAAATAGAGAGGTGGCCGAGACTGCAGCAATAAAAAAAACAAGAAATAAAAGTGAGGTGGACGTGGACGAGAGCAATAAAAACAAGAAATAAAAGTGAGGTGGACGTGGACGAGAGCAATAAAAACAAGAAATAAAAGTGAGGTGGACGAGAGCAATAAAACCAAGAAACCGAGAGCAAGAAACAAGAAATTGAATATTGAAACCGAGAGCAAGAACCTGGAAATTTGACAGACCCAGGTGCCGAGAGAAGAATTTTCTCAAATTGAAACCGAGAGCAAGAAGAATCGAAGATTTTGGACGGGACCCTGGATGCCGAGAGGAAGAATTTCTTCAAATTGAAACCGAGAGCAAGAAGAACACAAAGATTTTGACAGAAAACCGAGAGTTTGAACAGTAAGATGCCGAGAACCAAGAAAATCAATAGATCCCGATCTGTTTTGACAGACCCTGGAAGGTGCCGAGAGTTTGGACGAGAAGATGCCACTCGAAAACCAGAGATTCACCGAGAAACCCAAAGAAACTTCAAGCAGAGCCAAAATCCAAGAAACCGAGAGTTGCAGTGTTGACAGCACACAAACATCCAAACCGAGAGGTGCTCAACACAGATTACTTTACAAACCGAGAGAGCTCTGATACCATGTCAAACTATAACCCTCTATTGTCTGTAAAAATTGTCTCCCCCTAAGGGATTACAGAACTGAATATATACAATAAAAGAATAGACTTTCTGTACCTACTATACTACTTTGCCGTCCTAGACTGCAGCCATATTACACAAGAAAGGAAATCTAAACATAACGGTAACCTGCACACGGACAACAAGTTGTCTGTTGACATATGAGTGGGGTCTAGCCTAGGCTCATGTGGTCACTAGTTCGACCTAATGATTATGTTAATTATTTAGCATGCAAAATGCATGTAGACGTGAGGGGCAAAAAGGAAGAAAAAGAAAATGAAAAGGAAAAGAAGAAGGATATCTAAGGAAGGTGAGGTGGTTACAATCATAGGGAAGGTTTTGCATGGTGGTTGGCGGTGGTGCTGCTAGAGGGGGGTGGAAAAAAATGGAGAGAGAATTGGAGAGGTGTAGATTTTATTTTTTTAACTTTGCATATTGATTTCTTGATGTTTAATGCCCGGAATCCACCCATATTTATAGGTGAAAAAGAGTCGGTTTATCATGCTACATTGATTGAAAGCTAATCTTCATAATTTGGTTTTTTTATTATGTTATAACCTAGAAAATAGTACTTAGCGTTTTACCCGATTGACTTAGGTTATTTTTTATGTTTTTTTAATTGATTGTTCTTTCAATTCTATCATTAGTTTTAGATATAAATGTAAAACAATCTTTGAAATTAATTCAACTAGATTTAATTTGATTTAATTTTACATAAATTTTAAAGAATGCCTCATGTATGTGCTTGTTAACGATATTACATTTTAGTAATTGTTTTATCCTTAATGTTACTTATGAATTTCAATTTTGCCTTTTCCAGTGTCTTATAGTATGAAATAGTTATTTTACTAGTGATATATTATGGGTTGGATAATCTATTTTAGAAAAAAAAAGATAAATATCCAGGCTTTTTAAACACGTATTTAGACATAACATAATCCTACTAAAAAATTAAAAAACATATACACGCATATAATTAAATAAATCAAGAATTATTTGTACCAATATATATATATAAGTTGTTAAAGATATGTAATGACTAAACTAAAATACTAAGAGATAGATATAGATCAAAATATTTGATCTTACATCATAAGTCTTATATTCAGTTGTGTTTAATAATTTTTTTATCTAAATAATTTTTTTATTTAATCAAATAATTATCCATGATAGTAAAATGATGTCTACCTAATAATATATATTTTTATTTTTTAAAAAAATAACATCATAAAACTTGAAATAACTCAGGTCACTTTCAAAAATAGTGAAACATCTTATAAAAAAACAAATAAAGAAACTTAATAAATCTAATCTCTAATTAAATAAATATTGAATGATGAAACCAAGAAAATAAATGAGCTTAAAAGGGGGGAAAGCAAACTTGGTTGAGTTTTCTAAATTTGGGTTAATCTTTTCAACAACAACCTGTGAAAGAAGAGCTATGAAAGAAGAGTGTCAAAAAGATTTAAATGTTAGCCTTGAATTTGTTGTTTGTCCATTGAAAGATGTCGTATATGCTGCCTAAACTACATGACCAATAGCCACGCATTAACACGTGCAATGTATGTTGTAACCACTTTTTTTTTAATAATAGTTGTAATTTTTACAATTACAAAATTATAACCTCTACTAACTTGATAATAACAAAAAATAGTGAAATCAAAACATAAAAATACCCTTAAACATGAGTTAAAGAAAATTCTATTTTTAAAGGTATTTAATTTGTAAGTAATTTACTATGCTTAAAAAATGAAAAAAAAACCAAAATGCCTATGTTGATGAGCTTTAATATGTTTTGAATATAAGGGTAGAATAATCATTTTATTATGCATTATAAAATGAAAATACTTATTTTCCCTTACAAATTTGGTAATGACCAATGAATTTGTCGCACATGTATAACATCAGAAAGATAATCCTCTAGGGAATCTCTCTATTGATGGTTAGAAGAATAAGAAATTTTTGTTTCTTATTAATAAATAAGGAATGAAGTTACTACTTAGTATTTTGATCACTATAAACCTTAACTTGTCTCATAATTTGAGTAAAAGAACTAGTTGTGTATAGAAATGATGTATCACCCCTGATATACCATATATATGGTAAGCCACATTGTTTGTTTATCTAGTATAAACTAAGATGACATTGTATTTTCTAGTTATTGGTTTGTCTAAGATTTTAAAAAAAATTCTTCTCGATATTTTTTTTATCTTATTAGGTTAAAACATAACATTTATAGTGTCAAAAAACATTTTTTTATTTTTAAATTTTAATATAGAAATACATCTTATATATAAGTTTGTAATCCTCGATATTGGGATAAATAAAATAATTTTTTTTTTAAATATAGATCAAGTTCTCATGACTTTAATAAAATAGTTACTAAATCCAAAAAACATGCAAAATAAAAGGACTATTTCTGTGATTTTTTAATATTAAAATATGCAAATATAATTTAATTTTTGAGAAACTTGGTAATATACAATTTAAAATAAAAATAATATTCTTAAAAGGAAGATCTTTTTTGATTTTTTTATAGAGGGAAAATGACTTGTTTAATACCAAAGAGACATCTTGTATGAAGTTACAACTCTAAATATTAAATATACGAGGGTAGAAAATAAAAGACAATTCAAAATTAATTACATAAATTATCTTCTAAACTTTTGAAAATTTACTAAAATTATGCTAAAGGTATGTATTTTAAATCAAATTATTTTAATTAAGATATCAACTCAAGATAAATCATCGTTCATCAACTTAAGGCCAAACAATAAAAAACAAATCACACAAATCTCATTACAATTTTTTTCTTCCGAAACTCATAATATTACATCAATTTGTCCAAAAAGGATTTTGAGGTTGAAGAACTTTTAAAGCATTTGAAATGTTCAAGATATACTGGAATCAACATTAAAAAATGGTTGGAACAATGGCAGCCATCACCACCATTATCGGAAGGTGGATTCATATATGCGCCACCGCTACTAGAGGAGAGTAGACTACTCATGGATCTGGTGCTCCTATATGTGTTCTTCACTTCTAGACTGGTGGTGTGGCTCATTGGTATCAAATGGAGAAGATGATCAGATGACTTGAGGTTTCAACGTCCTTCTCTCTTAATTGGTTCTCTTTCATCTCTCAATTTCTTACTGGTTTCTCACCTACTATTCTCAGTAAGAAGCTTCTAATATCACCGGCTCAAAGGTGTTTAGATGGTTGCTGTTCTCAGCATCGATGGAGGCCATGGTTGTTGTTGGCAGTGGAAGGGGGAGAGAGTAGAGGCTATCATGGGTTTTTTAGAAGAAGAAACTCAGTTTGGTTTTTTTTGGGGTTTATCCAATTTTTTTTTATTTTTTCTGTATTTTGATTTTTTCTTTTAAAAAAATACATTGTAACCGTTGGCTTGATTAAATAATGATCAAGTATTTTGAAATAAATATTTTTTTTTGGGTATAAACCACGCGATGTTTCAAGCACCGACTCAAACTAATTCACATTCGCACCGGGTGGGCTCTGAAGGGGTGAAAGTGCTCCCCAAATGGTCGGCTCTATACAAGAGAAGGGGTTGAACCCCTGACCTCTCTTAAAGGACGAGAACGCTCTCACCACTCACGACAGGACCTCTTGGGTTTGAAATGAATATGTTAAAATTGAACATTGAAAGTAAATGTTTGAATTTTTAATTCTTTCAAAATGACACGGAAAATTCCAAAAATTATCAAGTGAAGCCGTATAAACTTTCTATACACCTGAGTTAATCTTTTAAATTTGCTATGAATGAAATCATGTATGGAGTTTAATAAAAAAAACTCAATTTTTAATTAATTTAATATTTAAAGATAAAATTACAAACAAATATATAAAAATCAAACTTAGTACGTGTATGAGGGTGTGGTTATGATTATTTTTAAAAGTACTTTTTGTTTATAAATACATTACAATAATGTTTTTTTATTTTTTAAAATTATTTTTGACATCAACATATACAAATGATCCAAAAACATTATTTAAAAAAAATTAAAGTAAAAAATAAAAATAATTTTTTTCTTTAAATTTTCAAAAATATTTTTGAAACACAGTGTTATACAGGGAGAAATTTTAAAAGACGAAATTACAATAAAAAACCAATTTAGAAAACCATCTCATACACCCTTAATATATGTTAATTTCAATTGTTTCCACACATCATTTATTTCGCAGGACAGTATTTTTTGTCGTTTGGGTTGTATTTTTATTTTTAGAAAAAAAATGAAAAAGAAAATGGGGCCTTTTCTGTAACTCTCTCCCCATTATCATCTACCTCAGCCAACATCATTGTATTCATTTCATTTAAAAAAGAAAAGCATTAATTTGCACAAAGGGGTTTTAAATGCGGTCCGGTCCAACCACAGAACACCATTGACCCAACCCACCACCAAAGTTAGATACTTGGTCCAAGTCATTTTGTTTACCGTTCCGTTTTGAGAGTGGAAATAAATAAATAATTAAGAAACACACAAGAAAAATATGAGAAATAATCCAACTACTTTTAAATAATTCAATTATTCAGATTAATAAATGCACGAAAAACAGCTAATTAACCAAGGAAAAAAATAATATATAGAGAGAGGTCAAAAATAAAATACAGAGAAAACAATCGACATTTAAACCACCACCTGATACGACCACCACGACCACCACCACGACGTCCCCTCTCCCTCCACCGACTCATCTAAAACACAACCGGCTGTTGAAAAATCCACTGAAAACAAACTCCATGTATGATCAAATTTGATCGATTGATTAGAAAAACTAGTCAATTCACGAAAACAAAATGTCTCTCAACATGAAAACATTTACACAAGCGCTAGCCAAAACGGCAGCGGTCATTGAAAAAACCGTTCAAACCACCGTCCAAGAAGTTACCGGTCCCAAACCCTTGCAAGACTACGATCTTCTTCACCAGATCGGCTCTGCTGGACCCGGTCTCGCTTGGAAGCTCTATTCCGCCAAGGCAGCGCGTGAGTCAACGCGCACACACCAGTATCCGACGGTTTGCGTGTGGGTGCTGGATAAGAAGGCGTTGTCGGAAGCACGAACGCGTGCGGGTTTAACGAAGGCGACGGAGGATACGTTCCTGGACGTGATTCGAGCGGATGCTGCGAGGTTGGTTAGGATTAGGCATCCGGGAGTGGTTCATGTTGTGCAGGCTTTGGATGAGAACAAAAATGCGATGGCGATGGTGACGGAACCGCTTTTCGCGTCGGTGGCGAATGCGATTGGGAATTTGGAAAATGTGGGGAAAGTGCCTAAGGAGCTCAAGGGAATGGTGAGTTTTGATATAGAATTGTTTTATGTTTGTTAATTTAAACACCATTTTGTAAAAAATAATGTGCATAGTGGAGTGATTAGAAATAAGCATAGGTTGTGGGTATCCCTAATAGGATTGATTGCAATACCTTTCAGATAAAAGATGAAGTTTAAGGTTGCCTATGAAGGCATTTTGTAAGGCTAATTTGCGTTTTTACTACCAAAACAGTTAAGAATACCTCTCGAATATGATATTAAGTGCCTCCCCCCTTTTGACTTAATACAGACTGGGATGTAATTGATGTAGGTTACTTGGAAAATATTAATGACTTTGAATGGTTTGTGCAATAGTTTTGTATTGTGATTAGAACTTTAAAGTTGTAATGATTAGTCGTGGAATTCACTAAAAGATTAAGCAAGTGTTAAGAGAAGTGGATAGTGGAGAAAGGGCATTAAATCTCATTAAAAGCACATCCGCTATGAAATGGTGGAAATTCATAATGAGATGTTACCAGGAAATCTAGGAACTCGCTAACCTCATCGTGAAGGGAATCAAACTATACTCTATAAAGTTTGGAAGCCACTCTAGGTACAATTGCTGGGCATCATCTCTTCTACCTTATCATCTCAAAGGTTTCAATGACTTAAACTGCTACTTTTACAAGATTGTCTGGCTCTAAAGGAAAAGACTTTGGTGGGAAAAGAATTTCTTATGGTACATCAGCCTATATCTTCATCTTGTTTAGACCAGTGGAATTTATCCATTCAAAGATTTTGCTATTGTCTTATGAGCAGTGCTTGCTTTTGGGCTCTTTATACATTCAAAGATAGCATTATCATCCTATGAGCAGTGCATGCTTTTGGGCAGGATCTCATCATTCTACTGTTCCCATCAATATAGGTGGTAAGCATTGCATTACAAACGTTTTTTGTTATGTAGGAAATGGGTTTGTTAGAGGTGAAGCATGGCTTGCTACAAATTGCAGAATCCTTGGACTTCCTCCATAACAACGCACATCTCGTTCACAGGGCTATATCTCCTGAGGTAACTTCTCATTTGCTGCCCCCCCCCCCCCCCCCCCCCCCCCACCCCACATCTCATAAAGGTTTTATTAAAGTAATCCATGTAAACATAAAGTTTTTTTTTTTGAGGGATAGTCCATTTAAACATGACTTCAGTATAATAATGCGTTTTTTGTGGTCCTTTTACTATTCTCAAACTACTCTAGATATGATAAAAAAAAACCTTGGGAATTTCTTGAAATATCTTCTCAACTTGGAAATTGCTGTCTGGAAAATGAAAGCTCTTGTTATTATTAACATGCAACTGTAAGTTTTCAATTTCACAATCAAGATAACAAATACAATTTGACTATCTTAATTGTTTTGGGGAACCCGTCACATAGGGTTAATGTATCTAACAATAGATTTATAACTTGCAGAATATTCTAATTACTTCAAGTGGAGCGTGGAAGCTTGGTGGATTTGGTTTTGCAATAACAACAGATCAGGCTTCTAGCGATTTGACTAGTTCCCAGGCCTTTCATTATGCTGTGAGTTGAATTTTTTTGTTAGGTTATGCTCAGGAATATATTTTGATTTTTGCTCCTGCTTGACCTTCCCCCTCCCCTTCCCCAGATAAAGACAATTTAGGTTTCCTTTAAACCATTTTGGCCACCTATTTAAAGGTGTTTTGCACATGACACAACCATTCTAGATTGACCTATCATCAATTTTCAACTTGGAGTTTTTCAAATAGGCTTATCCCTTGTCGTGTCATTTCCTGTGTCATCACTCGTTCAGACACCATCCTTTTCCAACCGTGTTAAATTTATGAACATTTTATCTAAACAGCTGGCCCCATCTCCATCCTATGCACTTTAAGTGGTCTGCTTACTGATTACTGTGACCAGCCTACAAATTGCTCCTCTTTTCTCTTTCATATTCCCATATTGGCTCTTAAATAATTGTTACTGGTGGCAACTTGAAAGGTAAAGCCACTTCTTTAAACTCCCTTGAAGCGGAGTACCTACAAGTTCCACTGCAACTGCTTTGAGAGGGATGAATTATTAAAGTTCTTGCTTTTTCCCCTCCATCCAAGTGTCCCAGGTCAATTAAAAAATAGCCCATTTTCATATCATATTGAAATTATTCTTCCTTAATACCCACAAAAAACATGAGCAGAAAATCCTCTATCCTCGCTGGGGCCAATCACTGTTCATCATCAAAGGCAAAGAACCTGTTTCCAATATGCCCCTTATCTGAAGTTCTTTATTAGTATCAGAAAACATACTTCAAGCAAAGATTTACCTGCTATTTCCTGTTTTACCTGGATTTCCAGGAATATGATGTCGAGGACTCAATGCTGCCCCTTCAGCCATTGCTGAATTACACCGCACCTGAACTTGTTAGGAGCAAAGCACCTTCAGCTGGATGTTCTTCTGATATTTTTAGTTTTGGATGCCTTGCCTACCAGTTGATTGCTCACAAGCCTTTGTTTGACTGCCACAACAATGTGAAGATGGTAATTTAAATATTTTGCTGTCTCTGAGTTATTGACATTGAATGCATCTAAATGTCCTTCTATTTTCTCTTGAAACAAAGAAAGACATTTTAAGTTATATGCTTATCTAATTTAAAGGAGAATTCCCCACAAACTTATTGCTTGATCAATGGACTCTATCTGACCTTAGCAAGTGCATTGAATTTTATTATTCATTAAAAGAATGTAACATTGCCTGTATCAAATTGGTCATTGATATGCAATTCCTACAGAACTAGCTAGTTGAACCATTGATACTGCCACCCCTAGGTTACTTTGTCTTGTGATATCTAAGGCATTAGAAACACACATGCATCCTTCTCTGTCCCTGTAAACTAAGCTACATCATTATAAAAAAATTAACTCTTATAAGGGATGTTTTATGGAGGATGTTCATTACATTTTTTTTATTTTAGAATGTCTTGGGAAACATATGATTGTTTTCTCAGGTGGGATATGATTTGGGAAAACAATTAGGATGCAAAGCACTTCATGGTCAGGCACTTTGTGGGTTTCTATTAAGAGAAAATGGATGCATAGCTAACTGGAAGATAAGATTTTTTCCTGCTGAATGCGAGAACCTGAAACCGAAACAAAGATGAAAACTAGAATATCAATGCTCTCCAATCTCTCTTCAGTCCTTTTGGATTTGTACTTAATTTGTGCTATTCCATATTGTTGTTACAAAGTTGACATCATCCTTGTTATTTTTTGTGCTATTGGTCCCATTTCAGTTTCAGATTATATTTTATCATCACTGTCACCAAAGATAATGGATTTTAATTATTTTTGTTTATCCTTTCTGCAGTACATGAATACCTTGAATTACTTATCCAGTGCAGCTTTCTCCTCAATTCCACCAGAATTAATTCCTGACTTGCAGAAAATGCTCTCTGCAAATGAATCTTTCAGGCCAACAGCTATGGATTTTACAGGTGAAACATGAGCTTTTAGGATTCTGTCATTTGTGTATATGCATTTCTATCTGTCTATAGATAGAGTTTCTCCTTTCACACATCAATGTCCAAGCTTTGGAGGAGTGAATAACATACCAAAACAAATTGATGTGTGAAAAAAAACAGAAAGTTGGAGAGCTGCGGAGGAATTCTCTGCATTAGAATTAACAATATAGTGTTGAGTATAATTTTTTTTTAATCTAATGGATTGGATGAAATATTAACCACTTTTGAGTTGCTGTCTTAACCCGTGCAACATGATAACATTGCAGTTTATTTCAGTTATTAGAAGTTGTTTGTAAAGAAAGAGTTTGCCTTTCTTAATTTTTTCTTGTATTTCTTATTGTTCTTAAGATCTATGTTTACTTGTTGCAGGCTCTCCTTTTTTCCGGAATGATACTAGGCTGCGTGCTCTTCGCTTCCTGGACCACATGCTTGTATGCATTACAATTTTATCTTGATTAGCACTTGTTCTGGGATAAATTTGCTTGGGTTACCGAGTATGATAATAATTAAATTTCATTGAGAACATGTGTGGAAATTATACTTTTTTGACCGATCAAATTTCTTACAGGAAAGAGATAACATGCAGAAGTCTGAGTTCTTAAAAGCATTATCAGATATGTGGAAAGACTTTGACACTCGCGTGCTGCGATATAAGGTCATACTCTTCTTTATCCACTCATTTTTTCTCTTGTTCAATTTTCTAGTTGGATTCTTTAGCTATATTTTTGTGGTTATATGTTCAGTATAAACAGTACTTTTGTACTTAGGAAGCCCATGGAAATTTTTAACCACTCACAGATTTTTATATGAACATCGCTATTTTTTACCTGCATGTGTACAAGTATCCCAGTTTTCAATCACGTGGTTGAGCAATGTTAATTTTGGGATGCTGGATTTATGCTTTACTTTGAGCTTTTGTTTCATTCTGTGTCACAACAAGAGATCAAGTTCACTAAAGAAGATTTCATGCAGGTGCTTCCACCCTTATGTGCTGAACTTAGGAATATGGTCATGCAACCAATGATTCTCCCCATGGTTCTCACCATAGCAGAGTCTCAGGTACTGCTCATGCAATCAATGCTACTTCTTTTGGTTCTTGTCAAACTATTGTAGTTGATGTTTTTTTGCTAGAAAAAATAGCTCACTCCTGTCCTTGTCACTTTCTTTAGCTTTTTATGCTGTACAAGGTCCAAACACATCTGAAGTTGAGGCTATATGTAAATCTTGTACTGGATTTTTTGTCATGTTGATATGGCATTTTCTTGAATGGCTGAGTCTGAAATAACTTTTAATTAGTTTCTTTGTTGAGAATATCATGTTAATTTAAATTTTTACCGTGGCAAGTTTCATTAGCTTTTCAGACAATATTAATTTCCAGTCATCCTTTCTCTCTGATATGGAAGTAGAACAAGGGATTTTTCTTCATACAATATATATATATTTGAATCAAGATTCATTAATGTCTTACAAGCTGTAAAAGCAATTTGATTTCTAAATATCTATGGCAGGATAAAATTGACTTTGAACTATCAACACTTCCAGCTCTTATTCCTGTTCTGAGTACTGCTGCGGGCGAGACACTGCTGCTGCTTGTGAAGCATGCTGAACTTGTTATCAACAAGGTAAATATACGTGCTTTTCTTGTGCACGGTGGATTGAAAGATGTGTTGCATATAGAATTAAGTTGCATCTAGTGCTCAAAGTTTTTGATTTTATCTATATTTTATTGGGTTCAGGAATATGAAAAAGATTGCCAAATTGAAAGGGTTATTAGCTCATCTTCATTTTCACCTAGTAATTGCATGGAGGCCCAAGAATAGTATTTGGTTCATTAGACCTGCTCATATGACTTCAGAGTTTTTTGGAAGGATTTATTAGCTGGTCATATGATATTTATTGGAAGGATTTATTCATATTTTCTCCTGTCCAATTTGTTTCTTTTATCTGGCAAGAAAATCATGAAGCAAAAACTTCTTATTCTAGTGGCTATTTTTTTTGCAAAAAATGCAAGGGGATTGTGGGGTTATGGTCTCAGGTTCAAGTCCAACGTGCAGGTGGGGCAGCACATGGTATCTCTCAATGGAAAAAAGAGCAAATTGATTTGAATTTTGCAAAGCTTCTTGTTGAACAAGTCTCAACAAATTATTATTCTAATTTCTGTTATTCATTAGCCACTTATTTTCAGTGTCATACTTTTTCTTAGTTGAAGGGGCTTAGCAGTGCCTAGAGCATGAGGTACCTAAAACATTTGATCCTCTCAACTAGCTAGTTAAGGAATGCATATGGGGTTGGAAACTTTCTTTGAAACCTTTATAAAAAAACTCACTTGTTGATGTTTTTATCTTTTATTATATTTTTTTATAAATGAAAAACACCAAAATCCTTTTGAGATGCATCTGAATTTTAGTTAGGCTTGCTGCTAAAATTTCTTGATAGGAAATCGGAGTGTTATTGAGTTTCCTTCTCCCTTTACAGCCTTACCCCATTCCTTATAGCCTTTTTTGTTTTTTAAACACACAACATTGAGAATCATTGTTTAAATACCTTGCTTATTTCAATAAAATATTTGATACTAATTTTCTTTGTTATGCAACTATTGTAGACTAGTCAGGATAACTTGATATCCCATGTTCTGCCCTTGCTCGTTCGAGCTTATGATGATACTGGATCCACGCATTCAAGAGGAAGTTTTGAGAAAATCATCCTTTCTTGCCAAGCAACTAGATGTTCAGGTGACTGCCATCCGTATTAATGTACACATCCACACACACAATATGGGGGGGCATCTATGTACTTTTATTTCATTGTATAGTCATTTTTATGGAGTCTTTCATTTTTATTCTTTTTTCTGTAACAATTCTTTTGCTCTGGAGTTGTTTTCACTTTACACATATGTTCTCTTTCAAGCATGTCTTTCTTGCTTAATATAATGTAGTGCCATCCTTTCATAGGAAAACAGAAATTTTGTTCGTTTATTGGTAGAAGTATTCTGATGCCCAATTACTTGATGTATTAAGACTGTTATAACCCAAAACACATGCAGGTTGACAAGGGTGGGTCCACCTAGGAGAGCATGTAAAATATAATAAATTCATCTACGTCTAAATTTTTCTTGGACATTTAAACTCTGCAATTCACTGACCCCATATTCAATTTGCGAGGAGTTCTTCTGTATCATTGTGTTCTTAATTCCAATAGCTGTCATTGCTGTTAATAGTGATTTTACACATTAATTGAGATGGATAAGTCAGTATAGTCTCGAATGGCTCGTGCTATCCACTGAGGATATTAATGACTTGCATCCTTGTTTAGCTTACATGATACCCTTGTACAAATAGATTATGAAAGAACCCCATGCTTCTGATCACCTCCCTCTCTCTTTCTTGACGCTCACTTGTGTGTGTGTGGCATGCTAAACATGGAATCTCTATTAGAAAGTGTGCGCATGTGTCTTGTCTGCTATAATAAGTGTTTTGTGTTGTCTGTTAATTAATTCTAGATATTGGTAGTTTGGTTGGGATTCCCAGCCTTCTTCTTTAGGTTAAACACAGAATCTCTTTAACAAGTTTAATTGAGTTTATCAGATAAAGAAGTTCCTTGGTGCAAAATAGGGGGAAATGGGAGTGTCTGGCTGGTGGTCTAATAAGAGGGAATGGTTAGCATTTACTTTTTTATTTGAACATCTTGTTTACTTAGAGAAAGGTGTTTACTTGAACCAGCCTCATGTCAAGTTCAGCACATGGAATTGATAATTTTTAACAAATCTTGTGGATTGCTTATGTTTCTCCAAAAGCTTAAGCTGCTGGCTTTATTTTGCTTCATTCATTCATTTAATATATATATATATATATTATTTTGTGTTAATAACTTGCTACTACATGATGGGGTAGAAACATTTGCAAAATGTTACTAAACATTGGACGGTAACTCATTATTTGCATGCCTTACAGGAGAGGTGCTGAAGTTCTTATACAGTGTCTTAATATATTCTCATTTTAATTCTTTTCAGCTGGTGAAACAAGCAATTTTGCCTCGTGTTCATGGATTAGCTCTCAAAACAACTGTTGCTGCGGTATGAATGTTTTTTTGTTTACAAGACAATTCATATTAGATTAATAGAGTTGAATTTAATTATATGAGTTTAGACTATCCTCAGTGTGAGGTCATATCACCACATTCTTCTAGTATTTGAAAGTATTCAGTAATTGAAGTAGGTTTTTAACTTTTATGTGTTTCAATAGGTGGCCCTGTGGGCCTTGGGGGTATATAATCTGAAACTAGCTGTATGTTTATATTGACAGGTAAGAGTCAATGCTCTGCTATGCTTTGGAGATCTTGTTAGCACACTTGATAAACATGCTATTTTAGATATCTTGCAAACAATTCAACGTTGCACAGCAGTTGATCGTTCTCCTCCTACTCTTATGTGTACCCTTGGTGTTGCAAACTCAATTCTCAAGCAGGTAACAGTAACTGGTAGCTGACTAGCTTTTGCAGCTATATTAGTATTCATCTGCAGGTGGTATGCAACAAAATTATCTCATTTTCCTGGTTAATTCTTGTCAGCATGGAGTAGAATTTGTTACGGAGCATGTTCTTCCACTTCTCACACCTCTTCTCACGGCTCAGCAATTGAATGTTCAGCAGTTTGCCAAGTTTATGCTCTTTGTGAAAGATGTCCTCAGGTATTTCATCATTTTGCTGCCCCCACAGACAACTAAACCCTTCTCTACTTATCCGATGAATAATATCACTGTTCTTTTATCATCTGAATTCTCTTTTTCTAAGCTATTTATGGATGAACATGCTAATGAATTTACCTTTTTATACATACATATAATTGAAGCTTTGGGTTTTTGTCATAGGATGATAGAAGAGAAAAGAGGGGTTACAGTAACAGATTCTGGAATTCCAGAGGTGAAGTCATCATGTTTTCCCAATGGGATTCAGCCTCAAGCCTCGAGCAAAACAAGCGATACTGTTGCACCAGCAGCAAAGAGTAGTGCTTCATGGGACGAGGATTGGGGTCCTGTGTCAAAAGGATCTGCCGCTGCACATCGGGCTTTAGCAAGCAACTCATCACCTACTCCATCTATTTCTGCTAATCAGCCACTTCAATCAACATTTTTGCAATCAGAATCTCCCATGACATCTGCAGTTTCCAGTAAGCAAACAGCTGTATCATGCCTTCCTGTCGATATAGAATGGCCTCCACCAACATCTTCAACTTCAAGTCTTAATGATATAGATCCTTTTGCTGATTGGCCTCCAAGACCAAGTGGCACTTCTAGTGGTTCTGGAGCTTCTAACAATGGCACAACTGGACCACAGCCAAATAGTTACAGCTCAAATATGATCGCTAACACGCCCAACATTATGAATTTGCAGAACAAGGGAGATATCAGTTGGGCCTTCAACAATCAAAGTTCATATGATCCATTGAAACCAACTCAAGGCACTTCTGCTGTGAATTCTATCCGTTTCTTGAAACAGAACCAGAACACATCAACTTTGGGCTCTTATAACAACACAAAGTCAACAGATCTGGCATCCATATTTGGTTCCAGCAAGAATGAGCAGACTGCACCAAAACTTGCTCCACCCCCGTCAACTGCCGTGGGTAGAGGAAGAGGAAGAGGGAGGGGTGGCGCATCAACCTTGAGGTCTAGTCATGCAAAGCCGCAATCTGAACAGCCCTCCCTTCTAGATTTGCTATAAGGAGCTGGATTGCCTTTACCATATGAAAAGAGGAGGAAGAGATCTGGGAAGTGCATTTGTGAAGTAAAATCTTCCAATTTGCAGAGTGCAGAGACGGCCGTGTTATGTCAAATGTTGAAGATCAAATTTCTTAATGGATATGCAGCCACAGTAGGCGTTGAAGATTGTGTGGTTTGTTATTGATTACTGGTTGTGGCTGTGAGTTGTTTGTAGAATGTTGTGATTAATATAAACTGCAAACAATATTTCTTTCCTCACTCTGTAATTTTGTTCAGTTGAGATTCTGATAACGGGAATAGTTTTGGCAGGAAAATTGTATTCTTCAAACATACTCAGTCCCAACTGGTAGAAATAATAAAGATGGGAGTCTGTTGCCCGGAGCACATTCTGGCCACGATATAGAGAGATTGGTATGCATTCTACTTGGTGATTCGGTATGGTGTTTTTTTCTTTAAAAAAAATGACTATCTATTAAAACTAAAAACAATAAACACCACACCTGGGGTTTTGACTGTATTTTTAAACCACAAAAAACTGGAAATGTAATTGGGTTCTGGCTGGATTTTATACTATAAAAAATTATAAATCTAAAAAACTCAGGTGATCTAATATTTACTTGGACGAGTCTTGTATTTTTTTTTAATAAATCTAAAAAATATATAATAAATTTATGAATATTAAGTCTATTATTTTATAATTTTTTTGATGTGAGATAATTATGTATAGCTTACATCCATACAAGTTGTTTCTTAACTCTTTGATGTAGAATAAGTATGCTATCTTTCATATCTTACATTTAGTTTTTTAGTCCATATTCATATAAATTATTTTTTAATGTTGTTTTATGTGGAACTACACTACACTTAATGTTTTATATATACACGAGTCAATTGCTCGGAGCTTTGCCACAATCAGAATAATATTTTTTTTAAAAATTCAAAAGAGAATCTTAAGAGTGCAAGAATTGCTCCATAATACTATAAATTTAGGCAAAATAATAATTTGGGCATAATTTTTGTAAAGCTCAAGTATGTAATAAAATATATAACTTTTAAATCGATATGAATTTATTTATTTAATAGGTTTAGCCAAAAAATTGAATGATGTTTTTTTTTAAAAAAACTAATATTAAACAATACAATTTATTTTTAAAATAAGACAAAAAAATAAAAGATAATATTGACCCACAAAATATTTTCAAACCATTAATCCGAGATATTAGACCTAAAATACTATACATGGACAAGTTGCAAAACTCAATTCTTAATAATACTACATCAAATGATGAATATTTCAATTATTATTCTCATTGTTATTATTATAATTGTTAAATTATCACAATCATTATAGCTATAACTATTACCATTAATATAAATAATTAATGCTCTAATTATTATTGGCATCATTATCATTATTGTTATTATCGTTGTCATCATTATCACAATAATTATTATGATCACTAACAACTTTATTATTATTAATATCGTTAAAATTATCATTGTTATTATTATCATTATTATAATTGTTTTTGTTATTACATATATTCTTAATATTATTTCATGAGTTATTATCATCATCACAACCGTAATTATTAATACCATAAACACTACAACTATTACAATAAATTATTTTTGTTATCATAATTATCATTAGCTTATAATAGCTAAAATAATGGTTGTAAGGCTTAGGATATAATAATAGTGATTATTATCAATAATAATTTAATTTATTGTAATGGTTGTAGTGTTTTGCATAAAATAACTTTGATGTAAGCAGTAACAATTAATCTAGAAAAGTGACCTTATTGACTAGACAGAATATATATAAGCAAACGATATGTCATGTGTAGAAAGCTCCAGCTATATATTATTACCAACTGGAAATTTTGGCAGCATAACAGAAGAGAGAATGAGTAACATGGAGGAGAGAGAGAAAGTTAAGAAGAGAGATATTAAGAAACAAAAAGAGATTACATAATTTTTTTTTGAAGGAATACCTCTGTTCTTCAATCTTTACTCTTCTTTCTCTTATTCTTTGGTGGTGTTTCACGTTCTTTGTTTATTTTCTTCTTGTTTCAACTTTCACAGTTTCATGTCTGTTTTGTTTTCAAAAAGAGAGGACACTAATGATCTGTTCGTTTTCAAATCATGTTTGGCAATGATTTGTAAGGAGTTCCTTTACTACGATAATAGCATTGCTGCAAGTTATAAAAAAGTGGATTGCTGCTGTCCTTCTTGGATGCATTCATCAGATGATTTTAGTCATGTCTTGTGCCTGAGAGATGTATTGCTGGGGCCATTAAATGCATTCTACAAACTTTGAGTCTCTTAAACCTTTTCACTTGTAATTTTTCCCACACCACTTATTCTCTTATAGAATAAGTAATATGTGTGTGAGAGAAATGTTATATTAATAATAATTTCACATAAACAAAAACAAATATATTTTCATTTCTATAAAAACATTTAGTGTTTCAGGAAAATATACTTGACCATCCGTTATCATTTATTACATCAATTAGGATAAATATTTTCATAATCTATTTACTTATAAACTATTTTCTCTCTCTAATTGACCATTTTTGTGAAAAAACTCAACTTACCATGGAATGGGTCTCGCTTGTTACTTTATGGTACTAATTGGGAAAATTACAATCACTCGAAACTCAAACCTTGTTTGAAAGCAGGAAACTGACCATGGATGTAGCAAGTACTATTATGAATCTCCAATCTAATATCAAGTTCAACTCTTTACAAGTTGAGTAACATCAAATTCAAAATCAATATCACGCTCATTTCCTTCACCACGGATCTTCTTCAGGAAGTTTAGCACATACTCCAAATCAGTCCCATGAAACTTGTTCCCAACCGGCCAATCCATGTCATTCACCCTGAGAAAAGAATTGTTATTGACTATCAAACATTAATTTGAATCACACACACACACACACACACACACACACACACACATATATATATATATATAGCATGCTCCTAGCATTCTATATATTAGAATGTGTCATGACACCTATCAATTACGAAGCTATAGTGTGCTGTCCCAAAAGGGCGTAGCGTGATGGCATAGAGCTTGAGATCTGCACAACAGGTCTTGAGTTCGAGTTAGGGCGTGCACCTCTTGTAAGAGTGGGACAACCGGAGTTTTACCCGCTCACCTGAGCCCACAAAGTGCGTTTTCCGGGGGGTGGAGTTTCCTCAAATCCAAAAAAAAAAGCTATAGTGTGGCATGACGCCTATTAAAACTTTAATAGTGGGAATAATAAATGGGAAACCATGTGTTGTGCAGTGTAGGAATTTCAAATGGAAAATGCAAGGGGTAAGGTTCATAGTTGATATGTTTAAGGAAATCTACAAAGAGATCTAAACATGATGGTGCAACTACCAAATAAAAAGACTAACAGGGTAATCGAGATTGGAAACTAGGTTTATCTCAAGTTTTACAGCGTCACAAACAAAAATTAGTAGCACAACAATTTTAAAAAAACTAGCAGCTAAATATTATGACCTTGACCAACTGTCAAAGAAGATTGGGGTAATCGCTTACAAACTTTGTTTGCCTGCCTTTTCTACAATTCACCCCACAATTCATGTCACAACTAAAGAAACATGTAGGAAACAAGAGGGTACAACTAGACTTACTTAAAAGTCTCTAGAATTCACCCTGCAACCTCAAGTTATCTTGAAAAGAAAGAATGGTGAAATGGTAGAATCAAACATTTACTCAACTCCTAGTGTTTTGGAAAGGATTATATACTTGTTTGTTTGGGAGTATAATAAAAATATTTTTTATTTAAAAATACATCAAAATCTGCGTTGATGTGGTTAGAAAAGAGGGTAATAAGGTTGATTTCTAAATATGCTTTGGGACAAATATAAGGTAAATAACTTCATAGACTTGCTATATTTGATAGAACGCCTACCAAATGCAGATGAGACTTTACTGTTTGATAATTAAATAGATGGAAAGAAAAGGGGAGTGATGATTAATTACCTTTTCGATGATTCCGATGATGGAATGGTGACCTCAGTGAGAATATTCATCCACCTCTGTACCTTCTCCTTATTTTCACCGAAATCTTCTTCATCCTTGTCAAAGACAATCATGTAACTCTCTGTTCGTTCATCTACCTTTGATTGTTCAACATTATAAGAAACTGTTGAAACTGGAAAAACAGTGTACAATTTCATCTTTTCAATGAATCCAACAATCTTGACAAGTTCGTCAAACCACCAAGGTGAACAAGCATAATCTCTTGCAAATATAATAACTGACAGCCCTGACTCTTTGATTTCCCCCAAGAGACTCGACTCAATTGACCTTAGATTCTCTAGTTCGCTGTCATGGATAATGGCTTTCTGGACGAGAGCTGTATACAGATGGGTGAAATTATTGCTAGAGTGTAGACCTCTGATGCTACAAAAAACATCATGCATCCATTGATTGTAAGATAAGGAATTAGCTAGAGAGTCAATATATGAAGAAGCTGCTTCTTTGCTTGCAACAATAAGATGGCCAGTAGGAGATTGCCATGATGGAGTACATGGAGAATTTACCAAATGGACACCACAGTTCTTCACCTTTACTCCTCGCTCATAAGAATGAAACGACAACTCAAGGTTGCTAAAGGCTTTATTATTCTGCTCTTTAAGATCTTTCAAATAATCAAAAGATAAATAGAATAACCAAAGATGATCTGACACAGCTTGCATAGAGTTGCAACCTATATACATCGGCGAGGGATAACTCTCTTTTCCATCGACTTTGAAATGACAAAAGAGAGGACTTTTACCATATGCACTGAATGCAACACATGCAGCGAACCCCATCCACTCATTACGAGGTATTTGCACCCTAATTGAAGATTCCTTACTTTGATGATTAAACCAGTCCGGAACATCATTTCCAGGAACAACAATACCAAATCCAGGTCTAGGAAGTGAGCCCTGTATCGTAAAACAAAAATGTTACAGAGAGAAAGATCGAGAGAGAGAGAGAGAGAGAAAGAGAGAGAGATAGAGAGAGAGAGACAGATAGGGTATGATGAAGAGAATACCTGGAGGTATTTTTCAAGCATGCTCAAACCCATGTTGTTTTGGCCATTATGCTTGTAAAGTTCCCAACAATTAAGACATTTGAACTCTGATCTTTTCATACTGCTTAGCTTTATTGGATTTGGAATTTCTTTTAGTCTTAAACAACCATCCAATTTTACTTTCTGAACTTGTAATGGAACCTCAGGCAATGATTCAAGCATCACACAATCCTTCAAGGCAAGCTTTTCAAGCCTAGAAAGCTGATTTTTGCTCAGATTTAAACTCCTCAATGATGATAAGAAGCCAATATCTTCAGGAATTGCTCCTTCTCCTAGATTGCAAGCACGTAAATCCAGTTCTTCTAAGGAACACAGACCAGACAAGGAAGGCAATACTTGATCCGTGAGATTCACTGCTAATCTCTTGCATCCATTAAAAGACAATACTTTAAGGTTCTTCAAAAGAAAAAAAGACGCTGGCGGTTGCCTTATTGAAGTTCCACTTGCATCAAACTCCTCCAAACTTTCTACTTTCCCCAAGTTTTCTGGTATGTTCTTAAGCTCAGAGCAGTCAGAGACATCAAGCTTTTTGAGAGATTTCAAACCACTTATGCTACTCGGAATACTTTCAAGGTTCTTACAACTGCTCATGTTCAATAGAACTAAACCAGCCAAACAATTAAAAAGATGAAGGTAGTTCTGTAATAGCAGTCCCATCCAAACGAAGTTCCCTCAAACAGTTCATGTTTCCAACTATATCAGGAAACTTATCAAGTTTCGAGCAGCCATTAAGAGTGCAAGCTTTTAATGATTCCATTTCAAGGTTGCTTGGGAGAGTCCTAAGACTAATGCAGTTCACAAGATTCACAAATTGAAGCTTCTTGTGACGTCCAAATGATGGATGGACCTCAGATAAACTTGCACAACCTTCAAGAATCAAACTCTCGAGATTCGGAATTCCAGTAAAATCCGGAGTATTGGTCAAGTATAGTGAGTTGCTGAGATTGATGATTTTCAGATTAACAGAAATCTGCAATCAAGACAGGATAAAGAGAGCAAACTTTAAATGGTGGTACTATCCATTCACTATATTTTACTTTTAAATAACAATACTTGACAAAGTAGTATGCTAAGGTTAAAAAATAAATTCTTAAAAAAAATATTATTTTAAAGTAAAAAACATTTTAAAAAGGTATCTCAACCATAATATCTAACACTATTTTATTTAATATCTTCTTTATTTCCACTTCTCTATTATATGTTTTTTCTTCTCTTTAAATTGAAATATTAGGAGAAAAACAAGAAAAAGGAAGTGATGAATGCCTTCTGATGTTTTTTTATTTATTTTTATTTTTATGGATTATGGAAAAGATAAAATTAAATAGTGAGGCCCGTCAAATTAGGGAGTCTTACCTTACGTTCATACCATAATTGTTCAATACTGCTGCATGACATGTAAAGCTCAACGAGCTCATCCGGCTGGAAACAAGCCGGCAATGACTTAGAAGGGTAAGCATGCCATTCAAGAAATCGTAACTCGTTTGAAAGATATTCAGGTCCTTCAGAAACATCCACATTGTGAATTTTGAGCAATCTTAGTTTGGTCATTTTTGAGAAGGCTTTCATGCTCCACTGTGCCTCTTTTGCTCTGGGCATGTCCAAGAATATTGTTTCTATCTTTCCCTGTCAACCAAAAGGAAGGATAAGTAAAAATCTATTACAGAGTAAAGATGGATGGAGCATAAATTATGATAAATCTTATGGATAGTGCTCTGCATCAGCTACTCACTGTGTTGTCCTTCAGTGCATCGCAGACATCCTTGTACGCGTACAATCTACTCCGGCGTCCAGGCTCTTCGGGGGATTCACGACGAACAATATCTTCACCCATTTGCTGTAATAAATTATGCATCCATATTTCATCTCGTGAGACGCTTATAAGAGATTTCTCCATAAGAGCCTTCATCCCAATATGTGCATGGTATCCACAACTGTCTAGTAGCCTTAATATGCGATCTTTTTTCATTCCCTTCAAGAAACAAGCAATATCTAAAAATATTTTCTGCTCTAATACATGGAGGCCATCAAAACTAATGCGAAGCACATCAATAATTTTCCGGTCAGGAATGTATTTCATCCTATCAATCGCACTTTTCCATTCATGTATACCTCTTCTATGCAAAAACGAACCTATGACTTCAAGAGCTAATGGAAGGCCATCGGCATAACCCACAACTTGCTTGGACATGTCCCATAAATCTTTATCAGGTTGGTCTCTTTTGAAAGCTTTCCAGCTAAATAACTTAAGAGCATCTTCATCACTTAATTCCTTAGTCTGGTATATTCTAGTAACACCATGGCTATCCAAGACATGCTCATCTCTGCTCGTTATGATTATCCGGCTCCCTGGACCAAATGATCCATGCTCTGCAGCTAGCATTTGTAATTGTTCTTCATCATCCACATCATCAAGAATAAGAAGAACCTTTTTAAGTCGCAACCTGCGCTTTATCAAGTTAATCCTTCTTGAAGAATCCCGTGCAGTAGGAATCTCCATTGTGATTTCTGAAAGAAGTTGTTCCTGCAAACGACTCGGTCCATCTTTCTCGGCAAAAACTTCTCTCACATTTGCTAAGAAGCAGCTGCCTTCGAATTGCCAACGAATCCTATCATACAAGACTCTTGCAACAGTTGTCTTACCCATGCCACCCATTCCACTTATCCCTATAAAGAGAATATCATTTGCTTTTTCATCCATATAATCATTCAATACTTTCAGACGAGAATCTATTCCAACTAAATTTTTGCTAATTGATGGCAAAGTGAAGCTTAGTTTGCACTGTATCCAATCCAAAATCCTTTTAATTGATTGTGACTCATCCCTGGATAAAAGTGGTAAAAACATTACTCATGCAGCATGCAAAAATCACTTCATAGAGTGACAAGGGGAAAGGAAACATGAAATATTGTTTCTTGAAATTTATGGTTGTTAACGAGAAACCACTCAATCAACCTTCCGATAAAGATAGGTTCCTGAAAATAACCTCAAGAACATGGAGAAAAAGGAAAGAATAATTCAAAAAAGGATCTAGGATACCATGGATGTACAGAATGATCCTTATAATAGCTAGCTTATTGCCCATAGAATAGCACAATCACTAAGAGAAGCATGTACATAAGGAATACAAAAAAAAGAAATTAAGTTTGGTCTTGAGAGACAAAAAAAACAAACTATCAATTTATATTTGCAATGATTTGCAATGATTTGCTTTGATATATCCTCGTTTTATATTTCAAAAAACTTTTTGGATTTTATATTGCTGAATTTTTTTCTCGAAAATATTATTTGACATATAATCAAACATATCTTATATATTGTCATTTGTAAAGCTCGCCATGAAAACTCAATCACTTGCTTATTATTATATGTGGCCACTTGTTAAATTGATAGTGAAAACACAACGAGGATATGGATTTATAGCTCTTCAGTCATACATTATCGACCCTCCAAGAATAATGATGTAGATCTTGTATTAATATAAATAAATCTATAAATTAATACTTTAGATCTTGTATTGTTATTTTAATTTGGGATTATTTTGGTATTTGATGAGATAATGCATTGATTTATACTCAAAGGAACATGTAAAATAAATAAAAATAAATAAATAATAGAGTAAATGCTATTACTTAAGAAAGCTTGATAAAAATAACTTCCAAGAATAATGATGTGGCTAATTGCCAAAGTGAGCAGTGACTCCTAATATAACCCTATTTCTATTTCTTTTTGGAAACATATATTTGTTTGAATATGCTAATAATTTATGCTAGACAACTATATATATCATTATTCTAAATAAATAATTAAAAAGTTATATTTCTCACTGAAACAAGACATGGAGTGAGAATAGCGATCTGTGAGACAACAATAACTCCTTTCAAAATAAATAAATAAATAAATAAATAAATAAATAAATAAATCTCCAGCTTAGTTTACCTGTTCCGCACATCCCAACCGGATAGATTGGCCACTGTAGAGAGACAATCACTCCAGCTTTGTACCATGTCCAGATTTTCCGAGAACTTTTCTTTATGCTCAATGAACGCCTTCTTATAATCCCCAGTACTCTGATTGGCTACCTCCGATGGATCCACATCATAGAAAACTGGCAGAGCAGTGTGCCCCATCTCTTTCATGCACTGGACAATCTTGACAAGCTCATCTAAGCACCATGGTGAAGACGCATAATCTCTTGAAAACACAACGATTGAAAATCTTGATTCTTCGATGGCCTGCCAGAGAGCAGGTTCGATGGTCTTTCCTCTCTCTAGCTCCGTATCATCCATGTATACATCGATGCCTCCTTGCACCAAATTAGAATACAGATGGCCAGTAAAGTTATTCCGCGTGTCTTTGCCTCTGAAACTAAGGAAGACATCATAAATCCATTGGGGAGGAGAATAAGAAGATGAGGTTGCCTTCTGTGTGCTGCTTGAAGCCATGGAAATCGCAGCAGCAATGAGCGAATACTGATTGGTTCCTTCTATTCTTGACTCCTAATTAACTAGCTGGGGATGGTTCAGCAAGTGATGAACTTCCACCCCGTTTTGAAGTGCATAATAGCCTTCTCCCGAGTTCAAACATGAAGCAAAAAGTTAGGAGCAGATTCAAGCTGGGACACAAGTAGTATACGAATGTAGCAGAAACAAACCGTGCGGGAAGAGTTGAGTAGAGAGGTGACAGATCTAGCCAAAGCCCAATATTTCTTTGGAGCAAAAAGTCGTACTGGTAAATGCCCTGGATTTTTGTTTTTTAAGAAAATAATAATAATAATAAAAGACTGTAAGAGAGATTATATTCAATGCAGACGACTTCAAAAGAAAACGCAAGTTTAATCTAACACGAATTGGACAGCTGGCAGCCTGGCACCTTCCTGGCAAAAGTCAGGGTATTGCCTCCGCAGTCAGAAATGAAATGCCCAGGAACTTTCAAATGTAACATCATGTTATAGTTTTTTCCTCCAATTTATTTTAATTCATGATTTTTAATGAATTTTCAAGTCAGGCATTAAAATAAGAGTTAATCCGTATGGGAAAAATATTGTAGCAGTAGATACAGATTACTATGGATTATAATAATATGATTATTATTACTCTATCCATTAAAAATAATTATTGATTTTGGGGTAATTTTTGACTTTTCCATTAGACCGATTGATATTTACTGGTTGTTTAGTAGTATTTGTATCTTTTCTGGGTATTTTTTCACATTAAAACTACGACCTTGCTAGCAGACAGTAAACAATTGACAACTCAGATTTTATACACTGTTGTAAATAGTAAATTAACCATATTACCCTTAAATAAGATAAAAACCAAGAGTAGGTTGGGGTGTTTCTGGTATTTCAAATATTTCTAAATAATGAAACTACATTTATAGCTTTTGAAAAGACAAAATTCACGCGTTGACTACAAGGGTGTTTAGGTAATTGTAGGCTTTTTTCTTGCAGAAAATGGCAGACGCGTGTGGCGGATACGCCGATGGTTTCTACACACACTTCAGGCGGCGCGTGTGGCGTCTTGCGGTGGTTAAAAATGTTCATCCAATGTCTCACCAAATGCACAACTATTTTCTCTACCACATGGTGGTGGGCATGTCGTCGCACAATGGCAGTACAAGTGACAGTACAATGTCTCACCGGATGCGCCACTATTTTCTCTACCATATGGTGGTGCACGTGTCGTCGCACAATGGCAATACAAGTGACAGTACAATGTCTCATCGGATGCGCAACTATTTTCTCTACCACATATGGTGGTGCGCGTGTCGTCGCACAATGACAGTACAAGTGACAGTACAATGTAAAATATCAAACAATAAATATGTAAATACAATATGAAAGTATATGAATGAAGTTTGTTATCAGAATGTATAAGTATTTTTTTTTAAAAAAAAATGTATGTTAGGAGAACATAAATATGATGGGAAAGTATATGAATGAAGTTCATTACAAGAGCACAAATTAACAATACACTAAAATATTTGGGGAAAGCACTGTAGCTGCCCACACATTTCACTATGAATTGCTACAGTGCTTCCCTGCTACAATGATTTTTTTTTCATACCCAGCTACAGTGCATTTTTGTTTCCGTTTTTTTTCCCTCTTTCCCTTTACAGTGTTTTTTTTCGTTTTTACCCCCTAAAACATTTTTTTCTCAGGTTATACTTTTTTTTATTTCTTTTTCCACTTATACATTTTTTTTTGTTTTTTAGTGTCCGAGTCAGCTTACGCGCGCCATGACTAATCCCCGGACTGATTTTTTTTTTATATAATCGGGGTGTCTAGACCAGCTTACACGTACCACGACTATTAACAATACACTAAAAATTGAGGGGAAAGCATTGTAGCTCCCCAGGCATTTCATTGTGGATTGCTACAGTGCTTCCCCGTTACAGTGTTTTTTTTTGCTCCCAGCTACAGTGCATTTGGTTTTTTTTTCTCGTGTTTTTTTCCCCTAAAATATTTTTTTCCCCGATTATATTATTTTTATTTCTTTTTTCAGTTATATATTTTTTTGTTTTATTTTTTATAACCGAGGTGTCTGAACTAGCATAAACGCACCAGGACTCATCGTTGAACCCAATTTTTTTTTTCATGTTTTTTTCTCCTAAAACATTTTTTCCCCGGATATCCTTTTTTTATTTGTTTTTCCACTTATATATATTTTTTGTTTTGTTTTTTAGTGTCCGGGTCAACTTAAGCACACCATGACTAATCCTCAGACCAATTTTTTTTTTTATAACCGGGTGTCCAGACCAGCTTACGCGCACCACGACTAATTCTCGAACCCACTTATTTTTGTAATAATCAGGGCGTCTGGGTCAACTTTCATTCCCTTGCTTTCCCACTATTATACGTTTTATACCTTTTTTTCTTTCTCCTTATTATGCTTTTTATTTCGTTTTTTCCCCCTAAAATAAAATTTTCCCTGGTAATACCTTTTTTTTTCACTTATATATTTTTTTTGTTTTGTTTTTTATAAATGGGGTGTCCGGATGAGCGTAAGTGCACTATGACTAATCCACGAACCTATTTTTTTTTAAAAAAACTTTTTTTTTCTGCTTTTTTTTTCGTGTTTTTTCCCTCGGTAATGATTTATTTTTATTTCTTTTTCCACTTATACTTTTTTTGTTTTGTTTTTTATAACCGGGGTGTCCAAGTCAACTTAAGCGCATCATGACTAATCCCCGAACCAATTTTTTTTGTGATAACCGGGGTGTCCAAACTTGCTTACACGCACCACAACTAACCTCGGACCCACTTTTTATTTATTTTGATAATCAGGGTGTCCGGGTCAGCTTTCATAAAATATATTTAGGTTTTATTTTGGTCCTCAGTCTTTTAATTTCCGGATTGGTTTTAAATCCTTTAATATTTTTGGTATCGAAGTTTGGATTTGTTTCAATTTTATCCTTGGAATGAAATTGATTGTATATTTATTTTTCATTTTGTCCCTTATACTTTTAATTTTTGATTTTATTTTAATTTCTTTATTTTTTAAATATATTTATGAAACGGTTCCTATTTTTATCAATGTTTGTATGTATATGCTCTTAGTTTTTTGTTTTTAATTTTTATTATTTCCTCTTTTGTTAAGGTTGTGTTTTTTTTTTTAATTTTGTTCTTAAATTTTAATTTTTGTTGGTGATCATTTGAAAATTGATATTTATTATTTTTTCTTTTTTTTTTGGTTTTTTTATTATTTGTATTTATTGTTAAAGCCAAATAATATTTTTTAAGCTAATAATATTTATTTTTGTTCTGTCATTGATTTTATTTTTTAATTGCTTTTTTGTTAATATTTTTAGGTGTTAAAATTTCTAATTATTATAGATAAGACATTCAAAATAATGATATTGATTATTTGTAAGGTTTTTTTGTCTTATAAATATGTTAGACTAATTATATATTTTAATATTTTTTTAATATTAATGGCTTAAAATATATATAAATAAATGACCTAAGTTTTCTTGAAAAAAAATCAAATTAATTTAATGTCAGTGTCTGAAATATATTTAATATAATAATATTAATAATAAATCTTATAAAATAAAAATAAAATAATTTAATTTTTTTCTAACTACAATAATGGTGTTAGCGATATTATGACAATAATAATTAAAATATTAATTATATACAATAATAGTTATAATGACAGCTATAATAATTATAATAATTTAACAATCATGATAATAACAATGAGAATAATATTCAAAATAATTCATCAGTTAATGTTATTTTCCTTAAAAATTGACTTTTGCAACTTCTTTATGTATGATATTTAAGATTTAATATCACATAAAAAAATATACGAAGTCACACGTAGACAAAACGGATAGAAAAATTGTGTTAAATCATCTACAATAAAATAATATACGAGCCACTCGCCCTCCACTTTGCCATAGCCAGAAATAAATTTTTTAACATGCAAAAAAATGTTAATGGTCTTTGATTTTTTTTTTATGATGCTATATATCTGAGTGAAATAATCATCCTATAAAACTTTTGATTATTACTGTAAAAAAATTATTTACAATAATAATAATTGTATATTAGTTTTTTATATATCCATTTTATTATGTAACATGTGTTTAAAATAATGTCATGGTATCAGGGGTATTTTCAATTGTTTTTTCATTTCTGTGCACAGTACAATAACTATAATACCACTAAGTAAGACAAAAAACAATAATTGTCAGTGGGGGTGTCCCGGTAATTTCACATTTTCAGTGCACGGTAAAATAATCTGTGTAGCCTCAAATAAGACAAAACGGAAGAGTTACCTACGGGGGCGTTTCAAACATTTCATGTTTAACTATAAATGCATAAGAGAGAGTTTCACTCTCATTTCATACCACCAAAACTAAACTTCCTATTTTTTAACGCAAGTTCCATTTAATACAAATAAAAATAACACTAAAAATTAAAAATTTAAACTAAGAGCAGAGGTGTATAGATACAAACAAAAAATTAAGAGCCATCTTAGAAGGACCAAAAAAATCAAGAGATCGAAACTAAATAAAAAAATAAAAGAATAAAAACTGAAAAACAAAACAAGAAATTATATATGTTAAAACTAGAAAAAAAAAATTTAACCCCAGCAGCGGAGCGCGAGTTTATGGCTCGTACAATCTAAAAGTGTCTAAATAGAGAGCATTAAGAGAATTCAAATATGACAATAAAACTTAAGTTGGTCATATTAGTGAAGTCTAATTGTGTTAATTAAAATCGACCGAGTAGTGGAGACTAATTTTAGAAATTTAAGGGCTAAAAAGTTAATTAAAACACAACACGAAACAGGTATATGAAGTAACGGTACATTAGAAAAAAATAGAAGTCACGTCTACATTAATAATCAGTTTCAAATTGGTAAATTCATTTGATTTTTATAAAAAATCAGTTTTTAAGTAATAATTCATTGTAAAAATTACATATATTAAATTATCAAGTCCTATTATCATCAAACTAAAATTTGAATTATAACTCAGCTAACATTCTTCAAAAGATTTGAAATAAAATTTTATTTTTAACAAAAACAAATAATGGATTGGATGCGAGCTCACTAATTTAACACCTAATGTTTACCTATTAGATGAATTTGACAAAAATCATACAAGATACATAACAAATTGGAAAATCATTAACAGAAATTGAAACTTTTTGGCAAACACCTTTCTGAATAAAATAATTACTAATTTAAAATGATTCAATTATGTGCAGTAATTCATCATAAAGTACATTAACAAGTTGTATAAATTATAATGAAAAAACAGATATTATATAATCATCATATAAACCTGAGCAAATAGTTGTATTTCACTCTATTATGTCTTTTAGGTGTTTTGTATATACAAAAAAAGAAAAGAAAAAAGAGGACTAAAAACAATTTCAAAATTATTAGCTAGGAGTACGTGCCTTATCCTTTGCTATTAAAAAATAAAACATGAGAAAGTAGAAACCCATCTCAAAGGATGATGAATTTCTATCGTAGATTCACAATCATAGAAAATATATACAAGAGAAAAACAGATTATTATTATTATTATTATTATTATTATTATTATTATACAATTAAATTAGGTGAAAACATTGGATACGAACAACATCAAGTTTTTTCCTTAATTTTATCTTTTTTTATTTGACACATTTGATTTTATATTCTCTTTATTTCATACATTTGTATTAGATTGATTTAATTTAGACTTAATGATTTGTTTTAGCTAGCTTAATATATTATTCTCACCATGTTGGAAAATAAATTTAACGTTTTGTTCATGTTCAATTTAAAAAAATCAAAATCAATTTTGTTATTTTTTTTCTTGAGTGGCCTCAAGGTTTTTCTTTGTCTCCTGACTTTTCATTTCATTTCGATTTTATATTTTTACATAAAATTGATTCAGGTTTGCCTGGGTGGTTTATTTTAGTTGACTTGGCATATGGTTTTAAAGGTGTGGGAAAACAAGTTAGATAATGTGTTGATACTTGATTTGACAAATTCAAAGTTGTTTTTATTGACTGAATCCTTCCAAAAAAAAATCATTTGAATTTGTCAATTTGATACTTTTATATTAGGTTGATTTAGGGTAGAACTTGGTTATTTGTTTAGTTTGGCTTGATATTGGATCCTCGTGGTGTCATGAAACAAATTCGTTGCCTGATTTAATTTGGAAAAATTAAATTAATTTTTATTTTTTCTGAATTAAATCTTTTTATGGATAATTTAACAAGTAATTGATGAAATTTATAATAGAAACAAATTCAAAAAAGAGAATTAAAATGAAAAGACAAGGAAACCTCATGACCAATCTAAAATTCATGCAAAAAGTCATTTTATTTATAAAAAATTTTTTGTTGATGTTTCAGTTCTTAAATTGATAGGGGAGGAAGAACCTCATTGGAAAACAAAGAAGAAAAAAGAAAGTTGTTGATTAGCAAAGAAGAAACGATCTTGGAGTTGACAAATTTGTATTTATTTTTATTTAATTAAGAGCCAGAGATAAATATATATATATGTGTGTGTGTTCAATGAAGTGAAATCATATTTTTCTAATAATATAAAATTATTATTATATAATTAAATAAAAAATATTTAAATAACTTCTCGGAACATGAGATAATTTAATATGTATTTTATTTTAGTTTTTCAATTAATGATCACTAAATATATATTTTTATTATTTATTAATATATATGTGTATGTGTGTATTATTAAACATATGTATAAACAACATTAACAATTAATATAATACAAACAACTTCCACATTCTTTTTTTACATTTATAATCAAATTGCTTCATTTCGCAACAGGAAGATAATTTGCTTTAAGCAAAATAGACCTGGATACCAGGTAGCCCCCCGCTGTATACGTGTCAAGAGGATACAATGACAACGCACGCTTGAGTTAATGGCGTCATGATTCTTTTCTTTTTCTTTTCTGTCGTATGAAAAGTCCACGCTCGCTAGTCGCACCCGTCAACCATGTGGTTCAGATGAGCAAAGATTTCCACACATTGCCAGGACTGTAGCGTTTAGGTGGTCTTAATTGATTGGTCCACCAATGAAATTATAATTAATTCTGTTTTGAGTTTAATTTTGTAAGAATTATGGCACCAAACATTATTCCAAATACAAATCTTGGAAGGGGAAGAAATTGTGCGAGAGGATTTTTCCTTTATCATGCAGTTTAATTAAGGTTCAGTTGACCTTTCCCTTGAAATAATATATATTTAATTATATAACAATATATTTTGTAAATAAATACGCCTTCTTAGTTATATTTTGTAAAAATATGAAGAAGATGTATGGTAATTATTTATATTTTTTTTATAAAGGTAATAATCTAATCTGCTATTTTTTCCACACTTTCACTCTTTTTTTCAAGTTTATTTTTATCTTTTCTTTTAATCCACTTCCCTTGTTATTTCCATGGCAGAAAACACTAATAGTAATTCTCATATCTAGATCCCTCAATCCCTATAATTTCTAGGGATAACATTTTTTTAACTGAATCTCTGATTAATATCACTTAAATTGATGATTATTTAGATAATTATCTTATTTCATGGGAGTTGGATAGAATATAAATATTATTAAACCCAAACTAAAATCTAATTTAAACCTAATTCGATATGTGAGTGTGTGTTATTATGTTATTTTATGTTCAATAATAACTAATAATAACAAGTAAATTTTCACGAGAACCCTTAACAAAAGTATTAAGGATTTAAATCTGCTCAAACCTATGTGTTCGATTCAGCAAATCTTTGAAGTAGTTAAGATATGTCATATGAAGACAACTCCACTTAGATGCTCATGGATGGATTGTTTTTGTCCGCATAGTTAAATTGAATGATACAGCGATTACTATTTATTTAACTCTGGTGTGCACTTGCCTTTTTTAAAATTCCAAGGCACTTGTTGATCATCCATTCCAATTATCTTGATTAGAACTTTTCTGGGATAAATTTGCTTGGGATACCGAGTTTGATAACAATTAAATTTCATTGAGAACATGTGTGGAAATTATACTTTTCTTGCTTAATATAATGTAGTGCCATCCTTTCATAGGAAAACAGAATTTTTGTTGGTAGAAGTTTTCTGATACCCGATTACTTGATGTATTAAGACTGTTATAACCCAAAACACATGCAGGTTGACTTGGGTGGGTCCACATAGGAGAGCATGTAAAATATTATAAATTCGTCTACATCTAATTTTTTCTTGGCCATTTAAACTCTGTAATTCACTGACCCCATATTCAATTCGCGAGGAGTTCTTCTGTATCATTGTGTTCTTAATTCCAATAGCTGTCATTGCTGTTACTAGTAATTTTGATTGAGGATCACCACAAAGTTGTTGAGAAACTCTATATTTCCTTCATTCCTTCTCTCTCTCTCTCTCAATTTGACACCAGTTATCGATAGTTTCCAGTCATAACCAAAGAAAAGTTGCTTTTTAAGAAAAATACTTGAATTGAATAGAACATTTTGTTGTTCTTCATTGCCCAGAAGAACTACCTAGAAATAGCTAAGAATAAAGTAGAGTGAAATAACTCAAAATTGTGTATTATTGAAGTCATAAGATTGAGGCTTTATAATAGCCATTACAAAACAAACATGCAGAAATTTAAGGGATCACACATCACGTGATCTGCAAATAACAAGAAAATCAAATCCAAACTGAAATCCTGAGAATCAGGACATTATTGACCAATTAAACAATGACCGAGACTAAATCAATAACAATACCAACAAATCCTCCCTTAAACTTCACTGCAATTATGCAGTCAGTTTACATTTAGCCTTGGACGAACTCCAAGCAGCTCTCTTAGTCTTACGAATGTCTCGAGTGTTAAGGCCTTTGTCATAATATCTGCCAATTGATGTTTAGAACCACAGAATTCTAACTTGACAGTTCCTTCCATTGTTAGATCACGAAGAAAGTGAAATCTGACATCGATGTGCTTGCTTCTCCCATGAATAACAAGATTCTTTGATAATTTAATAGTAGAACTATTATCACAAAGTATATCAGTGCATTTATTTTCTTCAACCCCGAGTGCATCAAGAATTTTACGCATCCATATGCTTTGACAAGCACAAGCAGCTGCGGCTATGAATTCTGCCTCAGTGGTGGAAAGGGTGACGATTGGTTGCTTCTTGGAAGACCATGCAACTGCACCTGAGCTGATCAAGAAGGCATACCCTGATGTGCTTTTTCGATCTTCAACATCACCTGCATAGTCACTATCTGTGTAGGCTATCAACTTTTCTTCTCCACCTCTTTTGTGGAGAAGAAAATCCCGATCTCAGTGGTTCCTTTTATGTAGTGAAGAACTCTTTTTATCATCTGTTGATATAAATCAGTTGGCCTTTCCATGAACCTACTAATTACACTCACCACAAATGCTAAATCTGGTCTGGTGGCAGTCAAGTACATGAGACTCCCCACCATTTGTTTGTATATTGTTGCATCAATACTTATTCCATCTTCATCCTTGATAGCCTTGAAGCCAGGTAGCATCGGGTTTTTTACTGCATTGCAGTTTATCATGCCAAATCTTTCAAGCATCTCATTAGCATATTTTCTTTGATTTATGAAAATCCCTTCACTGGTTTGCATGACTTCTACACCGAGAAAGTACTTCATTTTTCCAAGATCGGACATGTCAAACTCCAGTTTCATAGAGTTCTTGAATCTGTCGAACATTGCTGCATCGTTACCTGTGAACATAAGATCGTCAACATACACACTTACAATGATACATTTTCCTTCTAGTGTTTTCGTGAACAAGGTATATTCACTTGGGCATCTTTCAAAACCTTCTTTGATAAAATAGGACTCAAGTCTGTTATACCAAGCTCGGGGAGCTTGCTTGAGTCCATATAGGGCCTTCTTAAGTCTGTATACTTTGTGTTCTTCTCCATTAACTTCATAACCTCTTGGTTGCTCGATGAACACTGCTTCGGTCAGCTCCCCATACAAGAATGCGCTCTTCACATCAAGCTGATATACATCCCATCCTCTGCAAGCAGCAAGTGCAAGGATCATATGGATAGTATCCCATCGTGCTACAGGTGCGAAGACTTCAGTGTAATCAACACCAAATTTCTGTGAGAACCCTTTCGCCACAAGCCTTGCTTTGAGTTTAGCAACTTTCCCATTTTCATCAAGCTTGGTCTTGAAGATCCATTTTACACCAATCTTTTTGGCTCCAGCTGGAAGTGTGGTCAGTTCCCATGTTCCATTCTTTTCAATGGATTTAATTTCCAAATCCATAGCTTCTCTCCACTTTGAGCTTCTAACAGCATCTTCGAATGAAATTGGCTCATTTGAGGCTGTAAACAACACAAAATTGATTAATTCATCACTTTCAGATAAATCATCACCACTGACATAATCCTGAAAATAACTTGGTGCCCTTCTAATCCTCCCTTGAACTGGACTGTGAAGCTCTTCATTAAGTGGCAGACCAGTGTCTGAATTTTCCACTGGGTGTTCACCTTGTTGTTGTCTTTCTTCACTGTTCTCCATTATCAGCTCATCTCCCCTGTTTGCATGATGATCATTTTCCATTATCAGCTCATCTCCCCTGTTTGCACGATGATCACAGTCTGTCAGTTCATCTCCTTTGTCTTCATAAGCACAATCAGTCAGTTCATCTCCCCATTCAAGTGTCGAGCTCCCATTTTCTGCAGTTCCACTCCATTCCCATTGTTTATTTTAACACCACATCTTTGCTCACAATAATTTTCCTTGACACTGGATCATACATTCTGTAGGCTTTAGATTCCTGACTCACCCCCAAGAACACACATAGACGACTTTTATCATCAAGTTTTTGCGTGTGTTGGTCAGGAACATGAACATGACCAATGCAACCGAACACTTTGAAGTGTTCTACAGAGGGGGTAAGTCCAGACCAAGCCTCTTCTGGTGTTTTATCTTTCACGGCAAGGGTTGGACATCGATTGGACTGCCCAATTTACAGCTTTGGGCCAGAATTCTTTGGGTACTTGTTTCTCAGTTAACATGCAACGCACCATATTCATAAGTGTGCGATTTTTCCTCTCGGGCACCCCATTTTGTTGGGGGTGTATAAGCTGCTGTAAGTTGTCTGCGAATCCCATTAATACTGCAATACTCACTAAAAGCACCAGAGGTGAACTCCCCACCTCGATCAGTTCGCAGACAAATTATGGCATGTTTAGACTCTTTTTCAACAAGGTTTCTGAATTTTATGAACATGGCAAGAGTTTTTGATTTAAGGTTCAACAAATAAGTCCACAACTTCCTGCTATAATCATCAGTAAACATGAGTATGTACCTCTTATGACTGTGGGATTCTGGTGTAATAGGCCCGCATAAATCAACATGTATGAGTTGTAGCTTTTGTGTGGCTCTCCACATCTCTTAGGAATAGTTTCCCTGTGTTGCTTTCCTGTCATACACGTTGGACATACACTTGATGAATCACTGAGAGGAGGAATACCTGTCACCATGCTCTTACGAGACAGGGTGCTCAATCCTTTGAAGTGTAGATGTCCATATCTACGGTGCCACAAGTCAGTCTGGCTCTCAGTTGTGGCTTTGAAACATGCAGAAACAGGTTCTTGAGATTGTATTCTTTCTGCTAGGAGAATGAACATGCGGTTTGCTGACATTCTGGTCTGCATAATGAGCCCTCGTTCATGGTGATAAATTCTGCATTCCTCATGCTGAATCAGAATACCCAGATTGTGTTCTTGTAGCTGACCAATGGTGAGAATATTGTTCTTAAGATCAGGTAAGTAAAACACATCATTAATCACCTGACTTGTGCCATTGACACGAAACTTGATGTTTCCTTTCCCCATCACTGCCATTTTCGTGTCATTGCCAAGTTTCACAACCTGTCGAAAAGACTCATCAAGATGAATAAACCAATGTTTATCTCCAGTCATATGATTGTTGCACCCAGAGTCCAGAAATCACATTGTTCCCTTAGGATTATCCAATTCTGTTTGAGCCATCAACAGTACTTCTTCCTCTGTATTTATCTCAGCAAAGTGAGCTCTTTTTTCCCAGCTAGGACATTCATACTGATAATGTCCTAGCTTGTGGCATTTGTAGCATTCTACAAGTGATTTATTAAATCCTTGTCTTCCCATACCTCTTCCACGACCGCGTGATGCAAGCCTACCACCTCTGCCTCTTCCTCCTGCATAAGTGATATTCAGAGCTTGTTCATCACCATAAGAGTGACGATTTAGTCTTTGTTCATGAACAAGTAGACTACTCTGTAGCTCATCAATGGTAAGTGCACTTAGATCGTTTGACTCTTCAACTGAACAAACCATATAATCGAATCGATATGTCAAGGATCTTAGAATTTTTTCAATGACCATGACCTGATCTATCTTCTCACCATGAATCTTCATTTTATTCACGATGGTTAGGGTTCGAGCAAAGTACTCATCCACTTTCTCTCCTTCCTTCATCTGCAAAACCTCAAATTCTCATCTTAAAGCTTGCAATTGTGCTCTTTTGACTCGTGTAGACCCCTGATATTTCCGCTTCATAGAGTCCCAGATACTCTTAGCACTGCTTTTATCAAGGATTGTTTCCATAATCATGCGATCAATAGCTTGAAACAGGTAGTTCTTCACTCGCAGATCTTTGAGGTGAAGTTGTTTTTGTGCATCTGTCATCACAGAGCTATCATCCACTGGTGGAATCCCAGTTTCCACCATCTCCCAATATTATTTAGATCGAAGGAGATTCTCCATGCGCATGGCCCAGTGGTCATAGTAACCATCGAAGAATAAAGCAGAGTGAAATAACTCAAAACTGTGTATTATTGAAGTCATAATACTGAGGCTTTATAATAGCCATTACAAAACAAACATGCAGAAATTTAAGGGATCACACATCACGTGATCTGCAAATAACAAGAAAATCAAATCCAAACTGAAATCCTGAGAATCAGGACATTATTGACCAATTAAACAATGACTGAGACTAAATCAATAACAATACCAACACATTTGTTATAGAAATCATCAAAACACTCTTTCTCCATATTTTCTAAATTCAGTAAACCATCAAGTCAAAATAAATAATTGGAAGATGGTTGACTTTTGTAAAGTAAAATCTCAACTTAAATCAAAGACTAATTCAAGGATTTAAGTAAAAAAGCAGTCCAACCAAAACAATTTTCAATTGATTGCAATTTTTCTCTGGATCAAGCGTCAAAAAACAACTTAAATCATCTGTTGTTAACACTCTTAGTTTAGTATGGAAAATTTATAATTTGCTTGAGGCCAACTGACAGTGGTTCACCTATAAGAAATATTTTTAAAGATTGAAATGGAGAATTAATGATACAAAACAACTGATAGTTTTTATGTAATTCAACAAATAAAAAAAATCCAAACTGATATGGATAGAATGCTAGAATAAAGCTGAATGTGGGTGTTTGCCTCCTTGGCTGATTCTACACATTAATCGAGTCGGATAAGTCAATATAGTCTGGAATGGCTCGTGTTATCAAAGATGATGATTTTGAAGATGGATCTGTTATGTGTTTTCTTTAAGTTGGCTCGTGTTATCCACTGAGGATATCAATGACTTGCATCCTTGTTTAGCTTACATGATACCCTTGTACAAATAGATTATGAAAGAACCCCATGCTTCTGATCACCTCCCCATCTCCCTGTCTCTTTCTCTTTCTTGACGCTCACTTGTGTGTGTGTCTGGTGTGCTAAACATGGAATCTCCAATAGAAAGTGTGTGCACATGAAAGTAAAGAAGTTCCTTAGTGCAAAATAGGGGGAAATGGGAGTGTCTAGCTGGTGGTCTAATAAGAGGGAGTGGTTAGCATTTACTTTTTTATTTGAACATCTTGTTTACTTAGAGAAAGGTGTTTACTTGAACCATCCTCATGTCAAGTTCTGCACATGGAATTGATAATTTTTAAGAAATCTTGTGAATTGCTTATGTTTCTCCAAAAGCTTAAGCTGCTGGCTTTATTTTGCTTCATTCATTCATTTAATATATATATTAAAACAGCGTTTTGTGCCAACTCCCAAATAGCTCCTAACCATTAATCCTTTCAGGCTAGATGATAAACCCTCTCCTAAGTCCTTCCTATTGCACCCTAGGTTATTTATGTGTAGGAGCATGTCCCCTAAACTATTAATACTTATTAATTGTTTGTGGCTTTAAGCTAGCGTTAGGAATCCCTAGCTCATCATCCTCAAAATACATTCCTTTTTAAAATTTATTGCTGTAGACACAATTTTGTGCACCTGAAATTAAACAAGCACACGTGTACAAATATATGATTTTATTGATGAAATCTTGCCTTTATGACGAGATATCTTGAATATCTCATCTCAAGTGTCAACTTTTCATTGGTCAAGAAATATTTGAAGGCTCAAATATTTATTGACGGAATCTTGTCTTTATGTCCGTCTTTATTGACGAAATCTTGCCTTTATGACGAGATATCTTTAATATCTCGTCTCAAGTGTCAACTTTTCCTTGGCCAAGAAATATTTGAAGGCTCAAATATTTATTGACGGAATCTTGCCTTTATGTCCGTCTTTATTGACGAAATCTTGCCTTTATGACAAGATATCTTGAATATCTCATCTCAAGTGTCAACTTTTCATTGGCCAAGAAATATTTGAAGGCTCATTTGTTTTCCATGTCATTTATTTCAATTTTATTTTATCCTTTATTTTAAAGAATAAAATAACACATGGTGAAATTTGATTGGTGGAAAATTTGTGTTTCTACAGATGCCCCCTCGAGACAAGTTCACATACTTTTGGAACAAGTGGTCATGTCTCGAAAAATATGGTTGTGAGAGTTTTATATTTCCAACTTAAATTTGATTTGATCATACTAGATTTTCACAACAAGCAGATAAATCTTATTGTGAAAATAAAATATGATAATCAAAAATTGAAAATTTATGGATCGATCTTGATTGAGATTTATCAAATCAAATGATAGAATATTCAGGTCCAATTGTTCATTTGAAACTGCTGCATATGCAGGACCAAACAAAATTTATCTTTATACCCGAATAGCAACCCACACTTTGACCGGCTGCATGAATTTTTCTTCTCACTGAAAATGGTCACTGTAACATCTTATTTTAAAGATCTCGTTATTCTGCATCCAATAACGCAATCTGTTTGTGATTCCGAGTATTCAGGATGAATTTTATTTAGCGGCTTTTCTTTCATGTTGGCTATGCAAATTTGTATTTCCTAGCAAGGATGTTGGTTTTATTCGTCCTAGTACTTTCAAAGTAGTATCCATGATGGCAGCTGGAAGGCAATTCTCTCTTGCGATACCAGTTCTAGCAAGTATCTTCAAAGGTCTAAAAGAAGTCCAATATGCATTAAGTGTGGCCGCACGAGACATCCCTTTTCCTATTCATTTTCTTAGCGGTTGGCTTGCAGAAAAAATTGGCACCCATCAAACAACAATTAGCCCTACCAAGTTAGTTGGGATGACAAAATATGTCGGCGTGCGGTTGGCAATACATTTCAATGAATCTCAAGCTCATGCTCTTTTTAGAGATCCCAAGAGAGTCATATTTCCTGCATTACTTCCCCTGACTAAAGTTGGGGTCTTATATTATGATGGCAACTTGTCAATCCTCGAGAGTGACTACTTTATGTGTATTCGATCCGGCTATTTGACTCTTCGTTATGATGATACTTTTATTATTGAATCTTACTGTCCTGATAGATTCAGTAGACAATTTGGGTTTTGCCAACATATTCCCCGTGACTTTGGAGGGAGAACTGGGGTCCCAACCTTGGAGGATGTACCTCAACTTTGGCACAGCTTTACCAAACTCAAAACTCATTCCTAGTGCAAGCTTCCGTTGCCCCCAAATGATAAACTTCCTTTGGTAACTAAACGTTACATGGATTGGTGGACTCCGAGGTGGTCCAAAGTTTGTTCTCTGGAGATGAAGATCATTCTTAAAAGTCCTGCTAATGTTGCCCTAGTATCACGAAGGACAAAAGAAAAGAAGAATGACCCTCTCTTAACCAAAAGGAAACGATCTTCTCCTACCTATAAAAGAGACAAGTGAGTAGTTGATGTTGATTCAGGCAAGGAAGATAGTACTCGAACATCTACCCACATAAATAGGACACCACTTGTGATTCCTAGTGTAAAGAGAGTGAGTACTTCAAAAGATCATCTTAATAAGAAATCTTCTAACTCCTCAGGGGCAAAGGAAAGGAGTGCACAATCATTTTCTCCATAATTGGTAAATAAATACTCGTTTCCCTTTTTTATGTGCCTTATTAATTCCCTTTTTTTTTATTAAGATGCTCATAAGGATATGCATGTAGCAGAAGGAGGAAGATAATGTTGAAGCAATCTTAAATGTTGAGGACAGTGAGCATGAAAACAGTGATCATCATTGGAAACGTTTAAAACGTACCAAAAAAAATATTCAATCCTTGCAGCTCGGGTTTTCTTCACGGAGTCCCTAGTGCATCAATCATGCCAGACAATATTGATAAACTGGTTTGACACTTTTTTTTTCAATTCATGTTATTTGTCATATATTAACCCCACCTTTTTTTTTTCTTTTTTTCTTTTTTTTTCAGCTTGGTCAACAAGACTTGGGGAATGACTTTGATATGTATATTGGGCCATAAATGAGTGTTGCTTCTGTTGCTAGCCCTAACCCTTTCAATATTTTAGCTGCTGGGATTGGAAACTCTCAGCCTTCATTCAGTTTATCACATGAGCAGCCTAATCCACCTCAACCGATCTTTAATATAGCGACCAACTTGCATAATTTTGGACCTACTACTGCCTTTGAGCCTTCAGGAGTCACTAGGTATTGTGCTGATGACATAATAGGAGAGATAAGATCTGAATTTGCTATCAAGTGTAGGGAGAGCATCAGAAATAAGATTGCTCGTACACCGATCCATTATATTCCTAACATGGCTGGTGAAGTTGAGAAGATCCTCCTCTCCATTGAAGATATAAAGGTTGATTGCTTTTCTATCAGAAGAATGGTGACCGAGGTGATTGAGGATGCTAAAAAGTTTATTCACTTAGAGTCTTCATTATCTCCTATGATTACATCAGAGCAACGAGCCTTAGATGTTGAAAAGCTTGAAGTGCAACTTAAAAATTCAGAAGCTTTTGAAGAGGAGGCATCTACATCCATTTCTATTACTCATGCTGAGATAACAAAAATAACAGGACAATTGATGGAGTTGCAAAGCAAGAAGACTGAGTTAGAGTCATCTCTCAAGGCGTGTGACGAAAAGCTTTCTGAGAGAAAAATCATCACCTCCGGCATTCGAGCAGAGATCACCACACTATCCTCTTCCCCTGTGATAAGTGAAACTGATGCAGTCATTCTTCAAAAATTAAAAGGATTGTTGGAGACCAAACAAAAGGAGTTAGAAGGACATAACTGGAAACCGTAGTATAATAATGGTTTATTATGCTTCAGAATTTTTTTGTTTTGGTAACATCGGCTTATGACTTTCTGTTGAGGCTACATACTTTATGTAATAGAATTCTTCTTTCTATTAATAAAGTCTATATTTTGCCTTCGCTTGTGTCTTGTTACCTAGATTTCCATGTTACGATTGTGTTTTGAGGTTTATTTGTCCCTCTTCTATACGTGAACAATCATATTGGTTCAAACTACTTTAAAGGATGGTGTGACTGTACTTAGAATAATTTCTAAGTTGCCTACGTACCTTTATGGATAAAGGATCAAGTCACAACGTAGTTCAAAAGATTTTTTTTTGCATGACTGTACTTGGAATGAATTCCAAGTTGCCTACGTACCTTTGTGGATAAAAGGATCAAGTCATAACGTAGTTCACATTTTTTTTTGTGCCTTTCACAGTTTTAGCTCGTGCTGGCCAGGAGCTACATTAGATTTCAAGCATAGTATCTTTTCAAGAATTTGCCATTGATAGGCCCAATCCTCAATCCATTCTCATCAACAATCTTGTAAGCTCCATTGGTGTAGACTTCTTGAACCACATAAGGGCCATCCCATTTGGAGAGGAACTTGCTGCCCATGTGTTTTGACATGATTATCGGGCGTCGTACTGCCAAGACAAGATCCCCTTCTTGAAAGGAACATGGTTGCACCTTCTTGTTGAAAGCTCTACAAAGTCGTGCTTGATAACTTTCTAGTCGTTGTTGTGCCTCAAGATGTTTTTCATCTAAAGCTTCAAGCTCTTCAAGGCGTAGGCGAACATTGTCTTCATTGGAAAGTCCTTCTTGGATCGCAATTCTTAAAGATGGAATTTGACATTCTAGTGGAAGAACAGCTTCAACCTCATATACCAGGGAGTATGGAGTAGCTTGAGTTGGTGTTCGGAATGTAGTACGATAAGCCCATAGCGCCTCTCCAATTCTCTCATGCCAGTCCTTCTTCGAGTGATTCACCACCTTCTTGAGAATGTTGCATAAAGTCTTGTTAAAGGCTTCCGCCAAACTATTAGCCAGAGCATTGTACATAGAAGAGTTATGTTGTTTGAAACTGAACTGTGCACACAACTTGTTCATGGCTGTATTGTAGAATTCCTTTCCATTATCGGTTATGATGTATCTTGGTACCCCATAACGGTAAATGATGTTTGTTCGGATGAAGCTTACAACTGTCTCTTTCTTGACCTCTCTTAATGCTGCAACTTCTGCCCACTTGGAGAAGTAATCTGTTGCAGCCAATATGTAAAGATGCCCCCCGGAGCTTTTCGGCAATGGTCCTACCACATCAAGTCTCCAAGCGTCAAAGGGCCAAGAGGCAACTGTCGGGTGTAAAGGCTCGGGTGGCTGGTGGATCAAATTAGCATGCAATTGGCAACTTTGACATTTTCTAGCATAGTCTATGCAATCCTTCACCATTGTTGGCCAGTAATATCCCATTCTTTTGATCCAGAAGTGAAGTTTAGGGCCTGATTGGTGTGCTCCACAAATCCCTGAGTGAGTTTCTTCTAGTGCTTTTGTTGCTTCTTCTTCTCCGAGACAGCGCAGAAAGATTCCGTCAAAAGAGCATCGATAAAGAGTGCCTTGGAAGTATATGAAGCGAGAAGCTCTTCGCCTCACCTCTGTCTTATGGCGTAAGTCTTTAGGTAGTTTTCCATGTCTCAAATAATCGATAAGCGGATGACGCCAGTCTTCTCTTTCAATCTCGTAGACAGAAACTACGCCCACTTGTTCTTTCTCTTCTATGTCATGGCTTAGTGGTGGAACGACCCATCTTTGACATATAGGGACTTTTATCTCCTCACTACATGATGCTAGTGTTGACGCCAAATTTGCTAAAGCATCAGCTTGCTTATTCTCTTTTCATTGTGCATGTTCTAAAGTGACACAATCAAGTGATGTTATCAGTTTAAGTGCATACTTGTGATATGGGATGAATTCTGGCTTCCTGACTTCATATAGTGAGAGGAGTTGTCTGATGACTAATTGAGAATCACCAAAAACTTTAAGGCGAGACATTTTTATATTCACTGCCATTTCCAACCCAAGAATCAAAGCTTGATATTCAACCATGTTATTAGAACAACATTTGGTAAGTGAAAAGGAGAAAGGCAAGACCTCCCCTTCTAGTGTGATGAATATAACCCCAGCACCGGCTCCATCTTGTCGTGTTGCGCCATCAAAGAGCATTTTCCATGGTTCTGGCAGTTCAATAAACAGAACATCCTCATCAGGTAGGTCTTCAGAGAACTTCCATTCATCGGGAATAGGATGATCAACCAGAAAATCAGCTAGTGCTTGCCTCTTGATAGCTTTTTGTGAGACGTAGACAATTTCAAATTCTTGAAGCAATAAAGCCCATTTTGCCAATCTTCCTGATAATACTGGTCTTGAGATGATGTACTTGAGGGGGTCAGCTCGGGAGATTAATCTTACTGAATGTGCTTGGAGGTAATGCCTTAACTTCTTTATTGCAAACATCAATGCTAGACATGTCTTCTCTATTGGGGAATAATTCAGTTCAGCCCCATTTAATGTCCTACTAAGGTAGTAAAGAGCACTTTCCTTGCCTTCATCATTTTGTTGTGCCAACAACACTCCTAAGGAACGTATTTGAGTCGCAATATAGAGGATAAGTGGACGTCCCTGTACCGGTGCTCGAAGGACAGGTGGATTCAACAAATATTCTTTTATTTTGTTGAAGGCATTAGTACAAGCTTTATCCCAATAGAATGATGTATCCTTCTTCATTAAGTGGGTGAATGGTTGACATCGGCCCGCTAAGTTAGAAATAAATCTCCGTATATAGGCCAATTTTCCTTGGAGACTCTTCAACTCATGAATGTTTCTTGGCTCTGGCATTTTTAGAATGGCCTCGATCTTAGACTGATCAATCTCAATTCCTCGATGTCGAACTATAAACCCTAGGAATTTGCCTGAGGACACATCAAATGCACATTTCAATGGGTTCATTTTTAGTTGGAATCGACGTAACCGTTTAAACACTAAACGAAGATCCTGCAAATGATTTTCCTTTTCTTTTGATTTCACCACGAGATCATCAACATAGCATTCAACATGTTGGTGAAGCATATCGTCAAAAATCTTCTGCATCGCCCTTTGATAAATGGCACCTGCATTCTTTAAGCCAAACAACATAACTTTATAACAATATATCCCTTTTGGAGTTCGGAAAGCCGTCTTCTCCTCATCTGTGGGTACCATTCGAATTTGATTATAGCCAGATGAACCGTCCATGAAGGTTAATCTCCCATGACCCGTGGTAGCATCTACCATGATCTCAGTAATAAGAATTGAAAAAAGGACCCAAAAATAATAACCCAAGTCAATGTAATTAATTTGTCAAACTTGAAACTTGAGTCATGAAACTAGGATAATCCAATAGAAAACAAATTAAAATATATTATAAAGCTCAATTCTTGATTAACCCAATATTTAAAGATAAAATTGAAAAACAAATTCATTAAAAAAAGGAAATAAAAAACAACTCTAATAAACTATGCTCAACTCTTATGTGTACCCTTGGTGTTGCAAACTCAATTCTCAAGCAGGTAACATCTAGTAGCTGACTAGCTTTTGCAGCTATATTTGTATTTATCTGCAGGTGGTATGCATCAAAATTATCTCATTTTCCGGGTTAATTCTTGTCAGCATGGAGTAGAATTTGTTACGGAGCATGTTCTTCCACTTCTCACACCTCTTCCCACTGCTCAGCAATTGAATGTTCAGCAGTTTGCTGTTATGCACCACGTTCTTTAAGCTTCATGGATTGCCAGAAACAATTGTGAGTGATCGTGATGTTACTTTCACTAGTTCTTTTTGGACTGAATTGTTTCGCTTAAGTGGCACTAAGCTAGCCTTCAGTTCAGCCTATCACCCATAAAGTGATGGTCAAACCGAAGTGGTCAATCGCCCAATGGAGATGTATTTGCGATGTTTCACAAGTGATCGTCCTCGCCGATGGTTTCAATGGCTGCCTTGGGTGGAGTACTGTTACAACACCAGCTACCACTCTTCTCTTAAAGCTACTCCTTTTGAAGTGGTGTATGGACGCTCACCTCCCACTATGTTGTCTTACTGTCCTGGTTTAGCCAAAATAGAAGCTGTTGATCAAGAGCTGCTTAATCGCGATTTGGTTCTTCAAGATTTAAGGGGTCGTTTGCTGCAAGCCCAACAATCTATGAAGGCTAATTATGATGCTAAACACCGTCCAGTCACCTATGAGGTAGGTGACCAAGTTTTACTCAAATTACAACCTTACCGTCAAATTAGCCTCTCTTCTTCCAAATTCACTAAACTTGCCCCACGTTTTTATGGCCCCTTCCCTATTCTAGCCAAAATTGGTTCTGTAGCCTACAAATTAAACCTTCCTTCTCACTCTCGTTTACACCCTGTCTTTCATGTTTCCTGCCTTAAACCTTTCCATGGCAACCCTGTGCCAATTGAACCCTCCTTACCAGTACTCACTCAAGGAGAAATTCATCCCCTGCCTAAAGCCATTTTGGACTCTCGCGTTATGCATAACAAGCCACAAGTTTTAGTCCATTGGGAGGGATTGTCCCCTGCTGATTCTTCTTGGGAGGATACAGCTTCCTTTCGCTGTAAGTTCCCTTCATTTGCACTTGTGGACAAGTGCCACTTCAATGGGGGAAGTGATGTTATGCACCACGTGGATAAGGGATCAAGCACAGTGGGTGGCATCAAAGTATATCAAAGACGTGGACGAAGTGCAAGGCTAGCAGACGTGGATGCTGCAAACGTGGATGCTGCAATTGGAGGTTAAAGGATCGTGTGGATGCTGCAATTGGAAGTTAAAGGTTGCAGTGGGAAGATTCACGCACGTTTTAATTACTCTTGTATTTCCAGTTGTTCATTTAATTCATTGTTATTTCCATTATGTCAGTTATTTCAATTCCTGTATTCCATTATGTAGGATCGTGTATTAGTGCAGCCAACTTTGAAGGAGTTGGTTACCAAACAATTTGTATAAATTGTACGCAAGATCCTTACAGTAATTCGAGAAGAATTTTATGTTATTTTCACTGTGAGATCGTCGGGTTCTCTCCACAAAACGAGCCCATTATTATTTCACCAAAATTACACCATAGGTTCCAAAGGAAGAAAATCTGGTAAACATCAATCCTTACCAGTAGATTTTACATTGAATCCACCTATAACTAGATCACAAATCTGGGACCATAACATTTGCCAAGTTTATGCTCTTTGTGAAAGATGTCCTCAGGTATTCATCATTTCGCTACCCCCACAGACAACTAAACCCTTCGCTACTTATCCGATGAATAATATCACTGTTCTTTTATCATCTGAATTCTCTTTTTCTAAGCTATTTATGTTTTTTGCACGAACATGCTAATGAATTTACCTTTTTATACATACATACATCAATACACACATACATACATATAATTGAAGCTTTGGGTTTTTATCATAGGATGATAGAAGAGAAAAGAGGAGTTACAGTAACAGATTCTGGAATTCCAGAGGTGAAGTCATCATCTTTTCCCAATGGGATTCAGCCTCAAGCCTCGAGCAAAACAAGCGATACTGTTGCACCAGCAGCAAAGAGTAGTGCTTCATGGGACGAGGATTGGGGTTCTGTGTCAAAAGGATCTGCCGCTGCACATCGGGCTTTAGCAAGCAACTCATCACCTACTCAATCTATTTCTGCTAATCAGCCAGTTCAATCAACATTTTTGCAATCAGAATCTCCCATGACATCTGCAGTTTCCAGTAAGCAAACAACCGTATCATGCCTTCCAGTCGATATAGAATGGCCTCCACCGACATCTTCAACTTCAAGTCTTAATGATATAGATCCTTTTGCTGATTGGCCTCCAAGACCAAGTGGCACTTCTAGTGGTTCTGGAGCTTCTAACAATGGCACAACAGGACCACAGCCAAATAGTTACAGCTCAAATGTGATCACGAACACACCCAGCATTATGAATTTGCAGAACAAGGGAGATATCAGCTGGGCCTTCAACAATCAAAGTTCATATGATCCATTGAAACCAACTCAAGGCACTTCTGCTGTGAATTCTGGTAGTTTGAACAGTGGTCCTAACCCCCAAAACTCTATCCGTTTCTTGAAACAGAACCAGAATACAGCAACTTTGGGTTCTTATAACAACACAAAGTCAACAGATCTTGCATCCATATTTGGTTCCAGCAAGAATGAGCAGACTGCACCAAAACTTGCTCCACCCCCGTCAACTGCCGTGGGTAGAGGAAGAGGGAGAGGGAGGGGTGGCGCATCAACCTTGAGGCCGAGTCATGCAAAGCCGCAATCTGAACAGCCCTCCCTTCTAGATTTGCTATAATGAGTTGGATTACCTTTACCATATGAAAAGAGGAAGAGGAGATCTGGGAAGTGCACTTGTGAAGTAAAATCTTCCAATTTCTTAATGGATATGCAGCCACAGTAGGCGTTGAAGATTGTGTGGTTTGTTATTGATTACTGGTTGTGGCTGTGAGTTGTTTGTAGAATGTTGTTGATTAATATAAACTGTAAACAATATTTCTTTCATCCCTCTGTAATTTTGTTCAGTTGAGATCTGATAACGGGAATAGTTTTGGCAGGAAAATTGTATTCTTCAAACATACTCAGTTGCAACTGGTAGAAATAATAAAGATGGAGTCTGTTGCCCGGAGCACATTCTGGCCACGATATAAAGAGATTGGTACGCATTCTACTTGGTGATTCGGTATGGTGTCTTTTCTTAAAAAAAATGATTATCTATTAAAACTAAAAAAATTTAACACCACACCTGGGGTTCTGACTGGATTTTAAACCACAATAACTGGAAATGTAATTGGGTTTTGGCTGGATTTTATACTATAAAAATTATAAATCTAAAAAACTCAGGTGATCTAATATATACTTGGACGAGTCTTGTTTTTTTTTTTAATAAATCTAAAAAATATATAATAAATTTATGAATATTAAGTACATTATTTTATAATTTTTTGATGTGAGATAATTTTGTATAGTTTACATCCATACAAGTTGTTTCTTAACTCTTTGATGTAGAATAAGTATACTATCTTTTATATCTTACATTTATTTTTTAGTCCATATTCATATAAATTATTTTTAATGTTTTTTCATGTGGAACTACACTTCACTTAAATGTTTTATATATACACGAGTCAATTGCCTGAAGCTTTGCTGCAGTCAGAATAATATTTTTTTTTAAATTCAAAAGAGAATCTTAAGAGTGTAAGAATTGCTCCATAATACTATAAATTTAAGCAAAATAATAATTTGGGCATAATTTTTATAAAGTGCGAGTTTCTAATAAAATATATAAATTTTAAATCGATATGAATTTATTTGTTTAATAGGTTTGAACAAAAAATTGAATGATGTTTTTTTAAATAAAAAAACTAATATTAAGCAATACGATTTTTTTAAAAAAAATAAGACAAAATAAAAGATAATATTGACCCACAAAATATTTTCAAACCATTAATCCGAGATATTAGACCTAAAATAGTATACATAGACAAGTTGCAAAACTCAATTCTTAATAAAACTACATCAAATAATGAATATTTCAATTATTATTCTCATTGTTATCATTATAATTGTTAAATTATCGCAATCATTATAGCTAAAACTATTACCATTAATATAAATAATTAATGTTCTAATTATTATTGACATCACTATCATTGTCATCATTATTATTGTTATTATCGTTGTCATCATTATCACAATAATTATTATGATCATTAATATCGTTATTGTTATTAATATCTTTAAAATTATCATTAAAGAACTTTTATCATTATTATAATTGTTTTTGTTGTTATAGATATTCTTAATATTATTTCATGAGTTATTATTATCATCACAACCATATTTATTAATACCATAAACACTACAACTATTACAATAAATTATTTTTGTTATCATCATTATCATTAGTTTATAATAGCTAAAATAATGGTTGTAAGGCTTATAATATAATAATAGTGATTATTATCAATAATAATTTATTGTAATGGTTGTAGTGCTTATTATATTTTAATAGTGATTATTATTATCAAGATTATAATAGCATGTGTATCTTGGAAAATGAACATGAAAGCAGAGAAGAAAGCACTGTAGTAATTCATAATGTTTAGTGTTTTGCAGCTACAATATTTTTCCCACACCACTTATAGTATAAGTAATATGTGTGTGAGAGAAATGTTATATTAATAATAATTTCATATAAACAAAAAAAAATACATTTCCATTTCTTTAAAAACATTTAGTGTTTCATGAAAATATGACTTGACCATCCGTTATCATTTATTACATAATTAGGATAAATATTTTCATAATTTATTTACTTATAAACTATTTTCTCTCTCTAATTGAACATTTTTGTGAAAAAACTCAATCTACCATGGAATGACCTTCTCACTCGTTACTTTATTATACTAATTGGGAAAATTACAATCACTCGAAACTCAAACCTTGTTTGAAAGCAAGAAACTTACCATGGATGTAGCAAGTACTATTATGAATCTCCAATCTAATATCAAGTTCAACTCTTTACAAGTTGAGTAACATCAAATTCAAAATCAATATCACGCTCATTTCCTTCACCACGGATCTTCTTCAGGAAGTTTAGCACAGACTCCATATCAGTCCCATGAAACTTGTTCCCAACCGGCCAATCGATGTCATTCACCCTGAGAAAAGAATTGTTATTGACTACCAAACATTAATTTGATTTTATATATATATATATATATATATATATAGCATGCTCCTAGCATTCTATATATTAGAATGTGTCATGACACCTATCAGTTAAGAAGCTATAGTGTGCCGTCCCAAAAGGGCGTAGCGTGATGGCAAAAAGCTTGAGATCTGCACAACAGGTCTTGAGTTCGAGTTAGGGCGTACACCTCTTGTAAGAGTGGGACAACCGGAGTTTTACTCGCTCACCTGAGCCCACAAAGTGCATTTTCCGGGTGGTGGATTTTCCTCAAATCCAAAAAAAAAAAGCTATAGTGTGCCATGACGCCTATTAAAACTTTAACAGTGGGAATTGATAAATAGGAAACCATGTGTTGTGCAATATGTGTTGGAATTTAGAATGGAAAATGCAAGGGGTAAGGTTCATAGTTGATATGTTTAAAGAAATCTACTAAGAGATCTGAACATGATGGTGCAACTAGCAAATAAAAAGACTAACAGGGTATTCAAGATTGGAAACTAAGTTTATCTCAAGTTTTACAGCGTCACAAACAAAAATCAGTAGCACAACAATTTTCAAAAACTAGCAGCTAAATATTATGACCCTGACCAACTGTCAAAGAAGATTGGGGTAATCGCTTACAAACTTTGTTTGCCTGCCATTGCTACAATTCACCCCACAATTCATGTCACAACTAAAGAAACATGTAGGAAACAAGAGGGTACAGCTAGACTTACTTAAGAGTCTCTAGAATTCACCCTACAACCTCAAGTTATCTTGAAAAGAAAGAATGGTGAAATGGTAGAATCAAAAATTTACTCAACTCCTAGTGTTTTGGAAAGGATTATATACTTGTTTGTTTAGGAATATAATAAAAATAATTTTTATTTAAAAATACATCAAAATCTGCGTTGGTATGGTTAGAAGAGAGGGTAATAAGGTTGATTTCTAAATATGCTATGGGACAAATATAAGGTAAATAGCTTCATAAACTTGCTATATTTGATAGAACGCCTACCAAATATAGATGGGACTTTCGTGGTTGATAATTAAGTAGATGGAAAGAAAAGGGGAGTGATGATTAATTACCTTTTCGATGATTCCGATGATGGAATGGTGACCTCAGTGAGAATATTCATCTACCTCTGTACCTTCTCCTTATTTTCACCGAAATCTTCTTCATCCTTGTCAAAGAAAATCGTGTAACTCTTTGTTCGTTCATCTACATTTGATTGTTCGACATTATAAGAAACTATTGAAACTGGAAAAACAGTGTACGATTTCATCTTTTTAATGAATCCAACAATCTTGACAAGTTCGTCAAACCACCAAAGTGAACAACCATAATCTCTTGCAAATATAATAATTCGTTTTGTTATTAATTGCTTACCAGCTGTTTGATCTTATACCTCTTATATACTTGAGGCAAAGCACACTTTATGCATGCTTACAACTGTCATGTTTACAACAGAATTCAATTTCATTTTCTCTTCTTTAGTTAGTTACACAATAACAGAAAGCTAACTAACTATTACATGCTTTACATCATCAATCAAATGTTGCTGCTGCTTCCTCTTTAATTGTCAAGCACCTTCATTAATTCTTCTGCAATTGTTTGTTAATCCAGCTCAGCAACTTATCTTCCAAAAAAGCCTCTCCTAAGTTGCTGACTGGTTTAACCCCAAGATTCAATCAATTAATTCAATCTTAATTGATTGAATCTATCTATAGGTAACGCTTTAGTGAATATGTCAGCCAATTGGTATTCTCCTCTACAAAACTTCATATCAATTAATCCTTCCTTCAAGGACTCTCTAATAAAATGAAACCTTCGGTTTATGTGTCTTGTTTTCTGATGAAAAATAGGATTTTTGGCCATTGATATGTGGGTTGCCTCAACCTGCATCTCCCCAAAATCGTCAAGCACAAACCTAAGCTAAATGGCTTGTGCTGTGGCTTCAGAAGCTGAGACATACTCAGTTTCTGCTGTTGATAGAGCCACCGTGCTCTATTTTACAGAAGCCCAAGAGAAAACACCACTTCCAAAACTAAAAGCATAGCCAGAGGTGCTCCTGCTTTTGTGGTTGAGGTTTTAAAAAAACAGTTTCATAAAAAGCACTGCAGCTGTGGTTCAAAATAAAATTTGAAGTGTTTGGTTAAAACTGCTTTTGAGTTTGAGATTAATGAAAAACATTTTCATGTGTTTGGTTACCAAGCTTTTTCATATTGCTTATTTGCTTTTAACTTGTGAAATTACTTTAAAGGGCATATATATATATAATTTTTTAAATATTGTAGATTTAATAATTATAATAATATAATGTAATTAATAATTCAAGTAAATTGGATATTTTTTTTATTCCCTCACCAAATTTTTTTTGGTTCATGCTTACAACATAATTCAATTTCGTTTGGGGGTAATAGACTTTTCCATAAGTTGTGGAAGCACTTTATGCATGCTTACAACTGTCATGTTTACAACATAATTCAATTTCGTTTTCTCTTCTTTAGTTAGTTACACAATAACAGAAAGCTAACTAACTATTACATGCTTTACATTATCAATCAAATGCTGCTTCTTCTTCCTCTTTAACTGTCAAGCACCTTCATTAATTCTTCTGCAATTATTTGTTAATCCAGCTCAGCACTTAACTTCCAACACTTCTAGTGGTTCTGGAGCTTCTAACAATGGCACAACAGGACCACAACCAAATAGTTACAACTCAAATATGATCACGAACACACCCAACACTATGAATTTGCAGAACAACGGAGATATCAGCTAGGCCTTTAACAATAAAAGTTCATATGATCCATTGAAACCAACTCAAGGCACTTCTATCCGTTTCTTGAAACAGAACCACAATACATCAACTTTGGGCTCTTATAACAATACAAAGTCAACAGATCTTGCATCCATATTTGGTTCTAGCAAGAATGAGTAGACTGCACCAAAACTTGCTCCACCCCCGTCAACTGTCGTGGGTAGAGGAAGAAGAAGAGGAAGAGGGAGGGGTGGCGCATCAACCTTGAGGTCTAGTCATGCAAAGCTGCAATCTGAACAACCCTCCCTTCTAGATCTGCTATAATGAGTTGGATTGCCTTTACCATATGAAAAGAGGAAGAAGAGATCTGGGAAATGCACTTGTGAAGTAAAATCTTCCAATTTGTAGAGTGCAGAGACGGTCGTGTTATGTCAAATGTTGAAGATCCAATTTCTTAATGGATATGCAGCCACAGTAGGTGTTGAAGATTGTGTGGTTTGTTATTGATTACTGGTTGTGGCTGTGAGTTGTTTGTAGAATGTTGTGATTAAATAAATTGTAAACAATATTTCTTCCCTCACTCTGTAATTTTGTTCAGTTGAGATTCTGATAACGGGAATAGTTTTGGCAGGAAAATTGTATTCTTCAAACATACTCAGTCCCAACTGGTAGAAATAATAAAGATGGAGTCTGTTGCCCGGAGCACATTGTGGCCACGATATAGAGATTGGTATGCATTCTACTTGGTGATTCGGACTAAATTAAAATTTAAAGATTAAATTGAATAAAAATAAAATCTCAACAAAGAGAAAATAATAAAAATAAAAATAAAAAACTAAGAGTATAAACACATAAACAAAAAAAGGGATTACTTTAGAAGAAACAAAAAAATTAATGGAAATAAAACCAAACAAAAAATTAAAAGCATAAGGGTTGAAATGAAAACAAAATATATAATCAATTTCAATTGAAAGACATAATTGAAGCAAATCAAAACTTATATAGAAGAAATCAGGTTGAAAAAAGAAATCAAAAGACCAAGGATTGAAATACACAAATCATAAACAAAGAGGACTTGTATGCATTTTCGGTTCTAGGAGAGAGAAAAGGAAAAAAGCAATCGATCATCGACATTTCTCCGACCACCATGAATCGATATTCACCCTACCATGGTAAAGAGACCATGACGATGTATTCGTGAGATGGCAGATGAATATTTTTAGCCATCGCATGACACTTCACGCGCCGCTAGTATGACTGTAATGAACAATTGCCCACACAATATTTGAGGAATGGAAAACACAGTAATCATTTAATAAGTATTGACCCATATATAGGCCTTTACATACAGACGGAAACAAAGTCTATTGAAACAGAAATGGAAGAACAGAAATGAATGCAGAAATGAAAACAGACCACACTTAAGAAATGCTTAACAAACCCAGTAGACGACAGAAGTGCCAACTGGACTGCCAGCTAGACCTAACAAGAAATGCCAGCTAGACTTAATAATATTGAATATTGTTTAACAGAACAATATTCAATTACCCAATTCCTCAACATACCCTCCCTTAAACTAAATTGCAGTAATGCAATTAGTTTAAACTAAACTTGAACATATACCAAGTCTGTTGCGCAACTCCAAGAATGCTTCCAATTTGAGGGGCTTAGTCATAATATCAGCAAGTTGCTCTTGTGTGGGACAGTGTATCAATTCAATAGTTCCTTCCTTAGTCAGATCATGCAAGAAATGGAACTTAACATCTATATGTTTACTCCTCCCATGCATGACTGGATTTTTTGAAAGCTTTATGGCTGAGCTATTATCGCAATAAATGGTTGTGCATTTGCTTTGAGTGTGCCCCAATTTCTCAAGAACTCGTCTCAACCAAATTCCTTGACATGCACTGAAAGCTGCTGCAATGAACTCTGCCTCTGTGGTGGATAAACTCACAACTGGTTGTTTTTTCGAAGACCATGAGACTACACCAGTTCCAAGCATGAAAATGTACCCAGAGGTACTTTTCCTATCATCAATGTCCCCTGCATAGGCACTATCAGCAAACCCTATTAATGTCTCTTCTTTTCCCCTTTTATAAGCAATTCCAAGCTCAGCTTTGTCCCCTTCAGGTATCTCAATATCCTTTTTGCAACCTGCAAATGCAACTCCGTAGGTCTCTCCATATACCTACTAATCAGACAAACAGAATACATTAAATCTGGTCTCGTAGCAGTTAAATACATGAGACTGCCTATCATTTGCTTGAATGTTGTTGTGTTCACAGCCATTCCCTTTTCATCCCTTGACAGTTTACATCCTGGAACAATTGGATTGTTCACTGGCTTGCTATTCATCATTCCAAACCTCTCCAGTATCTCATACGCATACCTTTTCTGTGTGATAAATGTCCCATGCTGGTTTTGTATGACTTCCACACCAAGGAAATGCTTCATTTTCCCGAGATCAGACATAGCAAATTCACTCTTCATTGACTCCTTAAATCTTGCAAACATGTCTTCATTGTTTCTTGTAAAGATTAGATCATCTACATAAAGGCTGACTATAAGAATGTTACCTCCAACTTCAGTCTTTACAAAGAGTGTGTGTTCACAGTAACACTTTTCAAACTCTTCTTTGTTAAAATACCCTTCAATTCTGCTGTACCAAGCTCTAGGAGCTTGTTTGAGTCCATACAATGCTCTTTTTAGCTTGTAGACTTTGTGTTCTTCTCCCTTGACCTCAAACCCTTGTGGTTGATCAACAAACACAACTTCTTTTAGTTCCCCATGCAAAAATGCACTCTTTACGTCTAATTGAAACACACACCAACCCTTTTGTGCTGCAAGAGCAAGAACCACCCTAATGGTATCCCATCTTGCTACTGGAGCAAAAACCTCATTGTAATCAATACCATACTACTGTGAGTAACCCTTTGCTACAAGCCGAGCTTTAAATTTATCGACCTCACCCTTCTCATTTAGCTTGGTTTTATACACCCATTTCACCCCTATTTTCTTTGCCCCCTCTCGGTAATGTTGTTAGTTCCCATGTGTCATTTTTTGTGATGGCTTTGATTTCCAGTCTCATAGCTTCTCTCCAGTTCTGCCCTTTCACAGCTTCTTCAAATACAATCTGGATCTTCAAAGGTAGCAAACATTGCTAGGTTCCTGTCTTCTTCCAGTAACTCCTCCCCTAGCACATAATCTTGCATCCATATGGGCTCCTTTCTGTTTCTTCCTTGAGGTAGAATTGATGATTTTTCTGCTTCTCCATATCCAGTGTTTGCACATCCAGCAGATGGTGACCCCTCTACTTCAATATTTTCTCTTGTTTCAGGATCATCTCGAATCCTAATAGCCTGCCTAACATCCTGTTCTTCAGTATTTTCACTCATCTCAGGATTATTTTGAGTCCTGACAGCCTTCTCATCTCCCCATTCTGACCCATCAGTTTGCTCATCACCCCATTCTAACACATCAGTTTCCAGCCCAGTATTATTTTCTTCCCACTCCCAATTCTCATTTTCAGCAAATATTACATCTCTACTTGTTATCACCCTTTTTGAGATTGGATTGTATAACCTATAGGCTTTAGATTCCTCACTCACACCCAAGAAAATGCATTTTTCACTCTTATCATCCAACTTTGTTCTACGATTATCTGAAACATGGGCATAAGCAACACATCCAAAAATTCTAAAGTAATGTACTAAGGGTTTATTACCACTCCAGGCTTCCTCAGGTGTTATTTCCTTTAAAGCCGTGGTTAGGCATCTATTCAGAATGTGATTAGCCCAGTTAACAGCCTCAGACCAGAATTCCCTAGGAATTTGTTTTTCTGACAACATGCTACGTACCATGTTCATGACAGTACGATTTTTTCTCTCAGCCACCCCATTTTGTTGGGGTGTATAAGAGGCAGTAAGCTGCCTTGCTATGCCATTATCACTACAAAATTGATTAAATTCTGTTGAGGTGAACTCCCCACCTCTATCAGTATGCAGGCAACAAATAAGATAACTGGTTTCCTTTTCCACTAAAGCCTTAAATTTCTTAAACACATCAAATGCCTCAGATTTTTCTGACAAGAAATAAACCCAGGTTTTTCTACTGTAATCATCAATGAAGTTGATTAAATACCTCTTGTGGCTGTGAGATTCAGGCTTGATAGGCCCGCAGATGTCAGCATGGATCAATTGGAGTTGCTGAGAAGCTCTCCACAGACTCTTCTTGGGCATTGCTTCTCTATGCTGCTTCCCAACCATACAATCCGAGCACACCTTTGATGAAGTTTCAAGCATTGGTAGTCCCCGCACCATTTTTTTATAGAACAAGGTTCTAAGTCCTTTTAGGCTGAGATGCCCAAAACGACAGTGCCATAGGTGTGTACTGTCATTAATCACAGTTTGAAGGCATGCAGAAGATTGATGAATTACTGAAGCCATGACAGTGAAACATTCTATTTGGTGACATCTTGGATTGCATAATTAATCCTCTCCTAGGATGATAAATCTTGCATATCCCATTCTTGATAAAAAATACAAGACCTTTTTCTAGTAATTGTCCCACACTTAGCAAATTATTTTTTAACTCAGGTGCAAAATAAACTTCAGTAATCACCTGAGTTATGCCACCGACTTGTAGTCTGATATTGCCCTTCCCCATTACCATCATTGTCGAGTTGTCCCCAAGCTTTACTGTCTGCCTGAAACCTTCATTGAAGTCTGCAAAAAAAACTCATGTTTCCACAAATATGGTTGCTGCAGCCTGAGTCCAAAAACCACAGACTCGCTCTTGTTGTTGGCTCATCCACATTGGTCATTAATACCATCTTCTCATCTTCAGCAACCCCATTATCTCTTATTGTTGATTCTTCCATGTTTATGAAGGACATTAATAGCATCTCCTCATTTTCAGCAAACTCAGTGTAGTTTGCAACATTTCTCATCTGCGGACATTCAAATTGGTAGTGACCCAATTTGTGACAGTTAAAGCATTCCACAAGTGCTTTATTTAGAGGCTGCCTATTCCAGCTGCGACCCCTTCCTCTAAAAGCTCCTCGACCTCTTCCTCTTCCATCTGTCCTGTATACATCCCTTGCTCTAGCCCTCTCTGTGTTGGTGATGTTCAGAACATGTTCTTCATCCTTTTGCCCAATCATTCTTTGTTCGTGGACCAACAAACTACTCTGGAGTTCATCCACAGACATAGTTGAAAAGTTATTGGATTCTTCAATTGAACACACCACGTAATTGAATTTGAGTGTCATTGACCTCAATATCTTTTCAATAATCACATTCTGCTCCAGTTTTTCTCCCTATGATCTCATCTTGTTTGCTATAACCATAGTCCTGGCAAAATACTCATTAACCTTTTCCCCTTCTCTCATGCCCAGAAGCTCGAACTCTCTTCTCAACGCCTGCAGCTGGGCTCGTTTCACTTTTGTGGAACCTTGGTACTTCAAGCTCATTGAATCCCAAATGTTTTTTGCCGTCTCCTTATTGAGAATGGTCTCAATAATATTCCTATCTATAGCTTGGAATAGATAGTTTTTTACCTTCAAGTCCTTAAGCTTCAAGTCTGTAATCACCTTGCACTGTGCTTCTGTTGCTTCTCCTGTTGCCGTTGGTATTTCTTTCTCAATCAAGTCCCAATACTCCTTGGACCGGAGAAAATTCTCCATAAGCATAGCCCAATGGTCGTAATAACCATCGAACTTTGGAATCGCCGGTTGAACGAAGTTGTTGCCCTCCGATGACATGATGTTCACTCTCCCCGTGTTTCGCCCGTGTTTTTCTTCAATTCTCACTGTGTTTCACTCGTGTTTCACTCTCCCTGTGTTTCACTCTCCTTCTCTCAATTAACCCCAAATTTCAACCCAAGAACAGATCACTGGCGAGACCTAGCTCTGATACCAATTGTAATGAACAATTGCCCACACAATATTTGAGGAATGGAAAACACAGTAATCATTTAATAAGTATTGACCCATATATAGGCCTTTACATACAGACGGAAACAAAGTCTGTTGAAACAGAAATGGAAGAACAAAAATGAATGCAGAAATGAAAACAGACCACACTTAAGAAATGCTTAACAAACCCAGTAGACGACAGAAGTGCCAACTAGACTGCCAGCTAGACCTAACAAGAAATGCCAGCTAGACTTAATAATATTGAATATTGTTTAACATAACAATATTCAATTACCCAATTCCTCAACAATGACGTGGATGAAAGAAAACTGTTGGTGTGTCAGGTAGACAAGCCAACTCTTTGTTTTTGTCTTTCCCGAGGGCAAATCAGTGTTTTCATTGTTCATAAAAATGAAAAAACAAACAATACCCTTGTTGGCAACTCTTATTTTTTATGTCATCCAAAGGAAAAGGACTTATTTTATTGTTTATCAAAAAATAAAATGTCTATAACACCCTTGCCCAATTAATAGTTTTTTGACTGATTTCAAGGGCAAAACCGTAGTTTTCTTGTTTAATAGAAAAGGAAAAAAAACACAAACACTCTAAACTCAATAATTAAATTTTATAAACTGAAGGGACAACATTAATTATATTGTTACAGTGAACTATGTCTAGAAATACGGTGAATAATCATTTAGCTTTTTTTTAATTATAATCAAAATGCAGTTTCTCTTGCAAAAGAGGATCGTACGGGTGTTTGGTAATAAGGTGTAGGGTATTTTAAAAAAATATTTATCAATGAAAATGTGTTTTTTAAATTTTGATATTAAAACATTAAAAAAATGAGAGTAAAAGCTAGCATAATATGAATCGAAGGCATTGGTATTGATGCTATAATTAGAGAAACACCGTTGATGATTGAGTATAAAAATAGAGGAGAGCCATACAACCACGTTACTTGTTTGAATATGAATATTCAATTATTATTATTATTATATACATGTTGTATACCAAAATATGACTGACAGATGAAAACAAAAGCTGAAAAGTGAGCGAAAAACTAAAAAAAATGACAATGAAAAAGTATGTTAATTAGAAAGAACAGCAAAACCCAACAAAATAACTATTCCAATCCACAGTTAATTTATGGGGATATTAAAATCCTAAACATAATTTTTTTCTATTTCTCTGAATTATCAACTTATGTGACCTGGCCAAGAGCGCACATCAATCCTTTAACTAGGTTTCATAATTATGATGTAAATTATTCAAAAACACCTAAAAAACATTAATATAATGAATGTCATTTGTGCATTATCATCCTATCCAGATACCCTGTAAATTTAACAGTACATTACCAAATATCTTTGCAACCTACATTTCTAAACATGGAGAATGAACTATCATTATTGATTATTGTTTCTTAATGTGCTTCTATTGTAGCAAAACCAATCTCCCGAACAAGTGAGACCTGTAGCAGCAGCAGCCTGGCGAAAGACATTGGATATTATGTGCCTTTGACTTGCCTTTGCTGCAGCATTCATCATCTGGTACGAGTTGAACCCATTAAAAAGGAGCAGATTGGGTGTTTCTAGTTTGAATAAATCCAGTGATAGGAATCCCAGCTTCACAAGGCTGAAAAAAATGGATCGAGAGAGAAGTTCCATGAAAATGTTGGAAAGAATGCAAGAAGGATTTGTAGAATTAGAAAAATAAATTTGGTTAAAAAGAAAAAGAAATTAAGGGAGAAGTAGCAGAAATTGTTGAAGATGACGGTTGGAATCAATGTGAGCAGTGCCTTCGATGAACACACACATATCCGCCCAAGTTCCTAAAGCCAATGATTGCCTGCAATTGCATTTATCTTTCTGTAGTTGCTAGTCGCAGAGAAGTCGACCTCACGACTTATTACTTTGTAAATAAAAATAAAAATAAAAATAAACTATTACAGTAATCGACTTACCATGGAATGGGTCTTGCTCGTTACTTTATTATACCTATTGGGAAAAGTAAAATCACTCAAACCTTGTTTGAAAGCGGGAAAGTATTAAGTACAAATAAATTGTACAAATTAATTCATTTTAATTCTCTTAAGAGAGTTCTAAAAGGGAAGATGCTGACAAGGCTATACACAGAGAAAATCCAGGAGAAGATAGAGCAAATTCATGACTGCATACTCTGGTATTCAAGAAGCAATCCCAAAGATAATTCATTAAATGTATACAACGGCTCATTCCTTATTTCAATTGTAACGGTTCATTCTTTTATTTGCTTCCATAAATGGAACAAATTAGTCTGTATATAAACACATCAAACTGAATCAATAAAGCAGGAAAAACATTGTTCAGCAAATACAATAGCAGAAACTCTTTCTCTCATATGGTATCAGAGCAGCCAATCTCTAATGAGTCAGAGATCCATATTATCACAATGTCTTCTGCCTCAGAACAAAATCCAAACACCAGTCCAAATACCCAGCCCTCCTCTGCAACAGAAAAATCACTGATTGCATTCAATATTACTGCCCAAATTAATGAAAAGTTAACACCCTCCACTTTTCTGCAATGGCGTGCTCAATCTCATCGGGTATGATTTGCTTGATTATGTAGAAGGCATTCTACAGTGCCCCATCTCCATTGGCACCGCTGCTGATGAGTTATGCAAAACTCACTGGATTCGACAGGATAAGCTTATCCTCAGTGCGATCTTAGCATCCACTTCCCCATCAATTACACCACTTATTGCCATAGCAAAGACTTCTCATGATGCCTGGAACAAACTCAAAAATTTGTATGCTAGTCGATCCCGTACTCGAGCTATGCAATTGAAGGAAGAACTCACCTTGATCCAGCGTGGAGCTCGATCAATTATAGAATATCTTCACACAGTGAAGGCCTTGGCAGACGAAATTGCCATCATCGATCATCCAATCTCGGATGATGACCTAACTCTCTATGTGCTCAATGGGTTAGGTCCTGATTTTCGTGAGATTGCAGCACCCATTCGAGCCCGTGAGAAATCACTGGTTTTTGAAGAGTTGCACGATCTCCTGGTTGGCCATGAAGCGTACCTAAGACGCTTGGAAGTCACGGCGCAGCAGCTGGTTGCGTCTGCAAATTTCTCCAAAACCAGATCATCTGCACAAGGGGAGAACCAAACGTGGTCGTTTAAAAGAAATGAAAATCACCACTTTAACCGTGACACAAATTGTGGGCCTCACGGGTCACAAAGGCAACATTATGGACCTCCACGTGATAATTGGAGGTCCAATAATTATTCAGGCCGGTCCAACAACTTCAACCGAAGGCCCCAGTCCAAATGTCAACTTTGTGACAAATGGGGACATACTGCAAAATCATGTGCACAATATAATTCCTCTAATGCTTCCATCAACTGTGTCAATACATCAAGTGGAATGGATAAAAATTGGCTACTAGATTCCGCTGCCTCTCATAATATTACGGGTGATCTGTCAAATTTATCTGTTCACTCCGAATATGATGGAACTGACAAAGTTGTACTTGGTGATGGTTCAGGTTCGCAAGTCTCTCACATTGGTTCCTTGGCTTTGCGTTCTCCTAAACGCACTTTTATATTACGTGACACTCTTTGTGTTCCAAATTTACGAAAAAATTTAATTTCTGTTCATCATTTCACTAAGCAAAATCATGTTTTTGTTGAGCTTCACCCTTTTCATTTTCTTGTGAAGGATCAGATCACGGGGGTGCCTTTGCTAAAAGGAGCATGTAACGATGGCATCTACACCTTTCCGGAATCAATGGTGGCATCACCGAAGGTTGCTAATGTACTTGAACGGACCTCTATTGATGGTTGGCACAAACGCCTTGGGTATCCTTCAACAAAAATTGTCCATCATCTTGTTAAGCATTTTTCACTTCCTGTTCCACCAAATAAAAATTTGTCTTCACTTTGTCATTCTTGTTCAATTAATAAAGCCCATCGACAACCTTTTCAAACAAACAGTCTTCAAAGTCATTCACCACTTGACCTTATTTACACTGACGTGTGGGGTCCTGCAAGCTATACCGGTCTTGATGGCTCAAAATACTATCTTATTTTGGTGGATCATTATACGAAATATATTTGGTTTTATCCCATGATCACCAAATCTGGTGTTACTCAAATTTTTCCACACTTCAAAAAATTTGTTGAAAATCGGTTTCAAAAAACAATTAAAACTCTTTATTCTGACAATGGTGGCAAATTTATAGCCTTAAAATCCTTTTTACTCCATCATGGCATTACTCACTTTACCACCGCTCCACATACACCGCAACAAAATGGTGTCTCCGAAAGACGTCATCGTCATATTGTTGAAACAGGTCTCACTCTACGTCATGATGCTAATCTTGATTTTGCACACTGGCCTTATGCTTTTCAAACAGCCTCTTATCTTATTAACAGACAGTCCACACCTCTTCTTCAAGGAAAATCTCCCTTTGAATTTCTCTTTGGTCAAAAACCAAATTATCTGAAACTAAGAAAATTTGGATGTGCATGTTACCCTCTTACCAGACCTTACAACACAAATAAAATGCAACCAAAATCCAAGGTTTGTATTTTTATTGGATATTCTCCCACTCAAAAACGCATATAAGTATCTCGAACCTAAAACAAAGAAAATTTTAATCTCACGTCATGTGCTATTTGATGAAATTAAACCACCTAACTGTTGCCCCTCATCTGCTTTAATTCCAAATCAAAATCAAAATCAAATCTTATCTTCATCTCCATCACATCTTCTCGGTGCCCAGCATATTCCAGTATCCTCATCACTAGTGTCCGTCTCGTCAGCACCTTCGTCCCCAAATCGATGTTGCCATCAGAATCCGACTGGTTCAGCCACCGTCGTTACCGCTCCTTCAGGTAATATCATTCCCTCATGCTCTTTACTTAATAATTCCTTAAATTCATCACCCCTCATGGATCACAATCCCTCTGTCTCGAATTTCTCTTTAGAAAACCCTAGGATTGTGTCTGATTTGCACCCCCCATCATCTCCAACAGTCTCCTCCACGGCAAACCATCCAAATACAGACCCTTCTCTTTTAAATTCAGCACCATCAATTGACCCTCCCCGTACTGATACCATGACCACTAGGTCCATGAACAACATCTTCAAGCCAAAACAGGTCCATACAGTGTCTAAACATCCCCTCTCTTCCACCATTGAGCCAACGTGTGTGAGCCAAGCTATCTCTCACCCACACTGGCGTGAAGCCATGTCATGTCAAATCACAGCCTTAATGAAACACAATACTTGGGACCTTGTTGTTCCTCCACCGAACTGACACCCTGTAGGATGCAAATGGGTTTTTCGGGTTAAAAGGCATGCTGATGGGTCAATAGACAGATTGAAAGCTCGTTTAGTTGCTAAGGGTTATAATCAATGTCCTGGTATTGATTATGTTGAGACTTTTAGTCTTGTAATTAAGCCTGCAACTATAAGAACTGTGTTATCTATTGCTGTTATAAATGGATGGGATTTGCGGCAACTGGATGTAAATAATGCTTTTCTCAATGGTAAATTAACTGAAGTTGTGTTTATGTCTCAACCCCCAGGGTTCAAAGATCAGTCCAAACCTCACCATGTCTACAGGTTAAACAAGGCAATTTATGGCCTTAAACAGGCTCCACGGGCTTGGTTTACAGCACTGAAGTCTGCAATTCTTCAACTCAGGTTTCAAAATTCTATGGCTGATCCCTCACTCTTCATTTACAATAATAACTCTATTATATGTTATTGTTTGGTATATGTTGGTGATCTTGTTCTTACAGGCAATAATTCAACATTTGTGGCAGCTGTTATCAAGCAATTGGGTGATCAATTCTCCCTCAAAGATATGGGTTTGCTTCATTTCTTTCTCGGCGTGGAAGTGATTCCCACTCGGACTGGGCTATTTCTATCTCAGCACAAATACATTCGGGATCTTCTAGCTTCCACCAGTATGAGTGATGCTAAAGACATTTCCACTCCCTTGTCTACCTCTCAGTCTCTTCGATTAATAGATGGCACTGCCACTGTGGACAGCACAGATTTTCGTCGAATTATTGGCAGCCTCCAGTACCTCTCCTTGACGCGTCCTGACATATCATTTGTTGTCAACAAACTGGCTCAATTTATGCACAAGCCCACCATGACTCATTGACAGCAACCAAGAGGCTCCTTCGTTACCTCAAACTGACCATATTTCATGGCCTTCATCTATGCAAAGCCAGCTCGCCCACACTACGAGCATATTCTGATGCTGATTGGGCTGGCAATATCGATGATCGCACATCCACTTCTGCGTACATCACCTTCCTTGGCTCAAATCCAATCTCCTGGAGCTCCAAGAAGCAAAGAGCAGTCGCAAGATCCTCCATGGAAGCTGAATATCGGGCCCTAGCCAATGCAGCGTCTGAAACGATTTGGCTGTCCACGCTACTCAAAGAATTAGCATTTGAAGTACCAGCCACTCCTCAGCTACTTTATGATAATCTTGGGGCCACACACCTCAGCCTCAACCCGGTTCATCACTCGCGCATGAAGCATATCCAGATCGATCTTCACTTTGTGCGTGACTTAGTCCAACAAGGCAGCCTTCAAGTGATGCATGTTCATACTCATGATCAAATGGCTGATCTCCTCACTAAGCCATTGTCAAGACAACGCACTGAATTTTTACGGTCCAAGATTGGTCTTTCCGATGGAAGCCCAATCTTCCAGGGGCGTAAAAGGGAAGATGCTGACAAGGCTATACACAGAGAAAATCCAGGAGAAGATAGAGCAAATTCATGACTGCATACTCTGGTATTCAAGAAGCAATCCCAAAGATAATTCATCAAATGTATACAACGGCTCATTCCTTATTTCAATTGTAACGGTTCATTCTTTTATTTGCTTCCATAAATGGAACAAATTAGTCTGTATATATACACATCAAACTGAATCAATAAAGCAGGAAAAACATTGTTCAGCAAATACAATAGCAGAAACTCTTTCTCTCATAAGTTCATCCCTATTCCTTAAGAGAGTTGAGTAACTTAAAAATCAATATTACCCTTGTTTCTTTCACCTCGGATCTTCTTTAGGAAGTTTTGCACAAACACCAAATCAGTCCCATGAAACCTATTCCCAACCGACCAATCCATGTCATTCACCCTGAGAAAAGAATTGTTAGTGATGACCAAACATTAATTTGAATTTAATATATATATATAAAATGCTCCTAACATTCTATATATTAGAATATGCCATGACGCCTAATAATTAAGATGCTATAGTATGCCATGACACCTATTAAACCCTTAACAGTGGAAACAATAAAGGGGGAAACCATGTGTTGTGCAATAGTGTGTAGGAATTTTGAATGGAAAATGCAAGGGGTAAGGTTTATAGTTGATTTTTTTACAGTGGACATCAATAACTGCGACATGGTGTTGGGCATCCAATGGTTGACAAAGATAACAATGGAGTTAATCGAGCGTTCCTGACTAGGCGAGAAGGTAAGCATAAAGTAATGTACTAAGAGTACTCCACATGATGGTGCAACTAGCAAATAAAAAGAGTGACAGGGTTCTCAAGATTGGAAACTGGGTTTATCTCATGTTTTACAATGTTACAGACAAAAATCAGTAGCACAACAATTTTCAAAAACTAGCAGCTAAATATTATGACCCCTTCCAATTGTCAGAGAAGATTGGGGCAATCGCTAATAAACTTCGTTTGCCTGCCTTTGCTACAATTCACCCCAAAATTCATATGTCACAACTAAAGAAATATGTAGGAAACAAGAGGGTACAACTAGACTTACTACGAGTCTCTAGAATTCACCCTGCAACCTCAAGTTATCTTGAAAAGAAATAATGGTGAAATGTTAGAATCAAACAGTTACTCAACTCCTATGCTTTTAAAGGATTATTTACTTATTTGTTTGGGAGTGTAATAAATTTCTTTTTTAAAATAATTTTTATTTAAAAATACATCAAGATCTGTGTTGGTTTGGTTAAAAGAGGGTAATAAGGTTGATATCTAAATATGCTTTGGGACATGTATGAGGGAAATAGCTTCATAGACTTGCTATATTTGATAGAATGCCTACCAAATACAGATGAGACTTTTAGAGGGTTATAATAAGTAGATGGAAAGAAAAGGGGAGTAATGATTAATGACCTTTTTGATGATTCCGATGATGGAATGGCGACCTCGGTGAGAATATTCATCCACCTTCGTACCTTCTTATTTTCACTGAAATCTTCTTCATCCTTGTCAAAGATAATCGTGTAACTCTCTGTTCGTTCATCTACCTTTGATTGTTCGACATTATAAGAAACAGTTGAAACTGGAAAAACAATGTTCAATTTCATCTTTTTAATGAATCCACCAGTCTTGACAAGTTCTCCAGACCACGAAGGAGAACAAGCATAATCTCTTGCAAATATAATAATTCACAGCCCCGACTCTTTGATTTCCCCCAACAGACTCAACTCAATTGACCTTAGTAACTCTAGTTTGCCGCGACCTCAGATAATGCCTCTCTGGACAAGAGTTGTATACAAATGGGTGTTATTATTGCTGGAGTGTATGCCTCTGAAGCAATAGAAAACATCATGCATCCATTGATTGTAACATAAGGAATTAGATAGAGAGTCAATATATGAAGAAGTTGCTTCTTTGCTTGCAACAATAAGAGGCCAGTAAGAGATTGTCATGGAGTAGTTGGAGAATTTACTAAACGGATGGAACTCTCTAAGTGTTGAGTGACTTCAAATTCAAAATCAATATCACGCTTGTTTCTTTCATCTTTAATCTTCTTCATGAAGTTTTCCAAATAGTCTTTATCAGTCATGTAAAACTTGTTCCCAACCGGCCAATCCATGTCATTCACCCTGAGAAAAGAATTGTTAGTAACTACCAAACATTAATTTGAATTTAATATATATATATATATATATATATATAATTTTCTCCTAAATTTCTATATATTAGAATGTGCCATGACGCCTAAAAATTAAGAAGTTATAGTGTGCCATGACACCTATTAAACCCTTACCGTGGAAATAATAAATGGGGAAACCATGTGTTGTGCAATAGTGTGTAGGAATTTTGAATGGAAAATACAAGAGGTAAGGTTCATAGTTGATATTTTTACAGTGGACATCAAAAACTGCGACATGGTGTTGGGCATCCAATGGTTGACAAAGCTAACTGCAAAGTTAATCGAGTATTCCTAACTAGGCGAGAAGGTATGCATAAAGTAATGTACTAAGAGTTCTGCACATGATGGTGCAACTAGAAAATAAAAAGAGTGACAGGGTACTCAAGATTGGAAACTGGGTTTATCTCATGTTTTACAGCGTCACAGACAAAAATCAGTAGCACAACAATTTTCAAAAACTAGCAGCTAAATATTATGACCCCTTCCAATTGTCAGAGAAGATTGGGGCAATCGCTAATAAACTTCGTTTGCCTGCCTTTGCTACAATTCACCCTAAAATTCATATGTCACAACTAAAGAAATATGTAGGAAACAAGAGGATACAACTAGACTTACTACGAGTCTCTTGAATTCACCCTTCAACCACAAGTTATCTTGGAAAGAAAGAATGGTGAAATGGTAGAATCAAACGGTTACTCACCTCCTAGTGCTTTCTAAAGGATTATTTACTCATTTGTTTGGGAGTGTAATAAAAAAAATTATTTAAAAATACATCAAGATCTGTGTTGGTTTGGTTAGGAGAGAGGGTAATAAGGTTGATATCTAAATATGTTTTGGGACATGTATCAGGCAAATAGCTTGATAGACTAGCTATATTTGATAGAACTCCTACCAAATGCAGATGCTACTTTTAGTGGTTGATAATAAGTGGATGGAAAGAAAAGGGGAGTAATGATTAATTACCTTTTCGATGATTCCGATGATGGAATGGCGACCTCGGTGAGAATATTTTTCCACCTTTGTACCTTCTTATTTTCACTGAAATCTTCTTCATCCTTGTCAAATACAATCGTGTAACTCTCTGTTAGTTCATCTACCTTTGATTGTTCGACATTATAAGAAACAGTTGAAATTGGAAAAACAGTGTTCGATTTCATCTTTTTAATGAATCCACCAATCTTGACAAGTTCTTCAGCCCACGAAGGAGAACAAGCATAATCTCTTGCAAATATAATAATTGATAGCCCTAACTCTTTGATTTCCCCCAAGAGACTCGACTCAATTGCCCTTAGTAATTCTAGTTTGTTGCAATCTTTGATAATGCCTCTTTGGATGAGAGCTCTAGACAAATCGGTGAAATTATTGCTAGAGTGTACGTCTCTGAAGCTATAGAAAACTTCATGTATCCATTGATTGTAACATAAGGAATTAGTTAGAGAGTCAATATATGAAGAAGCTGCTTCTTTGCTTGCAACAATAAGATGTCCAGTAAGAGATTGCCTTGATGGAGTACTTGGACAATTTACCAAACAGATCCAACTCTCTAAGAGTTGAGTAACTTCACATTCAAAAATATCTTGCTTGTTTCTTTCACCACTGATCTCTTTCTTGAAGTTTCCCAAATACTTCCTATCAGTCCTATAAAACTTTTTCCCACGCAGCCATTTCATGACATTCACGCTGAGAAAAGAATTGTTAGTGACTACCAAACATTAATTTGAATTTAATATATATATATATATATATATATATATATATATATATATATATATATATATAATACTCCAAACATTCTATATATTAGAATGTGCCATTACGCCTAACAATTAAGAAGCTATAGCGTGCCATGACACATATTACCCTTAATAGTGGATACACTAAATGGGGAAACCATGTGTTGTGCAATAGTGTGTAGGAATTTTGAATGGAAAATGCAAGGGGTAAGGTTCATAGTTGATATGTTTACAGTGGACATCAATAACTACGACATGGTATTGGGCATCCAATAGTTGACAATTCTAACGCCAGAGTTAATCGAGCGTTCCTAACTAGGCGAGAAGGTATGCATAAAGTAATGTACTAAGAGCTCTGCACATGATGGTGCAACTAGTAAATAAAAAGAGTGACAGGGAACTCAAGATTGCAAACTGGGTTTATCTCATGTTTTACAGCGTTACAAACAAAAATTAGTAGCACAACAATTTTCAAAAACTAGCAGCTAAATATTATGACCCCTTCCAATTGTTAGAGAAGATTGGGGCAATCGTTTATAAACTTCGTTTGCCTGCCTCTGCTACAATTCACCCCAAAATTTTATGTCACAACTAAAGAAATATGTAGGAAGCAAGAGGGTACAACTACACTTACTACGAGTCTCTTGAATTCACCCTTCAACCACAAGTTATCTTGGAAAGAAAGAATGGTGAAATGGTAGAATCAAACAGTTACTCACCTCCTAGTGCTTTCTAAAGAATTATTTACTCATTGGTTTGGTTAGAAGAGAGGGTAATAAGGTTGATTTCTAAATATGCTTTGGGACATGTATCAGGTAAATAACTTCATAGACTTGCTATATTTGGTAGAACGTCTACCAAATGCTGATGGGACTTTTAGTGGTTGATAATAAGTAGATGGAAAGAAAAGGGGAGTAATGATTAATTACCTTTTTGATGATTCCGATGATGGAATGGCGACCTCGGTGAGAATATTTTTCCACCTTTGTACCTTCTTATTTTCACTGAAATCTTCTTCATCCTTGTCAAAGACAATCGTGTAACTCTCTGTTCGTTCATCTACCTTTGATAGTTCGACATTATAAGAAACAATTGAAAGTGGAAAAACAGTGTTGGGTTTCATCTTTTTAATGAATCCACCAATCTTGCCAAGTTCTTCAGCCCATAAAGGAGAACAAGCATAATCTCTTGCAAATATAATAATTGATAGCCCTAACTCTTTGATTTCCCCCAAGAGACTCGACTCAATTGCCCTTAGTAACTCTAGTTTGTCGCGATCTCGGATAATGCCTCTTTGGATGAGAGCTCTAGACAAATCGGTGAAATTATTGTTAAAGTCTACGTCTCTGAATCTATAGAAAACTTCATGCATCCATCGATTGTAACAGAAGTATTCAGCTAGAGAGTTAATATATGAAGCTTCTTCTTTGCTTGCAACAATAAGATGGCCAATAGGAGATTGCCATGATGGAGTACTTGGAAAATTTTCAAAACGGATGCATCTCCTTAAGAGTCTAGTAACTTCAAAATGAATATTACCCTTGTTTCTTTCACCTAGGATCTTCTTTAGGAAGTTTGGCACATACTCCAAATTTGTCCCATGAAACCTATTCCCAACCGGCCAATCCATGTCATTCACCCTGAGAAAAGAATTGTTAGTGACTACCAAACATTAATTTGAATTTAAAAAATATATATATAATGCTCCTAACATTCTATATATTAGAATGTGGCATGACGCCTAACAATTAAGAAGCTATAGTGTGCCATGACACCTATTACCCTTAACAGTGGTTACAATAAATGGGGAAACCATTTGTTGTGCATTAGTGTGTAGGAATTTTGAATGGAAAATGCAAGGGGTAAGGTTCATAGTTGATATGTTTACCATAGACATCAATAACTACGACATGGTATTGGGCATCCAATGGTTGACAAAGCTAACGACAGAGTTAATCGATCATTCCTGACTAGGCGAGAAGGTATGCATAAAGTAATGTACTAAGAGCTCTTCACATGATGGTGCAACTAGCAAATAAAAAGAGTGACAGGCTACTCAAGATTGGAAACTGGGTTTATCTCATGTTTTATAGCGTTATAGACAAAAATCAGTAGCATAACAATTTTCAAAAACTAGCAGCTAAATATTATGACCCCTTCCAATTGTCAGAGAAGATTGGGGCAATCGCTTATAAACTTCATTTGCCTACCTCTGCTACAATTCACCCCACAATTCATATGTCACAACTAAAGAAATATGTAGGAAACAGGAGGGTACAACTAGACTTACTACGAGTCTCCAGAATTCACCCTGCAATGTCAAGTTATCTTGAAAAGAAAGAATGGTGAAATGGTAGAATCAAACGGTTACTCAACTCCTAGTGCTTTGGAAAGGATTATTTACTTGTTTGTTTGGGAGTGTAATAAAAAAAATTATTTAAAAATATATCAAGATCTGTGTTGGTTTGGTTAGAAGAGAGGGTAATAAGGTTGATTTCTAAATATGCTTTGGGACATGTATCAGGGAAATAGCTTCATAGACTTGCTATATTTGATAGAACGCCTACAAAATGCAGATGGGACTTTTAGTGGTTGATAATAAGTAGATGGAAAGAAAAGGAGAGTAATGATTAATTACCTTTTCGATGATTCCGATGATGGAATGGCGACCTCGGTGAGAATATTTTTCCACCTTTGTACCTTCTTATTTTCACTGAAATCTTCTTCATCCTTGTCAAAGACAATCGTGTAACTCTCTGTTAGTTCATTTACCTTTGATTGTTCGACATTATAAGAAACAGTTGAAACTGGAAAAACAGTGTTCGATTTCATCTTTTTAATGAATCCACCAATCTTGACAAGTTCTTCAGCCCACGAAGGAGAACAAGCATAATCTCTTGCAAATATAATAATTGAAAGCCCCGACTCTTTGATTTCCCCCAAGAGACTCGACTCAATTGCCCTTAGAAATTCTAGTTTGCCACGATCTTGAATAATGCCTCTCTGGACAAGAGATGTATACAGATGGGTGAAATTATTGCTAGAGTGTATGCCTCTGGAGCTATAGAAAACATCATGCATCCATTGATTGTAAAATAAGGATTTAGCTAGAGAGTCAATATATGAAGAAGCTGTTTCGTTGCTTGCAACAATAAGATGGCCAGTAGGAGATTGCCATGGAGTACTTAGAGAATTTACTAAACGGACACCACAATTCTTCACCTTTACTCCTTGCTCATAAGAGTCAAATGACAACTCAAGGTTGTTGAAGGCTTCATTCTTCTGCTCTTGAAGATCTTTCATATAATCAAAAGATAAATAGAACAACCAAAGATGATCTGACACAACTTGCATAGAGTTGCAACCTATATACATTGGCGAGGGATAACTCTCTTTTCCATCGACTTTCAAATGACAAAAGAGAGGACTTTTACCATATGTACTGAATGCAACACATGCAGCAAACCCCATCAACTCATTATGAGGTATTTGCACCCTAATTGAAGATTCCTTACTTTGATGATTAAACCAGTCTGGAACATCATATCCGGGAACAACAATACCAAATCCAGGTCTGGGTAGTGAGCCCTGTATCGTAAAAAAATTGTTACAAGGAGAGAAAGAGAGATAGAAAGAGAGAGAGAGAGAGATGGGGTATGATGAAGAGAAGACCTGGAGGTATTTTTCAAGCATCTTCAAACCCATGTTGTTTTGGCCATTATGCTTGTACAGTTCCCAACAATTAAGACATTTGAACTCTGATCTTTTCATACTCCTTAACTTTATTGGATTTGGAATTTCTTTTAAACTTAAACAACCATCCAATTTTACTTTTTGAACATTTAATGGAACCTCAGGCAATGATTCAAGCATCACGCAATCCTTCAAGGCAAGCTTTTCAAGCCTAGAAAGTTGATTTATGCTTTCAGGTAGGCTAACAAAGTTATTTCTGCTCAGATTTAAACTCCTTAATGATGATAATAAGCCAATATCTTCAGAAACTGCTCCTTCTCGTAGATTGCAATCACGTAAATCCAGTTCTTCTAAGGAACACAGACCAGACAAGGAAGGCAATACTTGATCCGTGAGATTCACCATTAATCTCTTGCATCCATTAAAAGACAATACTTTAAGGTTCTTCAAAAGGAAAAAAGACGCTGGTGGCAGCCTTATTGAAGTTCTACTTGCATCAAACTCCTCCAAACTTTCTACTTTCCCCAAGTTTTCTGGTATGTTCTTAAGCTCAGAGCAGTCAGAGACATCAAGCTTGTTGAGGGATTTCAAACCACTTATGCTACTTGGAATACTTTCAAGGTTCTTACAACTGCTCATGTTCAATAGAACTAAACCAGCCAAACGATTAAAAGATGAAGGTAGTTCTGTAATAGCAGTCCCATCCAAACGAAGTTCCCTCAAACAATTCATGTTTCCTACTATATCAGGAAACTTATCAAGTTTCGAGCAGCCATTAAGAGTGCAAGCTTTTAATGATTCCATTTCAAGGTTGCTTGGGAGAGCCCTAAGACTAATGCAGTCCACAAGATTCACAAATTGAAGCTTCTTGTGACGTCCAAATGATGGATGGACCTCAGATAAACTTTTACAACCTTCTAGAATCAAACTCTCGAGATTCGGAATTCCAGTAAAATCCGGAGTATTGGTCAGGTTAAGTGAGTTGCTGAGATTGATGATTTTCAGATTATTTGAATCCTGCAATCAAGATAGGATAGAGAGAGCAAACATCAAATGGTGGTACTATCCATTCACTATATTTTACTTTTAAAATACTTGACAAAGTAGTATGCTAAAGTTAAAAATAAATTCTTAAAAAAATATTATTTTAAAGTAAAAGACATTTTAAAAAGGTTTCTCAACCATAATATCTAACACTATTTTATTTAATATCTTCTTTATTTCCACTTCTCTATTGTATGTTTTTTCTTCTCTTTAAATTGAAATATTAGGAGAAAAACAAGAAAAAGGAAGTGATGAATGCCTTCTGGTGTTTTTATTTATGGATTATGGAAAAGATAAAATTAAATAGAGAGGCCCGTCAAATTAGGGAGTCTTACCTTACGTTCATACCATAATTGTTCAATACTGCTGCAAGACATGTAGAGCTCAACGAGCTTATCCGGCTGGAAACAAGCCGGCAATGACTTTGAAGGGTAAGCATGCCATTCAAGAAATCGTAGCTTGTTTGAAAGATATTCAGGTCCTTCAGAAACATTCACATTGTGAATTTTGAGCAATCTTAGTTTGGTCATTTTTGAGAAGGCTTCCTTCTTCCACTTTGCCTCTTCTGCTCTGGGCATGTCCAAGAATATTGTTTCTGTCTTTCCCTGTCAACCAAAAGGAAGGATAAGTCAAAATCTATTGCACAGTAGAGATGGATGGAGTGTAAATTATGATAAACCTCAAGAAATCTTATGGATAATGCTCTGCATCAGCTACTCACTGTGTTTTCCTCTAGTGCATCGCAGACATCCTTGTACACGTGGAGTCTACTCCGGCTTCCAGGCTCTTCGGGGGATTCACTACGAACAATATCTTCACCCATTTTCTGTAATAAACTATGCATCGATATTTCATCTCTTGAGACTTTTATAAGAGATTTCTCCATAAGAACATCCATCCCAATATCTGCATGGTATCCACAACTGTTGAGTAGCCTTATTATGCGATCTTTTTTCATCCCCTTCAAGAAACAAGCAATATCTAGAAATATTTTCTGGTTTTCTTTATCGAGGCCATCAAAACTAATACGAAGCACATCAATAATTTTCCTTTGAGGATTGCATTTCATTTTACCAATCGCACTTTTCCATGCACGTATATCTCTTTTGTGCAAAAACGAACCTATGACTTCAAGAGCTAATGGAAGGCCATTGGCATCACCCACGACTTGCTTAGACAAGTCCCAAAAATCTTCGTCAGGTTGGTCTCTATTGAAAGCTTTCCAACTAAATCACTTAAGAGCATCTTCATCACTTAATTCCTTAATCTCGTATATTCTAGTAACGCCATGGCTATCGAAGACACGTGTATCTCTGCTTGTTATGATAATCCGACTCCCTGGACCAAACGATTCATGCTCTGCAGCCAACATTTGTAATTGCTCTTCATCATCCACATCATCAAGAATAAGAAGAACCTTTTTAAGCCGCAATCTACGCTTTATCAAGACAATCCTTCTTGTAGAATCCCGTATAGTAGGAAGCTCCATTGTGATTTCTGAAAGGAGTTGTTCCTGCAAACGACTCGGTCCATCTTTCTCGGCAAAAACCTCTCTCACATTTGCTAAGAAGCAGCTGGCTTCAAATTGCCAACGAATCCTATCATACATGACTCTTGCAATAGTTGTCTTACCCATGCCACCCATTCCACTTATCCCTATAAAGAGAATATCATTTGCTTTTTCGTCCACGTCCATATAATCATTCAATACTTTCAGCCGAGAATCTATTCCAACTAATTTTTTGCTAATTGTTGGCAAAGTGAAGCTTAGTTTTTGTTGTATCCACTCCAAAATCGTTTTAATTGATTGTGACTCATTACTGCATAAAAGGGGTAAAAACATTACTCATGAAGCATGCAAAAATCACTTCATAGAGTGACAAGGGGAAAGAAACATAAAATTTTGTTTCTTGAAATATATGGTTGTTAACGAGAAACTACTCAATCAACCTTCCGAGAAAGATAGGTTCCTGATAATAGCCTCAAGAACAAGGAGGAAAAGGAAAGAACAATTTAAAAAGGATCTAGGATACCGTGGATATACAGAATGATCCTTATAATAGGTAGCTTATTGCACATAGAATAGCGCAATCACCAAGAGAAGCATGCACATAAGGAATAAAAAAAAATTAAGTTTGGTCTTGACAGACAAAATAACAAACTCTATCGTATTTTTGCTGGCCTCTATGTTATCTTTTCATTATTTTCCATGAAAAAGTCGAGATCAATTACCTCAACACTTCTCAAGTTGCCATGTTTATCTTGCAATGATTTGCTTTTATATATCAAAAAACTTTTATATTGAGTATGAAAACTTAACGAGGATATGAATTTATAGCTCTTCAATCATACATTATCGACCCTCCAAGAATAATGATGTAGATCTTGTATTAATAAAATAAATCTACAAATTAATACTTTAGATCTTGTATTATTATTTTAATTTGGGATTATTTTGGTATTTAATGAGATACTGCAGATTTATAATCAAAGAAACATATAAAAATAAATAAATAAATAGAGTAAATGCTATTTCTTAAGAAAGTTTGATAAAAATAACTTCCAAGAATAATGATGTGGCTAATTGCCAAAATGAGCAGTGACTCCTAGTATAACCCTTTTCTATTTCCTTTTGGAAACATATATTTGTTTGAATATGCTAATAATTTATGCTAGACAACTAGATATATCATTATTATAAATAAATAAATAAATAAAAAGTTATATTTCTCACTGAAACAAGACATGGAGGGAGAATAGCGATTTGTGAGACAGTAATAATAACTCCTTCCAAAATAAATAAATAAATAAATGTCTCAGCCTAGTTTACCTGTTCCGAACATCCCAACCAGATATATTGCCCACTGTAGAGAGACAATCTCTCCAGCTTTGTACCCTGTCCGGATTTTCCGAGAACTCTTCTTGATGCTCAATGAACGCCTTCTTATAATCCCCAGTCTGATCGGCTACCTCCGATGGATCCACATCATAGAAAACTGGCAGAGCAGTGTGCCCCATCTCTTTCATGCACTGAACAATCTTGACAAGCTCATCTAAGCACCATGGTGAAGACGCATAATCTCTTGAAAACACAACGATTGAAAATCTTGATTCTTCGATGGCCTGCCAGAGAGCAGGTTCGATGGTCTTTCCTCTCTCTAGCTCCCTATCATCCATGTATACATCGATGCCTCCATCCCTCAAATTAGAATACAGATGGCCAGTAAAGTTATTCCGCGTGTCTTCGCCTCTGAAACTAAGGAAGACATCATAAATCCAGTGGGGAGGAGAATAAGAAGATGAGGTTGCCTTCTGTGTGCTGGTTGAAGCCATGGAAATCCCAGTAGCAATAAGCGAATACTGATTGATTCCTTCTAGTCTTCTTTTTTTTTTGTCGCCAGCCTCAGTATCCGAATTGCCCCGACTAATCTGGTGGTCGCCCTGGGTCGACCCGGCAGTGGCAAGTGAGGTTACCGATGGGTGTTGTTGCGTACACGGGGATTCGAGACCTCGCTTAAGCGGAATAAGCTGCTTATCATTTGAATCAACCCCCATTGGTATTGACTCCTAATTAACTGGCTGGGGATGGTTCAGCAACTGATGAACTTCCACGCCGTTTTGTAGTGCACAATAGCCTTCTCTGAGTTCAAACATGAAACAAAAAGTTAGGAGCAGATTCAAGCTGGGACATAATTCTACCCAAGAAACCAAATTTCTACAAACCGTGCGCGAAGAGTTGAGTAGAGCCTAGAGAGGTGACAGATCTAGCCAGAGCCCAATTCTTTGGAGCAAAAAGTCGTACTGGTAAATGTCCTGGATCTTTGTTTTTTAAGAAAATAATAATAATAATAATAATAATAATAATAATAATAATAATAATAAAAGACTGCAAGCCAGATTACATATTCAATGCAGACGACTTCAAAAGAAAACGCAAGTTTAATCTAACACGCATTGGACAGCCGGCAGCCTGGCACCTTCCTAGCAAAAGTCAGGGTATTGCCTCCGGAGTCAGAAATGAAATACCCAACAACTTTCAAATATAATATCATGTTATAGTGTTTTCCTCCAATTTATTTTTATTCATGATTTTTAATGAATTTTCAAGTCAAGCATTAAAGTAAGAGTTAATCCGTATGGGAAAACTATTGTAGCAGTTGATACAGATTACTGTAGATTATAATAATATGATTATCATTACTCAATGCATTAAAAATAATTATTGATTTTGGGGTAATTTTTGACTTTTCCATGAGACCGATTGATATTTACTGGTTGTTTAGTAGTATTTGTATCTTTTCTGTGTATTTTTTCACATTAAAACTATGACCTTGCTAGCAGACAGTAAACAATTGACAACTCAGGGGTATTTTTGATTTTGTACACTGTTGTAAATATTAAATTAACCATATTATCCTTAAATAAGACAAAAACCAAGAGTAGCCGGTCGGGGTGATTCTGGTATTTCAAATATTTCTAAATAATGAAACTACATTTATAGCCTTTGAAAAGACAAAATTCAGGCGTTGACTGCAGGGGTGTTTAGGTAATTATAGGGTTTTTTTTTGCAGAAAACGGCAGACGCATCTGGCGGATATGCCGACAATTTCCTTTCTTACACACACTTCAGGCGGCGCGTGCGGCGTCTTGCGGTGGTTAAAAATGTTCATCCAATGTCTCACCGAATGCGCAACTATTTTTTTTTTATCAAAGGTAAGTATGTATTAAGAGATCAAAGAATACAACTAACTGAAAACAACGGAGAGAAGAACACAAGGCACCATAAAGGAACATGCTCCCTCGGGCCAAAAGAAACAAGACACCTAACAAGCCAATGCAAGCCTTAGGAGAGCAAATATCAGCTCATAACCCAGCTAAACAGCTGGCAAGCAGGATACAAAACAAAAGGAAAATTAGCTCAACATACAAATGGGATAACACCAAAAGCACAACAACTAGCAACCCCTGAGGAGGAGAGGCAGCACCAGAGGAGTTCTCATCACCAACAAGGAGAGGGGCACCAGAGCTACAACTGAAACCAAGGCCAGAAGCCGACACAGCAAGCCACTACCAAAGATCAAAACCATCTACTAAAGAAAGATCTGAGCCAACAGCACCACCAACCACCCGCAAAGAGAGCAACAAGCAACAAACCAGTCAGCAACCACCCACAACAGCCCACCAAGGTTGACAAGATCAACCCACATCAATGGAGAAGTGATCTTTATCATGAAAGTGAAACACAGTGAAGAATAGGATTTGGAAGCGACGAAACACTTTCGCAACCAAGGAGCAATTACCATAAAAAAGCCTTTTATTACGCTCTTCCCAAATGAGGTACACCGAGATGCCAAGAGAGGCTCTACGCATATGGGAAACCATACTCTTCCCTTTGGAGGATAGAGCGCGAACAACACTTGATAAAGAGCTCATCCGACGATGGATATGCAGCCAATGAACAATATTTGTCCACAAATCTGAAGTCCAAGGACATTGGAAGAACAAGTGACAATGCGATTCCGGATCCTGGCTGCAGAAAACACAGCGCGTGCTGACAGGAATGAAATGCAACCGATCTTTAGTGCGGAGTTTGCCCAGCATAGCAAGCCATAAAATGAAGCAATATTTAGGCATAGACCAATGCTCCCACACCACCTTATCCCAGTGAACCATGCGACCCTTCTCACGGAAGTGATTATAAGCATTAGCCAAGAGGCAACCGGCATCAGCATTCCAGCAGCTCATAGTAGCGATAACAGAGGAGCTACTGCCACAGTCATGAATGAGCTGGTCTTTTAAGGAAATTGATGTTTTCCATAGAGGAGATGAAGCTTTTGCAGCTTGAGCATCCCAAACCGGGTGACTCGGAAGATAGAAGTGATGAATCCATTTAATCCAAAGAGAATCAGCCTCTAGATGAAGATTCCAAATATGCTTGACTAAGAAGCTTTTATTCCGGGCTTTGATATCAAAAAGCCCCACACCACCATCCTGCTTGGGTAAACAAACAGTCTTCCAAGCAACTAAAGATGGATGAGAATTATGAATTTTACCTGTCCATAGAAAGTTTCGGCATCAAAAGACTGCGGTAAATGCCCTGGATTTTTTCTTTTTAAGAAAATAATAATAATAATAAAAGACTGTAAGCGAGATTACATTCAATGCAGACGACTTCAAAAGAAAATGCAAGTTTAATCTAGCACTCCTTGGACAGCTGGTAGCCTGGCACCTTCCTAGCAAAAGTCAGGGTATTGCCTCTAGAGTCAAAAATGAAATGCCCAACAACTTTCAAATATAATATCATGTTATAGTTTTTTCCTCCAATTTATTTTAATTCATGATTTTTAATGAATTTTCAATTCAAGTATCAAAGTAATAGTTAATCCGTGTAGAATAAATATTGTAGCACTAGATACAAATTATTATGAATTTTAATAGTATGATCATCATTTTATCCCTTAGTGCGTTAAAAATAATTGTTGATCTTGGGGGTATTTCTGACTTTTTCATGGGATCGGTTGGCATTTAATGATTGTTTAGGGGTATATGTGTCTTTTCTTGATTTTTGCACAGTAAAACTATGATTTTACCCCAGATAACAGATAGTAAACAAATGACAACTCAGGGGTATTTTTGATTTTTTACACTGTTGTAAATAGTAAATTAACCATATTACCCTCAAATAAGACAAAAACCAAGAGTAGCTGGTGGGGTGATTCTGGTATTTCAAATATTTCTAAACAGTGAAACTACATTTATAGCCTCTGAAAAGACAAAATTCAGGCGTTGACTGCAGGGGTGTTTAGGTAATTGTAGGCTTTTTTTCTGCAGAAAACTGCAGACGTGTCAGTTGGATGCGCCGACAATTTCCTTCCTTATGCACACTTCAGACGGCGCGTGCAGCGTCTTGCGATGGTTAAAAATGTTCATCCAATGTCTCACCGGATGCGCAATTATTTTCTCTACCACATGGTGATGCGCGTGTCGCCGCACGATGGCACTACAAGTGATGGTATAATGTAAAATATCAAACAATAAATATGCAAATACAATATGAAAGTATACGAATGAAGTTTGTTATGAGAATGTATAAGTGTTTTTTATTTTAAAAAAAAAAAGTGTGTTACGAGAACATAAATATGATGTGAAAATATATGAATGAAGTTCATTACAAGTACACAAATACGATCTAAAAGTGTGTGAATGGAGTGCATTAAGAGAATTCAATTATGATAATAAAACTTAAGTTGGTCATATTAGTGAAGTCTTATTGTGTAAATTAAAATTGACCGCACCAGTGGAGACTAATTTTAGTAATTTGAGCTAGTTGTAGAGAAGGGCTAAAAAATTTTAATTTTTTTTGTTTTAAATAACTTTTTTTAGTGTTTGTAGCTTATTTTGAAGTGCTATATTAAAAACAATTTTTAAAAAATAAAAAATATTATTTTAAAACCTTTCTAAATAAAAATTATTTTAAAAAATAACGGCAATCATACTCTCAACCACCACCCTTTGAATTATCAAAATTAATCAATAGGTGCAACATTGATGTAAGGACATACCACTAATGTAAACCACCGACCTAAAAGTATAAACCAATATAAGTAGAGTAAATTGAGATTAAAAAATAAGAATTTATAATAATCCAAAGGAAATCTTTTATGATTTTGGGGAGAGATTCCTCAAAAAATTATTTAAAAATACCAAATAAATAAATTAATAAATGGATACACAAACAAAATTAATTGTTGGCTAATCATGCAAAATCTTATGATAGTTTGCGTAAAACGCATTTGCCAAAAAACAATAAAATGAAAAATGAAATAAACTATTTTTATTTGGCGTGGAGTTTCCTATTATATTATAATGTGATTTGGAAGGAAAAGAGGAAATAGTTGTACGTGAAAAATACTAACAACCAGATATTATAAGGAGTGGAAAAATCATAAATAAGATTAAAAAAAAATATACTCCTCTCTCTACTACTTAACATGGTCGACACCATTAATAGGAGATAAAAGCTCAAAATTTCTCAGAAACAAAAAAAGAAATCCTCGCCTCTTCTCTCTTTCTTTCAAAGTTGGATAATATTTATTTGGGAGTGTAATTGAACTTATTTTTCCTATAGAAAAGTATCAAAATAATGTTATTTTATTATTTTTAAGAAATTATTTGACTTCAGCACATCAAAATAATATAAACATACCAGAAAAACTTAATTTATATTACAAAAACAAATATATATTGTTTTTTAATTTTTTTCAAAAATATTTTTAAAACGTAAAGTTAAACAGGTATATGAAGTAACGGTTCATTAGAAGAAAATACAAGTCATGTCTACAATAATAATTAGTTTTTCAAATTGATATATTCATTTGATTTTTATCAAAATCAATGTTCAAGTAATAATTCATTGTAAATGAAAAAGAATAAAAATTGCATATATTAAATTAGCAAGTCCTATTATCATCAAACTAAAATTTAAATAATAACTCAGCTAACATTCTTCAAAAGATTTGAAATAAAATTTTATTTCTAACAAAAACAAATAATGGATTGGATGCGAGCTCACTAATTTAACACCTAATGTTACCTATTAGATGAATTTGACAAAAATCATACAAGATACAAAGCAAGTTGGAAAATCATTAACTGAAATTGAAACTTTTTGACAAACATCTCTATGAATAAAATAATTACTAATTTAAAATGATTTAATTATGTGCAGTAATTCATCATAAAGTACATTAACAAGTTGTATAAATTATTATGAAAAAACAGAGATTATATAATCATCACATAAACCTATGCAAATAGTTGTATTATACTCTATTCTGTCTTCTAGGTGTTTTGTTTATACAAAAAAAAAAAAAAAACGAGGAATAAAAACTATTTCAAAATTATTAGCTAGGAGTACGTGCCTTATCGTTTGCTATTAAAAAATAAAACATGAGAAAGTAGAAACCACATTCAAAGGATGATGAATTTCTATCGTAGATTCACAATCATAGAAAATATATACAAGAGAAAAACAAATTATTATTATTATTATTATTATTATTATTATTATTAATATTAATATAATTAATAATAATAATAATAATAATAATAATAATAATAATAATAAAACATTAGGTGAACACATTGAATACGAACAACATCAAGTTTTTTCCTTAATTTTTTCTTTTTTTATTTGACACATTTTGATTTTATCTTTTCTTTGTTTGATACATTTGTGTTAGGTTGATTTAGTTTAGACTTAATGATTTGTTTTAGCTAGCTTGATCTGTCTCCTGACTTTTCATTTCATTTCAATTTTATATTTTTAAATTCAGGTTTGCCTTGGTGGTTTATTTTAGTTGACTTGGTATATGGTTTTAAAGGTGTGGGGAAACAAGTTAGAGAATATGTTGATACTTGATTTGACAAATTCAAAGTTGTTTTCATTGATTGAATCCTTCCAAAAAAAAATCATTTGAATTTATCAGTTTGATACTTTTATATGAGGTTGATTTAGGGTAGAACTTGGTTATTTGTTTAGTTTGGCTTTATATTGGATCCTCGTGATGTCATGAAACAAATTTGATGCTTGATTGAAGCTCAATTTGGAAAAATTAAATTAAATTTTATTTTTTTCTTGATTAAATCCTTTTATGGATAATTTAACAAGTAATTGATGAAATTTATAATAGAAAAAAAAGAGAATTAAAATGAAAAGACAAAGAAACGTCATGACCAATCTAAAATTCATGCAAAAAAACACTTTATTTAAAAAAATATATATATATATTTTTTTAAATAAAGTTCTTAAATTTAGAGGGGAGGAATAACCTCATTGGAAAACAAAGAAGAAAAAAGAAAGTTGTTGATAAGCAGTATTTTAGCAATAAAAGTTGACAAATTTGTTAGAGATATTAGATGTTTGACTGTTTCAATTGTCTAAGAGTTTATGAGTTGTTAGGACTCTAGTTTACTGTTAATAACTCCTATTGTTTAGGAGATCATGTTGTTGCTCAGATTAGTATTTGACTATTTCCTAGTTAAACGTTTACCACGATCTTAGGTCTGTTAAGATACGTGGGCTGCTATTTCATTTGTAATGGCTTTATAATCCAATCCCTTTTTTCATTCAATAATTAACAGATCACTTCAAAGTTATTCACTTTAGAATTCATTTGTTCAAACAATTTGGTATCAGAGCTTCTAATAGAGCCTGAGTGTGAGAGCTAGAGAGAAACACGAAGTTCAAAGAGTGAGGCGAGAGACAGAGAGAAACACGAAAGTTCAAAGAGTGAGGCGAGAGACAGAGAGAAACACGAGAGTGAAAGAGTGAGGCATGGCTGCAGAAGGGAGTTTTGTTCAACCAACAATTCCAAAGTTTGATGGTCATTACGACCATTGGCCAATGTTGATGGAAAATTTCCTTCGCTCGAAGGAATTTTGGAGTCTCATTGAAGAAGGAATTCCAGTATCAGGAGCAGATGGGTCAGGGATAACAGCAGCCCAGAAGAAGACAATGGAGGATCAAAAGTTAAAAGATTTAAAGGTCAAGAATTACCTTTTTCAGGCCATCGATCGAAACATCATGGAGACAATTCTTGTCAAAGACACGGCGAAGCAAATCTGGGATTCCATGAAATTGAAGTATCAGGGATCAACTCGAGTAAAACGAGCCCAGCTGCAAGCCCTAAGAAGAACCTTTGAAGTCCTGCAGATGAAGGAAGGAGAAGGGGTAAATGATTACTTTGCTCGAACTCTTACGATTGTCAACAAGATGAAAATACATGGTGAAAAAATGAACCAAGTAGTCATTATCGAGAAGATTTTGAGATCTATGACTCCAAAGTTTGATTATGTTGTTTGTTCAGTGGAAGAATCCAACAATTTGGACATGTTAACCATCGATGAATTACAGAGCAGTCTTTACGTTCATGAACAAAGAATGAAGGGGCATGTACAAACCAGTGAAGAACAAGCTTTGAAGGTTACCTATGAGTATAAAGCTGATGGTAGTAGAGGAAGAGGACATGGAATGTTCAGAGGCAGAGGAAGACAGGGTTTCAACAAGGCATTACTTGAGTGCTATAAATGCCATAAACTAGGGCATTTCCAATATGAATGCCCTAGCTGGGAAAAAGCTGTACACTATGCGGAGGCAGATTCAGAAGCAGATAAAGAAGAGGAGATTCTCTTGATGGCTCATGTTGAAACCAACGATGAAAACAGGGAAGAAGCCTAGTTTCTTGACTCAGGCTGCTCAAACCATATGTCAGGAAACAAACATTGGTTTGTGGACTTTGATGAGGAATTTCGCCATTCAGGGAAGCTGGGGAATAATTCCAGGATGCCAGTAATGGGAAGGGGAAACATCAAAATAGAGATTAGAGGAATAATTCAGTTGGTGACCAATGTGTTTTATGTTCCTGAGCTTGCCACTAATCTACTGAGTTTTGGTCAGCTACAAGAAAAGGGGCTGGTCATCTTGATTCAAGGTGGAGAATGCAGGATTTATCATCTCAGGAGAGGTCTTATAGCACAGACTCAGATGACAATGAACAGAATGTTCGTATTGCTTGCTAAAACAAAAATGCAAAGCTCAAATTGTCTTCAAATTGCAGCTGAAGATGTCACTGACCTTTGGCATCGAAGATATGGCCACTTGAACAACAAGAGTCTCAGAACTTTGCATTCCAAGCAACTGGTGAACGGGCTGCCAGAACTCAAAGCTGTTGAAAAAGTGTGTACTGTCTGTAATATTGGGAAGCAACATTGTGGAGCCATACCAAAGAAAAGTCAGTGGAGGGCCTTGCGAAAACTACAGCTAATACACGCTGACATTTGCGGTCCAATCACACCAAGCTCAAATAGCAACAAGAGGTACATCTTGAATTTTATTGATGACTTTAGTAGGAAGAGTTGGGTTTATTTTTTGTCTGAAAAAAGTGAATCCTTTATATGTTTTAAAGACTTTAAATGCCTTGTTGAGAAGGAAGTTGGGAGTAATATATGTTGCTTAAGAAGTGATTGAGGTGGTGAATTCACTTCGTATGAGTTTCAAATTTTTTGCAAATCTCATGGCATTAGAAGACAGCTTACGGCAGCATACACCCCTCAACAAAATGGGGTTGCAGAGCGTAAGAACCGAACCATCATGAATATGGTTCGGTGTCTACTGACAGAGAAACAAATGCCCAAATTTTTTTAGCCAGAAGCTGTTAGATGGACAACACATGTGTTAAATAGAAGTCCAACAACAATGGTGGTAGGCAAGACCCCAGAAGAGTGCTGGAGTGGAATCAAACCAAATGTGGATTATTTTCGGGTTTGGGGATGCACTGGAGATGTTCACATATAAGACATTAAGAGGTCAAAGCTGGATGACAAGAGTTACAAATGTGTTTTTATCGGGTACAGTGATGAGTCCAAGGCTTACAGATTATTTGATCCAATTGCCAAGAAGATTGTAATTAGTAGAGATGTTATGTTTAATGAAGGTGACAGCTGGAATTGGAAGAGAAGTGAAGAAGAGATGCAGCTTGATGTACTTGACTAGGGAGATGATGACTATGAAACTGATGTGCATGATTTCAGTCATTCAGATGAAGAACATGCAGATGAAGATGAAGAACGTGCAGAAGAGGATGAAGAAAGTGCTGAAGATATTCAAGATGAATCATCTACTCACAATCAAGATGTTTCATCTTCTCAAAATCGAGATGCATCATCTGCCCACACTGATTCACATGAAGGTGGTGGAGAGATTTCTTTGCTTAATCCACCAAGAGTAAGAAGAGCACCCAGTTGGATGCAAGATTACGACAGTGGTGAGAATTTGACAGAAGATGCTCTGCAAAATCTTTCTCTGTTTACTCAATAAGGAGATCCAACTTGCTATGAAGAGGCTGTCAGAAATGAGAAGTGGAAGGATGCAATGGATTTGGAAATAGATGCTATTGTAAAAAACAAAACTTGGGAATTGGTAAATCTGCCAGTGGGAGCAAAAAAAATTGGTGCTAAGTGGGTATATAAAACTAAGCTAAATGAAAATGGAGAGGTGGATAAATATAAAGCGCGTTTAGTGGCAAAAGGCTATGCTTAGGAGCATGGGATAGACTATAATGAAGTGTTTGCTCCAGTTGCGCGGTGGGATACAATTCACATGGTTTTGGCCGTGGCAGCCCAAAAAGGTTGGATGGTGTTTCAGCTGGATATAAAAAGTGCATTCTTGCACGGAGAATTGAAGGAGGCTGTTTTCATTGCGCAGCCGCAAGGATATGAGCAACAAGGCAGCGAAGAGAAGGTGTTTAAGCTCAAAAAAGCTTTATATGGCCTAAAGCAAGCCCCTCGAGCCTGGTACAGCAAAATTGAGAATTATTTTCGCAATAAAGGTTTTGAACGATGTAATCATGAATCTACTTTGTTTGTTAAAACAAAAGCTGGAGGTAAGATTTTAATTATAAGTCTCTATGTTGATGACTTAATCTTTACCGGTAATGATGCATGCTTAATTGAGAAGTTCAAGTGTTCAATGAAGTCTGAGTTTGAGATGACGGATCTAGGATAGATGCGATATTTCCTAGGGGTTGAAGTTTTACAAAGTGCAAAGGGTATTCATTTGTGTCAAAAAAATATGCCAATGATGTTCTTAATCGATTTGGTATGAAGGAGTGCAATTCAGTCAAGAACTCGATTGTGCCTGGTTCAAAGCTGACAAGAGAAGGTGGAGGGAAGAAAGTTGACGCAACTCATTTTAAGCAATTGGTTGGTAGCCTCATGTATTTGACAGCTACCAGACATGATTTGATGTACAGTGTATGTCTCATTAGCAGATATATGGCAGACCCAATAGAGGAGCATTTGATGACAGCAAAGAGGGTGCTTCGATATCTAAAGGGAACCGTGGAGCTTGGTCTATTCTATGCAAGAAGGGTGCATTAGAGTTATTTGCATATACGGATAGTGATTATGCTGGTGACTATAATGATAGAAAAAGTACTTCAGGGTATGTATTTACACTAAGTGGAGGAGCTGTGGCTTGGGCTTCGAAGAAACAACCTGCTGTAACTCTTTCTACAACAGAGGCATAATATGTTGCAGCAGTAGCATGTGCTTGTCAGAGTATTTGGATGAAAGGAGTGCTCAACTATTTCAGTCCTATCAAAAGTGAATGTATTACTGTATTTTGTGATAACTCATCTGCTATTAAGTTATCTACAAATCCAGTGTTACATGGCAGGAACAAATATATAGATGTGAGGTTTCATTTTCTGCGTAATCTCACAAGAGATGCAGTGGTTGAATTGAAGTTTTGTGGTACCAATGAACAACTTGCAGACATTATGACTAAGCCCTTGAAGTTAGAAAGTTTTGTGAAGCTTCGGGAACAACTGGGACTGAAGTTCTTGGCCGAAGTAAACTGATTGTTATTGGCAATTCTAGTTTAGGGGAGGGTATGTTAGAGATATTAGATGTTTGACTGTTTCAAATGTTTAAGAGTTTATGAGTTGTTAGGACTCTAGTTTACTGTTAATAACTCCTATTGTTTAGGAGATCATGTTGTTGCTCATATTAGTATTTGACTATTTCCTAGTTGTTTGTTTACCACGATCTTAGGTCTGTTAAGATACGTGGGCTGCTATTTCATTTGTAATGGCTTTATAAGCCAATCCCTTTTTTCATTCAATAATTAACAGATCACTTCAAAGTTATTCGCTTTAGAATTCATTTATTCAAACAAAATTTGTATTTATTTTTATTTAATTAAGAGCTAGATATATATATATATATATGTGTGTGTGTGTGTGTGTTTTCAATGAAGTGAAATCATTTTTTTTCTAATAATATAAAATTATTATTATATAATTACATAAAAAATATTTAAATAACTTGTCGGAACATGACATGAGATAATTTAATATGTATTTTATTTTAGTTTTTCAGTTAATAATCACTAAATTTTTTTTTATTATTTATTAATGTATATATATGTGTGTGTGTGTATTATTAAATATATGTATAAACAACATTAACAATTAATATAATACAAACTTCCACATTCTTTTTCTACATCTATAATCAAATTGCTTCATTTCGCAACGGGAAGATAATTTGCTTTAAGCAAAATAGACCTAGATACCAGGTAGCCACCGCTTTACACGTGTCAAAAGGATAAAAGGACAACGCATGCTTGAGTTAATGGCGTCACGACAACTTCTTTTCTTTTTCTTTTCTGTCGAACAAATAGTCAACGCTCGAACCCGCCAACCAGGTGGGGTTCAGAGGAGCAAAGATTTCCGCACATTTCAAGGACTGTAGCGCTTACGTGGTCTTAATTGATTGATCCACCAATGAAATTATAATTAATGTTGTTTAGAGTCAGATTTTGAATTATGGCACCAAACCTTATTCCAAATACAAATCTTGGAAGGGGTAGAAATTGTGCGAGAGGATTATTCCTTTATATAACAATAAATTTTGTAAATAAATATTAAGGTGCAGTTGACCTTTCCATTGAAATAATATATATTTAATTATATAACAATAAATTTTGTAAATAAATATTAAGGTGCAGTTGACCTTTCCATTGAAATAATATATATTTAATTATATAACAATAAATTTTGTAAATAAATACGCCTTCTTAGTTATATTTTGTGAAAATATGAAGAAGATGCATGGTAATTATATATTTTTTTTTATAAAGGTAATTATCTAATTTGCAATTTTTTTCACACTTTCACTCTTTTTTCAAGTTTCTTCTTATCTTTTCTTTTAATCTACTTCCCTTGTTATTTTCATGGCAAACAACACAAATAGTAATTCTCATATCTAGATCCCTCAATCCCTATAATTTCTAGGGATAATATTTTTTATCTGAATTTGATTGAAATCACTTAAATTAATGATTATTTAGATATTTATCTTATTTTATGGGTGCTGGATAGAATATAAATATTATTAAACCCAACCTAAAATCTAATTTAAACCTAACTGGATATGTGTGTGTGTTATTATATTATTTTATGTTGAATAATAACTAATAATCAAATAATAACTATTCATATTAACAAAAAACCTAAAGGCATCGCACAATTACTGTTCATTACTGTAGCACCAGACCCACGTGCACTGTGGAATCGAGATTTTATCCGGTGTTGCGCGCGAGTTCGTCCGCCTTATTTTTTTTTGTTTTATCCGTTTCTGAACAGTGTAATGGCGATTCGGTCCCTCGATAAGGACAAAAAACGGTTGAAGGCTGGCGGGGTGCGGAGGTAATTGCGTGCGTACGGACCGATCCGGTTCGGTCCGCCCCGGTCCGGTTTGGTCCGCCCCGGTCCGGTCCGCCGCACTTTTTTTTATTTTAATATTTTTTGAAAATGGCTAAATACGGATATAACCCCGAATAAGACAAAAGTGATGAATAACGCGCAGGGGTGTTCCGGTAATTGACCAATGTTTTTTCTTATTTTTTTCGAAATACTGTCGGCGCGTGTGGGACACGCGGCCGACGGTATTCCGCTCACGCCCTGTTCAGAGCGCGCGTGCGGCGTCATGCGTTGGCCAAAAATGAGCTACCGACGCCCAGATAGCTTCACCGCCGGCTAGTCTGTCTCCCGGTGAAGCGCGTTGTGTGAACCGGTGTCCGTGTACACGGCGGTGGACGGTTAAAGCCGTTTGTTCTGTTTCTCTCTCCTCTGGACACAAACGTACAGGACAGGCCCCCATGTTCTTGGACTTCGAATTTTGTGTGTTCTTCAGAGGAGCAACCAAATTTTTGCTTTGCAGATTGCTCCCTTCCCTTTTAATTGAGTCCTTCGATTGAAATTAATTAAATGTTAATGTTTCACTTCGGTCCTCCTTCTTTTAATTTCCGGATTGAGTTTAAAAACCTTAATATATTTGGTCCGGAATTTGTGGTTTGTTCAGTTTTGTCCTTTGATTAAAATTGATAATATATTTGATTTTCATTTCGACCCTTATACTTTTAATCTTTGATTTTAATCCCTATAGTTTTTTTATATTTATAGAATAATCTCTGTTTTTGGTCATGTATATATAAATATGCTCTTAGCTTTGGTTTTTAATTTTATTTTTTGTTTATAATCACTTGAAAATTGATAATTTTTTTCCTACCTTTGCTCTTTAATATTTTTCACCTAATAATTTTTTTTTTCTATTTTTTTTTATTTGATCTTTTGTTAAAGTTTTTACAATTTTTTTAGTCTTTTATTTATTTTTGTTTCTTTCATTATTAACATAATAATAATAATAATAATAATAATAATAATAATAATAATAATATTAATAATAATAATAATAATAATAATAATAATTTAATTTTTTTTTTCTTACTCTTATGTTTATGTTTTTTTGTTTATAATAATAATGATAAAAATTTAATTGTTTTTCTTGCTTAGTCTTTTGCTGTTGTTTTTTTTTTTCTTCTCATAATAATTTAAGAATTTTTATTTTGTTGGCAATAATAGCAATGATAATTTTTTTTAATTTAAGTTTTTTTGTGTGGTCTTTTGTTAAAAAATTTAAGATTTTTTTAGTCTTTCATTTAGTTTTGTTTCTTTCATTATTAACACAATAATAATAATAATAATAATAATAGTAGTAGTAGTAGTAGTTGTAGTAGTAGTAGTAGTAGTAGTAATAATAATAGTAATAATAATCAATAATAATAATAGTAATAATAATAATAATGGTAATAATCATAATTTAATTGTTTGAATATTTATTTAATATTCATAATGTGTGCGATCTAATATTACTGGGGAAAAATTCAACTCATACAAAAAAAAATGACAAATTTACCTAGGTTATCTACAATCAAAACATATACGAACCACTTCTTATTTTGATTGTTTTATAAAATATGTTAGACTAATATATGTTTTAATATTTATTGAATATTATCGCCTAAAAATATATAGAGAGAGAGAGAAAAAATGACCTAGGATTTTTTTTTCAAAAAAAAATAATATCAATATGCTTAAATACATTTAATATAATAATATGATTAATAAATCTTATAAAAAAAATATTGGCTTTGAATTTAAATTTTATATTCTTTTGTTTAAGTTTATTTCTTATTTTTTTTTAATATTTTCATTTCTAATATTTCAAATCTAATATTACTAAGGAAAAAATACAACTCAAAAATACAAAAGGTTGACAACTTTACCTACATTATCAACTCAATTTTTTTTCTTTTGACAAATTTATCTAGATTATCTACAATTAAAAAATATGTGAATCACTTCCCGTTTCGATTACACTGTTCCTTTTAGACGACAAATGAGTCATTATAGGACGAAAAAAAAAATTATTTCTTAAAAAATTAACACTTTTTTTTATTTATAATGTGTCATATCTAATATTATTGGGGAGAAAAGGCAACTCAAGTTATTTTCAATTAAAAAATATACAGACCAATTCCCATTTCGATTATACTATTCCTTCTAGGTGTGGGAAAAAATTATTTGTTACATATGTTATCTATTATAATGTTACTAATTAAATATTTAAACAACTAATTACAACATGTAAAAAAAAACAATTAGTTTTCTACATAGAAAAAACCCTAGCGTGATGCGCGGGCAAGCATACTAATTATACTACGCAAAATACTCATTTCTAACATATTTTATCTATTGCAATTTTAGTGATTAAACATTGAAATAACTAATTATAGCACGCAAAAAATATAAGTTTATTTCTGGGAAAAAAAATCAATATTTTTATGTATAATGTGTCCGATCTAATATTACTGGGGAAAAATTACAAATCATAAAAAAGATTACCTACATTATCTACGATTAAAAAATATGCAAACCACTTTCCATTTCGATTATACAGATTTTATCAATTATAATTTTATTAATTAAATATTAAAGTAGAAAAATACAATACATATAAAAGCAATCAATTTTCTACATAGATAAAAAAGCCCCGGCGCATCGCGCGGGCATATCGCTCGTGGATACCTATAATCCAATGGAAATGGTATATAATGTACCTGGAGTTAAGGATAACGGAGTTGGTTACAAGTCAAAACCTTTAAATATCAACAACACCACCAATATGAGGAGAACCTGAAACCAAAACAAAGATGAAAACTAGAATATCAATGCTCTCCAATCTCTCTTCAGTCCTTTTGGATTTGTACTTAATTTGTTCTATTCCATGCTGTTGTAACAAAGTTGGTCATATGATATTTATTGGAAGGATTTATTCATATTTTCTCCTTTCCAATTTGTTTCTTTTATCTGGTAAGAAAATCATGAAGCATTGGGCATCTATGTGCTTTCATTTTCATTGGATAGCATTATCAGATATGTGGAAAGACTTCGATACTCGCGTGCTGCGATATAAGGTCATATTCTTCTTTATCCACTCATATTTTCTCTTGTTCAATTTTCTAGTTGGATTCTTTAGCTATATTTTTGTGGTTATATGTTCAGTATAAACATTACTATTGTACTCAGGAAGCCCATGGAAAATTTTAACCACTTACAGTTTTATATGAACATTGCTATTTTTTACCTGCATGCGTAACAAGGATCCGAGTTTTCATTCACGTGGTTGAGCAATGTTAATTTTCGGAGGCTGGATTTATGCCTTACTTTGAGATTTTGTTTAATTTCAGGTACATAAAACACATTGTCAAAAATTATCGTACCTGTTTCAATTTCAACATCCCCTCTACCTTCTACATCTACATACTACCTGTTTGTAACTTTTACTTTGGATTCGTAATTTGAATCCACGGTTTTAAACATCTTCACATCTACAGACATATTATTAGTGCACCCATTGTCAACAAGTCAGTTTGAATGTTTTACCTCTGTTTTGCTGCACTTCGGTTCTACCGTGGCCATATTGTTCATCTTCTACTTCTAAGATCTCTGCAATGGAGGCTTGTTTTGCAGCTAATGTGTTTTTGAAGAATTTTTGAATGTGCCCAAACTGCTTGCAATTTCTACATTGTGCATTCTTGAGCCCACACCATGACTCAAGATGATTAATTTTATCGAAGTGTTTGCAAGGAGGAAATTGTTCCTTTCTTTCCTTTCCTCTTGCGTTGCTTTTATTGGGAAAATTCTGACTGTGTTGCCAATTTTTGTTCTGCAGGTTTCTTCCAGTTTCTCTTCTTCCTTCATGACTGTCTTTGGAAGAATTCTGGGTTCGTGTTCTTCCTCTAAATCCAACAGCGAAGACTTCTTTACTTGCACCTTCTTGTCTGTAGGGTTCGTGTTCTTGCCAATTTTTGTTCTGCAGGTTTCTTCCAGTTTCTCTTCATCCTTCATGACTGTTTTCGGAAGAATTCTGGGTTCGTGTTCTTCCTCTAAATCTAGCAACGAAGGCTTCTTCATTTGAACCTTCTTGTCTGTAGGCTTGCCTCTGTTCTACAACCTGTAGAGCATTGATTAAATCTTGGAGACTCATCTCCGCAAAGTCTCTTGAGTCTTCTAAAGAACAGATTTTGTTCTCAAATTTTTCAGCCAAGCTGACAAGAACTTTTTCAATCACTCTCGATTCTTGAACATCTTCTCCTAATAATCTCATTTGATTAACCAATTTTGAGATATTACAAGAGAATTCTTTGATGGTTTCTAACTCTCTCATCTTTAAACCTTCAAATTGCCTTTTTAGATTCAACACCTGCATTTTCCTAGATTTTTCATCACCTTGAAATTCACCTTTTAATTTATCCCAAGCTTTCTTAGCAGTTTCACAAGTCATGATCCTTGCGAATATTTCTTCACTTACTGCATTATGGATGCACGTAAGTGCCTTGAATCATTTTGCTTTTTCTTCGTTGAAGAACTTGATTTGTGCAATTGTAGGATTGTTTCCCAAAGGATTTGGTTGTTTATCATTCTCTACAATCTCCCACAAATCAAAAGCTTTGAGATACGTTGTTATTTTCACAGCCCAACACCATAATTTTATCCTGTAAACACAGGTGATTTTGATAAAAAAAAAGTTGCAAATCCATGGAGAACAAAAAATTCCTAACGATCCACCTGTTACTCTTTGGTTTTGCAGTAAACAGAAACAATTGTTGTTTTCCGTTTTTCTTCTCTTTCGTTACAATTTTATTGAGTAACTTGATTGAAACAAAGAACAGAAGGGGTAAATAGTTGTTGCAGTCAATTACATATCAATCAAATGGCAGAATCAAGATGAATTTCGTGATTAATTTTGCATACTCTCGTGTTTCACTCACATTCCCTTCAAAGTCAAATTACTTTGAAAAATTCTCACTTTTAATTCTCTCTCGTGTTTTACTCAACTCCCTTTTTAAGATTTAATTCTGCTCTGATACCAGCCGTATCATGCCTTCCAGTCAATATAGAATGGCCTCCATCGACATCTTCAACTTCAAGTCTTAATGATATAGATCCTTTTGTTGATTGGCCTCCAAGACCAAGTGGCACTTCTAGTGGTTCTGGAGCTTCTAACAATGGCTCAACTGGAGCACAGCCAAATAGTTATAGCTCAAATATGATCGCGAATATTATAGCATGTAATTAAATAGGAAATATTGTAATCTCTTTATTATGTGGTAATCTCCACCATTACTATTGTATGTTGCCCTACACATATATATAGAAAGGATTGGCTAACTATTAGGTTAAGCCTCCTAATTCATTCTCAACTTGGTATCAGAGCCCTATTCCATTAGGACTCTTTTTTTCTCTCCCACAGCCGGCCCTAATCTCTTCCTCCCCATGGCTTCCTCTGCTGCCGCCGCTGCTGCCACCTTCCCTTCCACCGGCGCTGACTCATCACCGGCCAGCCATGCTCCTCCTGCTGGCCGAGAGCTTCCTCCACATGTGGAGAATGTGTTTGACTCTTCTTCCTCTCCTTTGCCTCTCATGGGAACACAAAATTCAGCAATGGTTCCCCTATCAAACACTCATCAAATTGTTTCGTTGAAGCTTACGAACACCAATTATCTTTATTGGAGAATGCAAATGAAGCCATATCTCCTTGGTCAAGGTGTTTTTCACTTTGTTGACGGCTCCGTGCCGTGCCCTCCAGACTCACTCGCTTGACGCTACGGATGCAACTTCTTCTGCCATTAGCCCTTCCTTTCTTCGTTGGAAGCAACAAGACCAACTCATTTTGAGTGCTCTCCTCTCCTCTCTTTCCGTTGATGTGCTGCACCTTGTGGTTGATTGTTCCACTTCGCATTGTGTTTGGCGAACTCTTGAGAAGGCCCTTGCCTCTCCCTCTAATTCTCGCATCATGCAACTTCATGGCTCTTTTCAAGACCTTAGGCAAGGTGATGCCTCGGTTAGCATGTATATGCAGCAAGCCAAAGCATTGTTTGACGAATTGGGCTGCTGCGGGACGTCCCTATGTCCCTTGAAGACTTCAATCTCTATGTGTTTCGTGGGTCTTCGCGGTGAGTTCAAAGACTTGGTTACTAGCCTCATAACCAAGGCCGAACCTCTCTCCTATGCTGATCTTCACAGCCCACTGCTCACTCACGAATTTTTGCACAAAAATTCGCTCCATTCAATGGCTCTCGGCGCTCCATCCTCACCTCCTCGCCGCAGCAGCCCACCACCGCTGCCAACGCCACAAAAACTCAGCCAACCATGTCATGGTTAATAACAACCGAAACAGGGGGCGTTATAGAGGTAATTGGCGTCCCCAATTACAACAGATTTTCAGGCCAAAACAGGGGCCAATCTGCCGCCAATTCATGGCAGCGAAAGCACCGGCGCAACTCAGCAGACTTCGAGCCGAACTGGGGTGGTCTGGACAGCAGCATGTGCGCTGTCAATTGTGCTCTAATTTCGGCCATTCAGCTCTTCAATGCTCCAATTTTCGTGGCAGCACACAGCAGCCATCTCGCTCATCTTGCCGTTGCACATGATTCGGCTGCCGCCAATTGGGTTCCGGACACCGGCGCGAATCAACACGTAACACCGGACCTTGCAACTCTAACCGATTCTCGCACCTTATCTTGGTAACGATTTCTTGCATGTTGGTGATGGTAAGGCCCTTGTCATATCCCATGTTGGACGTTCTATTTTACATTCCCCAAAACGCATGTTTACATTGACTAATGTTCTTCGCGCACCTCACATTACCAAACCGTTGTTATCCTGTTCAGTAAATTCCGTCGTGATAATCATGTTTATTTTGAATTTCACGATTCTGTGTTTTATGTGAAGGATCTCGTCACCAAGGAAGTTCTTCTTTCCGGTCGGAGTCATGATGGTCTTTATGTCCTCTCGGAGTCTTCAGCTACGTCAATTCCTCAAGCATATTTGTCTTCTTGCATTTCCGCGATCGCCGACTTGTGGCATCGTCGCTTTAGGTCATCCAACTCCTCGTATTTTTGAATTTATTAGTTTCCGAAAATAAAATTGTTTGTACGTCTAGACGATCGTTTACTCAATGTCAAGCATGTCCCTTAGGAAAATCGTCCCGCTTTGTCATTACGACCGACGGGTCACAAAACATCAAATCCACTTGAATTAATTTTTAGTGATGTTTGGGGACCTGCTCCTATGCTTTCCTCTGATGGTTTTCGTTATTTCGTTATATTTGTTGATGCGCACACTAAATATATCTGGTATTATCCCCTTGTTGCGAAATCTGATGTATTTTCCACGTTTCAACGTTTTCAAACTCTTGTTGAGCGTCAGTTTTCTCGTAAAATTAAATCTGTTCAAACTGATTGGGGTGGTGAATATCGAAAATTAAATAAATTTTTTGAAACCATTGGTATTCACCATCGCCTCATTTGCCCTCATACTCATGAACAAAATGGCACAGCTTGAACGTCAGTCATAGGCATATTGTCGAAACCGGGTCTAACCCTTCTAGGCCGTGTCATGCTCCATTGCGCTATTGGAATTATGCTATGGAATCATCGCTTATCTTATTAATCGCATGCCTACTCTTGTCCTCCAAAATAAATCTCCTTATGCATGCTTGTTTGATCGCACTCCTGATTATAATTTTCTCCGTATTTTTGGGTGTCTTTGTTTCCCATTTTTACGTCCATATCATGCTCATAAATTAGATTTTCGGTCTTCTCCATGTGTGTTCTTAGGTTATAGCTCGTCTCATCTTGGATATCGCTGTCTTGATTTAGAGTCTGATCGTATCTATATATCCCGTCATGTTCGTTTTCATGAAAGTGTCTTCCCTTTTAGGAAATCTGAACAGGTAACAACCGCCCGATACCATCCACTACACCTACCTACCTTCCATCATTGCAACCTCCTCCATACTTGCCTACCCATACCCAAATCACCAGAAATACCAACCCACCTTTGCCCGTTGTTTCATCTGACCCTGCTTCACCATCCCGCACTGCCATACTATCACCACATGCTTGTCGTTCCACTGATTTGTGTGCAGGAACAGGTTCAGATGTGCGTGTTTCGAGAGCAAAGACACTCTCGGTCCGAAACCGACCCGACAAAGAGTTCACCACCACTGCGGTGCAGCCGAGCTCCGCCCGAGTTCACCTCCCTGGTCTAAAGCTTTGTGTTGATCTCTCATCTTATCCTCTTCAAAGCACACTCCGTGCAGTGCATCGCTGCTCCTTGTCCCGTTGTCTCCACACACCCCCATGGTTCTTCGTCCGAGACAGCCCAAAGACAAAGCATTGATCACCACGGCAGCCTCCTCTTCAGACACCTTTCGTCGGGTAGATACTCCTCCCTCACATGAGCCACTTGTTTTTAATGATGCAAACAGATATGAGGCTTGGTATAATGCAATGCGTGAGGAAATTCAGGCACTCCGCGCAAACAGCACATGGACTTTGGTGCCGTTTCATCCATCCATGAATGTTGTTGGTAGCCGATGGGTCTACAAAATTAAACGCAAATCTGATGGTAGTATTGAGAGGTATAAGGCACGCCTGGTGGCAAGGGGCTTCACTCAGCAGGAAGGTATTGATTACTCAGAAACTTTTAGTCCTGTTATCAAACAGGCAACGGTACGCTTGGTTTTCTCCATTGCAGCTTTCGAGTGGTTGGAAAAATTCATCGCCTTGACATTCATAATGCCTTCCTTAATGGCGTACTTGATGAAGAAGTTTACATGAAACAACCTCCGTGTTTTGTTGATTCTCGCTCTCCCGAGTCATGTATGTCGATTGCATAAGTCTTTATATGGCTTAAAACAGCTCCACGAGCATGGTACACGCGTCTCGAATGACTTCTTATTGTCCATTGGTTTTCGTGCTTCTAAAGTGGACACCTCATTGTTTATCTTCTCAGTTGGTAGCGACATTTGCTATCTCTTGGTTTATGTTGATGATATCCTGCTTACGGGTAATAATGCTGTTTTGCTGCAACGACTAATTCAGTTATTGAGCTCAGAATTTAAACTTCGAGACTTGGGTGATGTTCATTATTTTTTGGGGGTTGAAGTTCAGACTACTAGTATGGGACTTATGCTTTGTCAACATAAGTATACACTTGACATTCTCACGCGAGCTGGTATGTTATCTTGTAAACCTGTTGACACCCCTATTTCGGCATCCAAAGCCAACATTATGCCAGATTCTTTGTTTCCTGATGCTACTCGTTTTCGGCAATTGGTTGGTGCTCTTCAATATCTCACTTTCACACGTCCGGATATCTCGCTTTGTCGTTAACGTGGTATGTCAGTTTATGCATGCTCCTACAGAATCTCATTGGGCTGCCGTGAAACGCATCTTGCGTTATCTTCGTGGTACAGCATCACATGGTTTACACATTACTCGCAGCTCTTCTTTTGCTTTACATGGATTTACTGATGCAGATTGGGCAGGTAGTATTGAGGACAGGAAATCTACGGGTGGTTACCTTGTGTTCTTTGGTCAGACGCCGATTTCATGGAAATCGGGTAAGCAACGCACTGTTGCTCGGTCTTCGACGGAAGCTGAATATAAGGCCTTAGCAGATGGCACGGCTGAAGTTATTTGGCTTCAGTACTTATTAACAGACCTTCAGATTCCGACCACCTATGCTCCTATCATTTGGTGTGATAACCTTGGCGCCACATACTTGTCCGCAAACCCTGTCTTTCATGCTCGCACAAAACATATTGAGATTGATTATCATTTTGTCCGAGATAGAGTTGCGAAGAAAGAGATTCAGATCCGGTTTATTTCCTCCAAGGATCAACTTGCCGATGTTTTCACTAAGCCACTTCCGGCTCCTTCATTTACGGCTTTCAGGTTCAAGCTTCGGGTTGATTCTCCACCCTCAGCTTGAGGGGGCGTATTATAGCATGTAATTAAATAGGAAATATTGTAATCTCTTTATTATGTGGTAATCTCCACCATTACTATTGTATGTTGCCCTACACATATATATAGAAAGGATTGGCTAACTATTAGGTTAAGCCTCCTAATTCATTCTCAACTGCGAACACACCCAACATTATGAATTTGCAGAACAAGGGAGATATCAGCTGGGCCTTCAACAACCAAAGTTCATATGATCCATTGAAACCAACTCAAGGCACTTCTGCTGTGAATTTTGGTAGTTTGAACAGTGGTCCTAACCCCCCAAAACTCTATCCGTTTCTTGAAACAGAAGCAGAACACATCAACTTTGGGTTCATATAACAACACAAAGTCAACAGATCTTGCATCCATATTTGGTTCCAGCAAGAATGAGCAGACTGCACCAAAACTTGCTCCACCCCCGTCAACTGTCGTGGTTAGAGGAAGAGGAAGAGGGAGGGGTGGCGCATGAACCTTGAGGTCTAGTTATGCAAGGCCGCAATTTGAACAGCCCTCCCTTCTAGATCTGCTATAATGAGTTGGAATGTCTTTACCATATGAAAAGAGGAAGAAGAGATCTGGGAAGTGCACTTGTGAAGTAAATTCTTCCAATTTGCAGAGTGTAGAGACGGCCATGTTATGTCAAATGTTGAAGATCCAATTTCTTAATGGATATGCAGCCACATTAGGTGTTGAAGATTGTGTTGTTTGTTATTGATTATTGATTGTGGCTGTGAGTTGTTTGTAGTATGTTGTGATTAATATAAACTGTAAACAATATTTCTTTCCTCACTTTGTAATTTTGTTCAGTTGAGATTTTGATAACGGGAATAGTTTCGACAGGAAAATTGTATTCTTCAAACATACTCAGTCCCAACTGGTAGAAATAATAAAGATGGAGTCTGTTGGAGATTGGTAGGCATTCTACTTGGTGATTCGGTATGGTGTCTTTTCTTTTAAAAAAAATGATTATCAATTGAAAATCAATTAAAAATATTTTTCTTAAAAAAAAAGTAACACCACACGTGGGGTTCTGACCGGATTTTAAACCACAAAAATTGGAAATGTAATTGAGTTTTGGCTTTTTAAACTATAAAAATTAAGAATCTAAAAAACTAATATGTCTTGGACGAGTCTTGTATTTTTTTTTAATAAATCTAAAAAATATATAATAAATTTATGAATATTAAGTCTACATTAATTTTTTAATTTTTTGATGTGAGATAATTATATATAATTTACATCAATACAAGTTGTTTCTTAACTCTTTGATATAGAACAAGTATACTATCTTTTTTTTTTCCTTTTTTTTATGTGGAACTACACTACAGTTAATGCTTTATATATACATGAGTCAATTGCTCAGAGCTTCGCCATAGTTAGAACAATATTTTTTTTAAATTCAAAAAAGAATCTTAAGAGTGCGAGAATTTCTCCATAATTCTATAAATAATTTGGGCATAATTTTTGTAAAGTGCGAGTTTCTAATAAAATATATAAATTTTAAATCTATATGAGTTTATTTGTTTAATAGGTTTAAACAAAAAAATGAATGATATTTTTTTAAAATAAAAACTAATGTTAAGCAATACAATTTTAAAAAATAATAAGACAAAAAATAAAAGATAATATTGACCCACAAAATTATTTCAAACCATTAATCCAAGATATTAGATCTGAAATACTATACATAGATAAGTTGCAATATTCAATTCTTAATAATACAACATCAAATGATGAATATTTCAATTATTATTATCATTGTTATCATTATAATTGTTAAATTGTCACAATCATTATAGCTACAACTATTACCATTAATGTAATTAATTAATGTTCTAATTATTATTGACATCATTATCATTGTCACCATCATTATTGTTATTATCGTTGTCATCATTATCACAATAATTATTATGATTACTAACACCATTATTGTTATTAATATCGTTAAAATTACCATTAGTTATTATCATTATTATAATTGTTTTTGTTATTATTGATATTTTTAATATTATTTCATGAATTATTGTTATTATTATCATCATAACCATAATTATTAATATCATAAGCACTACAACTATTACAATAAATTATTATTGTTATCATCATTATCATTAATTTATAACAGCTAAAATAATGGTTGTAGTGTTTATGGTATAATAATAGTGATTATTATCAATAATAATTCACTGTAATGATTGTAGCGCTTATGATATTATAGTAGTGATTATTATTATTGTTATGATAATAGTGATTTATTATCATGATTATAAAATCTAAAAATTATTAAATTATCCCAAAAAATAAAATAAATACCAAAAACTTTACCAAAAGAGCAAGAAAGAAAATAATAAAAAAAAACTAAAATTATTGTTGTTGTTGTTCTTCTTCTTCTTCTTCTTCTTCTTCTTCTTCTTCTTCTTATTATTATTATTATTATTATTATTATTATTATTATTATTATTATTATTATTATTATTGCGTAAACAATGTAAATAATAAAATTATCCTCAAGAATAAAATAAAAAAACCCAAAAACTTTAAGAAAATAGCACACAAAAATTAAAAAAAAATTACAAAACCAAAATAAATATTATTATCATAAAAAAATCATTTGACTTGAAGACTAAATAAAAATAATAAAAAAAACCAAAAAATAGAATAACATGAAAAAAAAATGAAATATCAATTTTAAAATGATCATCAACACGAATTAAGATTTAAGGACTAAATTGAATAAAAATAAAACCTCAACAAAGAGAAAATAATAAAAATAAAAAACTAAAACTAAGAATATAGACACATAAATATGAACAAAAAATAGGGACTACTTGAGAAGAATCAAAAAAATTAATGGAATTAAAACCAAATAAAATATTAAAAGAATAAAGGTCGAAATGAAAATAAAATATATAATCAATTTCAATTGAAAGACATAATTGAAGCACATCAAAACTTCTATAGAAGAAATCAAGATGAAAAAACAAATCAAAAAACCAAGGACTGAAATACACAAATCATAAACAAAGAGAACTTGTATGCATTTTTGGTTCTAGGAGAGAGAAAAGGAAAAAAACAATCAGTTATCGACAATTTTCCGACCACCATGAATCGATATGCGCACTACCATGGTAAAGAGACCATGACCATGCATTCATGAGTTGGCTGAAGAACATTTTGAGCCATCGCATGACGTTTCACCCACTGTTAGTATGACGTGGATGGAAGAAAACTATTGGCATGTCAGGCAGACACGCCAAAAGTTTTTTCAGAAAAAAGGTATTAAAATATTAAATTACCAAAACACGAGTCCGTCCTAATAATGAAAAAAAACATAAAAATTATAAAATACCCCCAAGCCAACTCTTTGTTTTTGTCTTTCCCGAGGGCAAATTAGTGTTTTCATCGTTCATAAAAAAGAAAAAACCAACAATACCCTTGTCGGCAACTCTTATTTTTTATGTCATCCAAAGGAAAAAGAGTTATTTTATTGTTTATCAAAAAAGGAAATGTCTATAAAACCCTTACCCAGTAAATGGTTTTTTGACTGATTCCAGGGGCAAAACCGTAGTTTTCTTGTTTAATAGAAAAAGAAAAAATACAAACACTCAAAACTCAATAACTAAATTTTATAAATTGAAGGGCACGACATTAATTATATTGTTACAGTGAACTATGTCTAGAGATACGGTGAATAGTCGACATGGTTTAGCTTTTTTTTAATTATAATCAAAATGCAGTTTCTCTTGCAAAAGAGGATTGTACGGGTGTTCGGTAATATAGTGTAGGGTATTTTAAAAAAAAATATTTATCAATGAAAATATGTTTTTTAAATTTTGATATTAAAACATTAAAAAAATGAGTAAAAGCTAGCATATTATGAAATCCAGATGAAGGCGTAGGCAATGGTATTGATGCTATAATTAGAGAAACACCGTTGATGATTGAGTATAAAATTAGAGGTGAGTCATAACACCCACGTTACTTGCTTGCTTGCATATGGATATTCAATTATTATTATTATTATTATTATTATTATTATTATTATTATTATTATTATTATTATTATTATTATTATTATTATTATTATTATATGGATGCTGTGTACCAAAAGATGACTGCAATATAAAAACTGAAAAGTGAGCAAAAACTAAAAAATGACAATGAAAGAGCATGTTAATTAATTGCTGCCCAACAACAACAACAATAGAGGGAAAGAACAACAAGACCCGACAAAGTAACCATTCCAATCCACAATTAATTTAGATTTTTCTTTAATATTAATTGACCCGGCCAAGAGTGCGCATCAATCCTTTAACTAGGTTTCATAATTATGATGAAAATTATTCAAAAACACCTGAAAAAACATTAATATAATGAATGTCATTCTGTCTAGATACCCTGTAAATTTAACAGTACAGTACCAAATATCTTTGCAACCGGCGTTTCTAAACATGGAGAATGAACTATCATTATTGATTATTGTTTCTTAATGTGCTCACCATATGTCAGGGTATGCATCTATTGTAGCAAAATCAATCTCCCGAATGAATCCAGTGATAGGAATCCCAGCTTCACAAGGCTAAAAACAATGGATCGTGAGAGAAGTTCCATGAAAATGTTGAAAAGAAGGAAAGTAGTATTATAAAAATAAATTTGGTTAAAGGGAACATGAAATTAGGGGAGAAGTAGCAGAAATTGCTGAAGATGACGGTTAGAATCCCTGTGATCAGTGGCTTCGATGAGCACACACACTCATCCTCCCAAGTTCCTAAAGCCAATGACTGCCTGCCGTTGCGTTTATCTTTCTGTAGTTGATAGTCGCAGAGAGGCCGACCTCATGATTGAATATATATTATGTTATACTCCTTTGGGTTTTAACAGAAAGGGTACGAAGGAAGGTGGGGTAAAGTGTTTGAGATATGCATTGCAAGTCTCGGGTTCTAATCAGGACATACTTATCTTGTAAGAATCTGGAACAGCCGGAGTTTTACTCGCTTAACTCGAGCCTTTAAAGAATGTCTAATGGGAGGTGGGGTTTCCTCAAATTCCAATCAAAAAAGAAGTTGTAACAAAAAGATATGTTAACCATAAATATTAGTTTTTATTTATTTTCCAAAAAATCTAGAGTTTAAACCTCTATTTTATTACCAAAAACAAATAAAAATAAAAGGGTATGTTTTATAGACAAGTTAAAGTGACATATTTCCTCCATATATATGTGTGTGTGTGTGTGTCCCCTGGAAAATGAACATGAACGCAAAGAAGAAATTAATTGTGGGAAAGCACTATAGCAATCCACACTGTTTTGTGTTTTGTGAGAACAAAATACAATGTTTTTCTCACACCATTTAAAATATAAGTAATATGTGAGAGAAATGTTATATTAATAATAATTTCACATTAACTAAAACAAATATATTTTCATTTCTACAAAAACATTTAGTCAAGAACCCTAACCCAAAATTCATAAAGAAAAAATCATGTAATTTAACCATAAAGTCAAGAATCTTTTAGATGCATATGAGAAACACCATACCAAGAGAGATTTAAGATCCTAATAGCTTATGAAATCACAATCTCCTCCTCTCCTCTTTCTCTTCCTACTGCTGCCAACCCAAATACTACTTTTCTTCCACTTTCTTCTTCCAATAATGCTCCAAATCCTTGGGTTTTTAATGTTTGAATGTTTTGGTAACCCTTAATCTCACTTTTACTTTGAAATTCTTCTTCAATTGGGTAAGAGAATATCAAAATCTCCCTCTCTTTCTTCCCCTCATTCTACTGGAAATGAGAGAAAAGAGGGGTATTTATACTCCTCAATTTCACTTATTACACTAAAGCCCCCCATTTTCTTTAAATGTTTTCTTTTTACCCCACATATTCTCTTCTTATAATTTAAATCATAATCTTTACATTTATTTCAATTCCACCCCCACCCCCCTCTCAACTTATTTTATTTATCTTTTAATTCATTTCTTTAATTTAACACTTGCATTTATTTCCCGGGGTTTACAGTTTTACTTATTTGACAAAGTAGTATGCAAATGTTAAAAATAAATTCTTAAAAATAAAAATAAAAATATTATTTTAAAGTAAAAAACATTTTAAAAAGCCATGTCAACCATAATATCTAACACTACTTTAGTTAATATCTTCTTTATTTCCATTTCTCTATTTCTTCTCTTTAAATTGAAATATTAGGAGAAAAAAAAGAAAAAAGAAGTGACAAATGCCTTCTGGTGTTTTTTTTTTTTTTATGGATTATGGATAAGATAAAATTAAATAAAGAGGCCGTCAAATTAGGGAGTCTTACCTGACATCCATACCATAATTGTTCAATACTACTGCAAGATATGTAGAGCTCAACGAGCTCATTCGGATGGAAACAAGCCGACAATGACTTTGAAGGATAAGCATGCCATTCAAGAAATCGTAACTCGTTTGAAAGATATTCAGGTCCTTCAGAAACATCCACATTGTGACTTTTGAGCAATCTTAGTTTGGTCATTTTTTATAAGGCTTCCATGCTCCACCGTGCCTCTTTTGCTCTGGGCATGTCCAAGAATATTGTTTCTATCTTTCCCTGTCAACCAAAAGGAAGGATAAGTCAAAATCTATTGCAGACTAGAGATGGGTGGAGCATAAATTATGATAAACCTCATGAATTATAGATAATGCTCTGCATCAACTACTCACTGTGCTGTCCTTCAGTGCATCACAGACGTCATCCTTGTACACGAAGAGGTCTACTCCTGCTTCCAGGCTCTTTGGGGGATTCACGACGAACAATATCTTCACCCATTTGCTATAACAAATTATGCATCGATATTTCATCTCTTGAGATGTTTATAAGAGATTTCTCCATAAGAACCTCCATCGATATATCCACAATTGTCTAGTAGCCTTTATTATGCGATCTTTTTTCATCCCCTTCAAGAAAGAAGCAATATCTAGAAATATACTCTACTCTGATACATGAAGGCCATCTAAACTAATCTTGCTTTTATAAATCAAAAAACTTTTTGGATTTTATATTGTTGATTTTTTTTTCAAAAAAATTATTTGACATTACACTTTACACTAAAAGCTAAATGAGGTCGCTGTTATACTGTAGCCAAATCACTGTAGCTTTAGACTTAGTTTACTGCGGATTACAATAGTGAAATTAATATGTTTTGTTAATATGTCCAATATCCCCAAACTGATTGTGAGCGTGGAAGTGGCTCTACTGGTTGTCTGCACCCATGGCATGCGAGAGGTGCAGGGTTCGAACCCATGCATCTCCACAGATCTATGTGTTGTTTTAATTTTTTTTGTTTATCATTTTGCTACTTTTTAACAAATATCTTCTGGTCGGTGGATATACGTGGTGTTTGACACTGCGTTTCAAAAGTATTTTTAACAATAAATTAAAATTTTTTATTTTTATTTTTTACTTAAAATTAAAAAAAAAAATTGGTATCTTTAGATCATTTTCATGTGCTCATGTCAAAATGATTTAAAAAAAATATATATTTCATTTTGATGCATTTCTGAACGAAAAACACTTTCAAAAGCAACCGCAACTGTACTCTCAAACAAGCACATAGTCAGTCCACTAAACTCGATAAATAGATTTTAATCAATACCATCTAGGGGATATTCTAGCTATAAAAATAAATAAAATAACTGTAAATTATTATTTAACAAATTTTGCGAAATTGTGCAATTACACTAAAAACTAAATGAGGTCGTTCTTTTACTGTAGCAAAATTAATGTAGCTCTAGACTAAGATTATTGTGAATTCTAATAGTGAAATTATTATTTTACCCTTCTGCGCACATTGATTTTAGCTTTGGACTCGGGGGTATTTTTGTTTTTTCGTGTATCTGGGCATAATAAAATAACCATAATACCCTCACATACGACAAAAATCAACAGTTTCCGCCGAGGTTATTAAGGATATTACACAGTTTTTTTTTTTAATATGTATAGATACAAATATACTTTCATATAAGACAAAGCGGAACAGTTACCGCCAGTGTTAGTAAGGTAATTGCACAGTTTTTAAAAATGTTTAAATATGGATATACAATGAGAATGATAATCAAGATAATTCACTAATCGATGTTGTTTTTGTTAAAAAATAACTTTTGCATCTTTTTATGTATGATATTTCAGATCTAATATCATATTAATAAAAAATATACGAAGCTACACATAGACAAAACAAATGGAAAAAATAGGTTAAATTATATACAAATAAAAAATATATGAGCCACTTGCCCTGCGCTTCACCACAGATAAAACCAAATTTTTTAACATGTCAAAAAATATGAATGGTTCTTGATTTTTTTTTAATAATGGTATATATCTGAGTGAAATAAACAGTCTACAAGACTTTCAGTTATTTAGTTTTTTAATATATTCATTTTATTATAAATAATGCATTTAAAATAATGAAAAAGATTATATTCAAAGTTATTTCTCTTAAAAATAATTATATATTATGATATTTATTTAATATTAACACCTTAAAAATATAACAAATAACTAATAACAGAAGATTCACTATACATGCATAAGAGAGGGTTTCACTTGCATTTCACATTACCAAAGTTGAACTTACTCTGTTTTTTAACCAAATCTGCATTTAATACAAATATAAATTACAATAAAAATTAAAAGTCAAAACTATGAGTATAGATATATAAATACAAATAAATAATTTAGAATTATACCAAAATTACTAGAAAACTAAAGAAATTGAAACTAAATACGGAAATACAAGAATAATAACGGAAATAAAAAATAAAAAATTACATATGTTGAAACGAGACAAAAAACAAATTCTCGCTGCAGCGGAGCACAGGACAAATGTCTCATATATATTCCTTAAAATATACAAAAATTAATATTTATTTTTTTGGGACTTTTTTTCTGTAGGTCTAATAATTTCTTAAGGCTAATAATATTTATTTTTGTTTTGTCATTTATTTTAATTTTTTGCTTAATATTTTGTTATAATTTTTATTTTTTTATTCTTTAAGGTAATATTTTTTTATTATTATTTATGCAATAACTGTAATAATAATTTTATATGTTTTTTTTTCAAATGATTGTTTTAAGACTAATAATATTTATTTTTGTTTTGTCATTTATTATATTTTTTATTTCTTTTATTCTTTGAGATAATTTTGTTTTTTTCATTATTTATGCATTAATAATAATAATCATTTGAGATGTTTTTTCAAATGATTTTGTTAAGGCTAAAATATTCATTTTGTCTTTTGTCCTTTATTTTATTTTTTTGTTTACTCTTTAGTTATAATAATTTATTTCTTTTATTCTTCAAGATAATTTTGTTTTTTTTTCATTACATATGCAATAATAATAATAATTTGAGTTGTGTTTTTACTTGCTTACTCTTTTGTTAAAAAAATTGAGTTTTTTTATTCCTTAGGGTAAGTTAATAATTTTTATTATTTTAATAGTACTAATAAAAATAATAATTTAAGATATGATCTTGATGGTAATAGTGACATTAGAAATTATCAGGATAATAATGATTAGAATTTATTGTAATAGTTATAGTGCTTATGATGTAACTAATATTAATAAAAACAAAAATATTGGTTATCGTGATGATTACTGTCGTAATAATGATAACTATTATAACAATATTGTCAGTAATAATCAGAATATTACTTATTTACAATGATGATAAATTAAAATGTCATAATAATCAAAATAATTCATTAGTCGATGTTTTTTTTTTTCAAAATGGACTCTTATGGCATTTTCATGTATGATATTTCAGATTTAATATCATATAAACAAAAAATATACGAAGCGACAAATAGACAAAACATGTGAAAAAATAGGGCCAAATTATTTATAATGAAAAAATATTCGGGTCACTTGTCTTGCGCTTCGATGCACATATACAACCTACTGATTAAATAATTATCCGAACATTTCGGACCATAGCAATATTCAATCACTTCAATACTCAAAACAAATAACCCATTTGAAATGGATTTTGTCGATGATAATTTAACTAATTAAATTTTTATTTAATCAATTAAAACACGCACAATAATCAATTAGTTTGCTACATCAAAAAAACCCAGTGCAGCGAGCAGGCAAGAAAACTCGTATAATCTAATCGCAAACATATCTTATATATTGTCATTTGTAAAGCTCGCCATGAAAACTCAATCACTTGCTTATTATTATATGTTGCCACTTGTTAAATTGATGATGATAACACAACGAGGATATGAATTTATAGCTCTTCAGTCATACATTATCGACCCTCCAAGAATAATGATGTAGATCTTGTATTAAAAAAATAAATCTACAAATTAATAGAAGTCACGTCTACATTAATAATTAGTTTTTCAAATTGGTATATTCATTTGATTTTTATCAAAATCAGTTTTTAAGTAATAATTCATTGTAAATAAAAAAATAAAAATTACATATATTGAATTAGCAAGTCCTATTATCATCAAACTAAAATTTGAATTATAACTCAGCTAACATTAGATGGATTGGATGAAATAAGATTTTATTTTTAACAAAAACAAATAATGGATTGGATGCGAGCTCACTAATTTAACACCTAATTTTACCTATTAGATGAATTTGACAAAAATCATACAAGATACATAACAAGTTGGAAAATCATTAACTGAAATTGAAACTTTTTGACAAACACCTTTCTGAATAAAATAGTTACTAATTTAAAATGATTCAATTATGTGAAGTAATTCACCATAAAGTAAATTAACAAGTTGTATAAATTATTATGAAAGAATAGAGATTATATAATCATCACATAAACCTAAGCAAATAGTTGTATTATACTCTATTCGGTCTTCTAGGTGTTTTGTATATCCAAAAAAAAACGACTAAAAGCAATTTCAAAATTATTAGCTAGGAGTACGTGCCTTATCCTTTGCTATTAAAAAATAAAACATGAGAAAGTAGAAACCCATCTCAAATGATGATGAATTTCCATCGTAGATTCACAATCACAGAAAATATATACAAGAGAAAAACAAATTATTATTATTATTAATGCAATTAAAAAAAAACATTAGGTGAAAACACTGAATACGAACAACATCAAGTTTTTCCCTTAATTTTATCTTTTTTTATTTGACACATTTTGATTTTATCTTTTCTTTATTTGATACATTTGTATTAGGTTGATTTAGTTTAGACTTAATGATTTGTTTTAGCTAGCTTGATATATGATTCTCACCGTGTTGGAAAATAAATCTAACATTTTGTTCATGTTCAATTTAAAAAAATCAAAATCAATTTTGTTATTTTTTTTTATTGAGTGACCTCAAGGTTTTTCTGTCTCATGACTTTTCATTTCATTTTCAATTTTATATTTTTACATAAAATTGATTCAGGTTTGCCCTGGTGGTTTATTTTAGTTGATTTGGTATATGGTTTTAAAGGTGTGGGGAAACAAGTTAGACAATGTGTCGATACTTGATTTGAAAAATTCAAAGTTGTTTTTATTGATCGAATCCTTCCAAAAAAAAATTCATTTGAATTTGTCAATTTGATACTTTTATATTAGGTTGATTTAGAGTAGAACTTGGTTATTTGTTTAGTTTGGCTTGATATTGGATCCTCGTGATGTCATGAAACAAAATCGATGCTCGATTGAAGCTAAATTTGGAAAAATTAAATTAAATTTTATTTTTTTCTTGATTAAATCCTCTTATGGATAATTTAACAAGTAATTGATGAAATTTATAATAGAAAAAAATTCAAAAATAGAGAATTAAAATTAAAAGACAAGGAAACCTCATGACCAATCTAAAATTCATGAAAAAGTCACTTTATTTAAAAAAAAATATTTTACCATGACCAATTTTTTGTCATGTTGATATGGCATTTTCTTGAATGGCTGAGTCTGAAATAACTTTTATATTAGTTTCTTTGTTGAGAATATCATGTTAATTTAAATTTTTACCTTGGCAAGTTTCATTGGCTTTTCGGACAATATTAATTTCCAGTCATCCTTTCTCTCTGATATGGAAGTAGAACAAGGGATTTTTCTTCATACAATATATATATATATATATATATATATATATATATATATTTGAATTAAGATTCATTAATGTCTTAAAAGCTGGAAAAGCAATTTGATTTCTTAATATCTATTGCAGGATAAAATTGACTATGAGCTATCAACACTTCCAGCTCTTATTCCTGTTCTGAGTACTGCTGCGGGCGAGACACTGCTGCTGCTTGTGAAGCATGCTGAACTTGTTATCAACAAGGTAACTATACGTGCTGTTCTTGTGCACGATGGATTGAAAGATGTGTTGCATATAGAATTAAGTTGCATCTAGTGCTCAAAGTTTTTGATTTTATCTATATTTTATTGGGTTCAGGAATATGAAAAGATTGCCAAATTGAAAGGGTTATTAGTTCATCTTCATTTTCACCTAGTAATTGCATGGAGGCCCAAGAATAGTATTTGGTTCATTAGACCTGCTCATATGACTTCAGAGTTTTTTTGGAAGGATTTATTAGCTGGTCATATGATATTTATTGGAAGGATTTATTCATATTTTCTCCTGTCCAATTAGTTTCTTTTATCTGGTAAGAAAATCATGAAGCAAAAACTTCTAATTTTAGTGGCTATCTCGTTGCAAAATGTAAGGGGATTATGAAAAGCTTCTTGTTGAACAAGTCTCAACAAATTATTATTCTAATTTCTGTTATTCATTAGCCACTTATTTTCAGTCTCATACTTTTTCTTAGTTGAAGGGGCTTAGCAGTGCCTAGAGCATTAGGTACCTAAAACATTTGATCCTCTCAACTAGCTAGTTAAGGAATGCATATGGGGTTGGAAATTTTCTTTGAAACCTTTATAAAACACTCACTTGTTGATGGTTTTATCTTTTATTATATTTTTTTATAAATGAAAAACACCAAAATCCTTTTGACATGCATCTGAATTTTGATTCTTGATAGGAAATCGGAGTGTTATTGAGTTTCCTTCTCCCTTTACAGCCTTACCCCATTCCTTATAGCCTTTTTTTGTTTTTTAAACACATGACATTGAGAATCATTGTTTAAATACCTTGCTTATTTCAATACAATATTTGATACTAATGTTCTTTGTTATGCAACTATTGTAGACTAGTCAGGATAACTTGATATCCCATGTTCTGCCCTTGCTCGTTCGAGCTTATGATGATACGGATCCACGCATTCAAGAGGAAGTTCAGGTGACTGCCATCTGTATGAATGTACACATCCACACACAATATGGGGCATCTATGTGCTTTCATTTTCATTGGATAGCATTATCAGATATGTGGAAAGACTTCGACACTCGCGTGCTGCGATATAAGGTCATATTCTTCTTTATCTATATTTTTGTGGTTATATGTTCAGTATAAACTTTACTTTTGTACTCAGGAAGCCCATGGAAAATTTTAACCACTTACAGTTTTATATAAACATCGCTATTTTTTACCTGCATGCGTAACAAGTATCCGAGTTTTCATTCATGTGGTTGAGCAATGTTAATTTTGGGAGGCTGGATTTATGCCTTACTTTGAGATTTTGTTTAATTTCAGGTACATAAAACACATTGTCAAAAATTCATGGAAAATTCTCGTTACACCTATTACTTTTGCAGTGCATGCAGGTCGAGAGAACCCTTAAATACAATTAATCCAACCGTGAACCACTCACCTTTGACCCGTTAATTATTACCAAAAATCGAGTGTTCCTTCCCCTATCCCTTCAGATTCTTGGTTCTACTAATATAAGTCCTTTTAGCCATTAATATACAGTACGGTGTTTTCTTCTGCATGAGCCACAACTCTGTTGTTTCGACAAATCTCATGCGATATTTGACAAAAAGTAAGCTAGCGCACACAAAATTCTTGTCAAGGAATGAATGATTTAGAGGGTGTTTTAGGGGATTTTCTATGGGGTTTCTCTATTATTTCTCTTGCTCTCTACTTTCTTAGAAGACTAAGAAAGGCCATTTCTATGGCCTCGTTAAGCCTTACATCCCCTCAATCTCCTCCTCCTCCTCCTCCTCCTCTCTCATGGGTTAGCCAGGTTTTTCTTGGAAAACGAAAGGTCCCTTTAATCACAGACGATTCAAAAACAAAAGCTCTTGTGCATGATCAAGAAAGTCACGTTTCACAGTAGATCGGTCAAAGTGGTGACATGAAAAGTACAGGTTTGGGTTTTGAAGAGAAAATCATGCGAGAAGTAAACAAGTAACCCATGTTTCAATTTCAACATCCCCTCTACCTTCTACATCTACAGACTACCCGTTTGTAACTTTTACTTTAGATTCGTAATTTGAATCCACGGTCTTAAACATCTTCAAATCTACAGACATATTATTAGTGCACGCATTGTCAACAAGTCAGTTTGAATGTTTTACCTCTATTTTTCTGCACTTCTGTTCTACCGTGGCCACGAACAATTGTTCATCTTCTACTTCTAAGATCTCTGCAATGGAGGCTTGTTTTCCAGCTGATGTGTTTTTGCAGAATTTTTGAATGTGCCCAAACTACTTGCATCTTCTACATTGTGCATTCTTGAGCTCACACCATGACTCAAGATGATTAGTTTTATCGAAGTGTTTGCAAGGAGGAAATTGTTCCTTTCTTTCCTTTCCTCTTGCATTGCTTTTATTGGGAAAATTCTGACTGTGTTGCCAATTTTTGTTCTGCAGGTTTCTTACAGTTTCTCTTCTTCCTTCATGACTGTCTTTGGAAGAATTTTGGGTTCGTGCTCTTCCTCTAAATCCAACAGCAAAGGCTTCTTCACTTGAACCTTCTTGTCTGTAGGCTTGTCTGTAGGCTTGTCTGTAGGGTTCGCGTTCTTGCCAGTTTTTGTTCTGCAGGTTTCTTCCAGTTTCTCTTCTTCCTTCATGACTATCTTTGGAAGAATTCTGGGTTCGTGTTCTTCCTCTTAATCCAGCAACGATGGCTTCTTCACTTGAACCTTCTTGTCTGTAGGCTTGTCTCTGTTCTACAACTTGTAGAGCATTGATTAAATCTTAGAGACTCATCTCTGCAAAGTCTCTTGAGTCTTCTAAAGAACAGATTTTGTTCTCAAATTTTTTCAGTGCAAGTCGACAAGAACTTTTTCAATCTCTCTCGATTCTTCTTATCCTAATAATCTCATTTGATTAATTTGAGATATTAGAAGAGAATTCTTTGATGGTTTCTAACTCTCTCATCTTTAAACCTTCAAATTGTCTTTTTAGATTCAACACCTGTATTTTCCTAGATTTTTTGTCACCTTGAAATTCAGCTTTTAATTTATCCCAAGCTTTATTAGCAGTTTCACAAGTCATGATCCTTGTGAATATTTCTTCACTTACTGCATTATGGATGCACGTAAGTGCCTTGAATCCTTTTGCTTTTTCTTCGTTGAAGAACTTGATTTGTGTAATTGTAGGATTGTTTCCCAAAAATATTGGGTTGTTTATCATTCTCTACAATCTCCCACAAATCAAAAGCTTTGAGATACGTTGTCATTTTCACAGCCCAAACACCATAATTTTGTCATGTAAACACAGGTGATTTTGATAAAAAAAGTTGCAAAATCCATGGAGAACAAAAAATTCCTAATGATCCACCTCATACTCTTTGGTTGTTGTTTTCAGTTTTTCTTCTCTTTCATTACAATTTGATTGATTAACTTGATCGAAACAAAGAATAGGATGGGTAAATAGTTGTTGCAAACAATTACATATCAATCAAATGGCAGAATCAAGATGAATTTCTTGATTAAATTTGCATACTCTCGTGTTTCACTCACATTCCCTTTAAAGCCAAATAAATTTGAAAAATTCTCACTTTTAATTCTTTCTCGTGTTTCACTCAACTCCCTTTTTAAGATTTAATTTTGCTAGATACTAGCCATATCATGCCTTCCAGTCGATATATAATGGCCTCCATCGACATCTTCAACTTCAAGTCTTAATGATATAGATCCTTTTGTTGATTGGCCTCCAAGACCAAGTGGCACTTCTAGTGGTTCTGGAGCTTCTAACAATGGCACAACTGGGACCACAGCCAAATAGTTACAGCTCAAATATGATCGCGAACACACCCAACATTATGAATTTGCAGAACAAGGGAGATATCAGCTGGGCCTTCAACAACCAAAGTTCATATGATCCAGTGAAACCAACTCAAGGCACTTCTGCTATGAATTCTGGTAGTTTGAACAGTGGTCCTAACCCCCAAAACTCTATCCGTTTCTTGAAACAGAACCAGAATACATCAACTTTAGGTTCATATAACAACACAAAGTCAACAGATCTCGCATCCATATTTGGTTCCAGCAAGAATGAGCAGACTGCACCAAAACATGCTCCACCCCCTTCAACTGCCGTGGGTAGAGGAAGAGGGAGAGGGAGGGGTGGCGCATCAACCTTGAGGTATAGTCATGCAAAGCCGCAATCTGAACAACCCTCCCTTCTAGATTTGCTATAATGAGGATTTCCCCCAAGAGACTAGACTTAAGTGACCTTAGATCCTCTAGTTTGTTATCATGGATAATGCCTTTCTGGATGAGAGCTGTATACAAATGGGTGAAATTCTTGCTAGAGTGTTCACCTCTAATGCTACAGAAAACATCATGCATCCATTGATTGTAAGATAAGGAATTAGCTAGAGTGTCAATATATGAAGAAGCTGCTTCTTTGCTTGCAACAATAAGATGGCAAGATGGAGTACATGGAGAATTTACCAAACGGACACCACAGTTCTTCACCTTTACTCCTCGCTCATAAGAATGAAATGACAACTCAAGGTTGCTAAAGGCTTTATTATTCTGTTCTTTAAGATCTTTCAGATAATCAAAAGATAAATAGAATAACCAAAGATGATCTACCACAGCTTGCATAGTGTTGCAACCTATATACATTGGCGAGGGATAGCTCTCTTTTCCATCGACTTTGAAATGACAAAAGAGAGGACTTTTAGCATATGCATTGAATGCAACACATGCAGCAAACCCCATCCACTCATTATGAGGCACTTGCACCCTAATTGAAGATTCCTTACTTTGATGATTAAACCAGTCTAGAACATCATTTCCAGGAATAGCAATACCAAATCCAGGTCTGGGAAGTGAGCCCTGTATCGTAAAAAAATGTTACAGAGAGAAATAGAGAGAGAAAAAAAAAGAGAGAGAGAAGGGGTATGGTGAAGAGAAGACCTGGAGGTATTTTTCAAGCATGCTCAAACCCAAGTTGTTTTGGCCATTATGCTTGTACAACTCCCAACAGTTAAGACATTTGAACTCTGATCTTTTCATACTGCTTAGCTTTATCGGATCTGGAATTTCCTTAATTCTTAAACAACCATCCAATTTAACTTTTTGAACATTTAATGGAACCTCAGGCAATGATTCAAGCATCACACAATCCTTCAAGGCAAGCTTTTCAAGCCTAGAAAGTTGATTTATGCTTTTAGGCAGGCTAACAAAGTTATTTTTGCTCAGATTTAAACTCCTCAATGATGATAAGAAGCCAATATCTTCAGAAACTGCTCCTCCTCCTACATTGCAAGCACATAAATCCAGCTCTTCTAAGGAACACAGACCAGACATGGAAGGCAATACTTGATCCGTGAGATTCACCGTTAATCTCTTGCATCCTTTAAAAGACAATACTTTAAGGTTCTTCAAAAGAAAAAAAGATGCTGGCGGTTGCCTTATTTTCACCGATATCATGAGATCTAGATTGACTACATAAAAACCAAACACAAAGAACATCGAAAAAGAAATTTCAATAAAAAAGCTTAGTGATGAAACAAGAAAAAAAAAAAAAAAATTATACAACTTGTGATTGGGACAACCCCATATAAAGGAAAGGAAAGGAAAAAACACAAAAACTAGTTTATGAAAATCAAAATTTGAATGACAAAAACTGAAAATAAATCAATTTTATAAAAGGACCTAAAAAAGACAAAAAGTTAATTTTGTGTTAAACTTCAAAACCTATTACTTTGATCACAAGGATTAGACTAACCTTTAAAAAAAGGGAAAAAATGCATATGATTCTCTTAAAGACGCGCACATTACAAATATTTTTCTTAAAAGACTATTGTTCTTGGTGGATAAGATTATGATTATTGTTATATGTTTAGAGATTGTGTTTTAAGCATGGCCATCCACATCTGAACTTATTATTTAAGAAGTATAAACAAAGATGAAAAGCCACCATCAATTTAGGAGTTGCGTTCCTTTTCTGATTCTTATTGGGTTGGTGATCTTACTACTGATTTTTGTTTCTTCCTTGGTGATTCACTAATCTCTTGACAATGTAAGAAGCAAATTGTTGTTTCTCATTCAGTAATAAGACATAATATTGTGCTATGGGCGATACTACTCAAGAACTTCTCTAGTTTTGTTGACTTCTTTCTAATATGAGAGTTTCGCATAATGGTTCCACTATTCTTTATTGCGACAATTAGAGTTCTATACAAATTGCACATCATGATGTTTTTTCATGATGTTTTTTCATCGAGATTGATTGTCATTTTATCCGCCAACATGTTGTTAAAGGAATAGTTTGACTCCTCTATGTTGTTTTTTGCTGATCAAACTACTAATATTTTTACTAAGATTCATCCTCCAAGTTGATTTACTACTTTATTGTCCAGGCTCCAGCTTGATGTTACCATATTAGTGTAAATCAATTAGATTTGTCATATATTTAGCCAAGATATCTCTAAATTTCTTATTTTTGTTTGATCCTTTCCTATATAAAGGACGCTTGTATACGTGCTTTATATCATTTTGTTTCAGCTATTACTGTAGTTTGGAATAATATATTATTTAAAATCAATGTTTATCAGTTGTTATCTCACTAGTTCAATTCAATGTTATCATTTCGTTTCGGTCAAATCAGCCAAAACATTTTTATACTACTAAAAAAGAGACAAAACATCGTTGTTTTTACCTTGATTTAAATTCCAGCTCATTCTGTATTTTTCAGCTAAATACCTGCCGAAACGCGTCAGTATCATACCGACTGTGCTATTTCGATCATGAAAGAAATAATCAAAGAACTAAATAGAACCCCCCCCAAGCACCCCTCAACCCCCAAATCATTTTCCCAAACTCAAATCCCTAACTTTTTCTTCCCACGGCACCCCCCATCTTCTTCCAACGTAGTGACTGGCGACACCCTTATCTGACATATAGCTTGTCATGACTTGAAGTTTAATACTGGAGGTGGGGGAGGTCATAGAGACAGATGCACTGCGGTTTCTAGGAATACTGGAGTAGATCACAGAGACATAAACATTATAGTTTTGTGTGTCCATGGTTGACATGATGAAGGAAAGGAGAAAGAAGAACAAAGAAATATAAAGAATTAGTCATAGAGGTGCAAAATTAATGTAGAGAAGTATTGAAAATTTGAAAGTTTAAAATTGTTGTGGATAAAAATCTATGCAATTTATTTATATATATAAGCCAAAGCTTTTGATTTTTGACTTGAGCTAATATTTCTCACTGCGAGCTTGGGCCCAAAGATTTCCTAATTATACAAATTATTATTATTATTCCAGGAAAAAAAACTAAAACCCATGAATGATTATTGTTTAAAACAAATTGAAAACAAAAAACAAAATTTAAAAGCAAAATTTTAAATAATTGTTTTTCGTGCTTACCTACAATTGTGATGGACTAAATAGTAAATATTTTTTAAAGATATTTCTAATTTTGAGATTATATTTGTTTGATTTTATGTTTGTGTTGTATAATTAAAAGTTAATTTATCTTGAACTTAAATTATGTTTATTAAATTAATATTTTAATTTTTTTCATAAAATTAATTAACTAATTAATTATATATGAACAGTACAACCTCAAAACAACATGCCGAAACGCTTCGAAACTAAAACATTCCGGACCAATTAAAAAAACAAAACACAAACCGAAGTGGAATTGACAACTTTGGTTCAACTATTACTATATTACTTTATTTTCTTTCACCTTTTATTGTATATCTAGTTTTTCTAAATGACTTATATAATTGGAATACATATAAAGTTATTTTATTAATTTAGCTTTTCAAAATGACATTTGGTGTCATTTGGAGCACATAAGTTCTAAATGGGCTTAAACTTCCAAACCATATCAAAATTCATATTCAGCTTGTTGGTTATTGGGTTTGGCCTGGTTCACCCATGAGGAAATGAACTCGTTCTATTTATCTAGAGATATGATTTGGCCTGGTTCGCCCATGAAGAATGAATTTAGTTTATTTGTCTAGAGGTGTTACTAAATAGTAACCGCTAAGTAATCGCTCCCCTCTGTATATAAATATGGACTTCCCTCTTATGTGAAGATACATGTTTTTTTTTTCATATTTGGAATATGGTTCTTTCTCTCAATACTCTACATTAAACTTGCTAAGATCTCGTAAACACGTTCATGCTATAAAACATCGTTTTGATTTTTTAGTAATCGAAGTGGCCCCGAAGCAATTAATCCGAGAACAATGAAACAAAATCTAACAAGTTTTCCTTATAGATTCTACATCTCAATACACACACTTTCGTAATAAAATAAATGAGAAGACGAAAACTTACAACCTTTTTGCACTTGGCAAGCTATTGCCACCAATTGACTTTTTAACTAAACTCAAACAAAAAAAAAGTTGCTCTCGATAATGTAAAATAAATTTTTTATTTTATTCTATTTTAAAAATATATTCTTTTAATGTGAAAATCTTAAATTCAACGTTAAACAAACGTAAAAGTTCACTTGCTCTGCATTAAACCAAGTATCAAGTAACCATTTCATCTAATAATTTAAGTTTTTAGATGGCGTTTCAAGATATGATTTATATTATTGTTCAAAACACCCCCCTTCAAGTAAAAACTTTTTGAACTTGAAACTTGTACATATATTCACATTATTTTGTACTTGATTTTCATCAAATAAAATGAGTGGTGAGATTCGAACTCGTGACCGCTAGATTAACAAGACTCTAATACCGTATTAATATACTATCTCACCTAAAAACTTAAGTTACTAGATAAAATCATAAAATATGACTTATATCATTCTTAACACCAATAATCCAAAAAAATATTCACAACTTCATTGGGTCAAAAAAAATATTTTCTTCATTGGGTCGGGTCGGGTCATTGGGTCCTTGTCGTCTTCAGGGTTGGATAGCGAAGGTGTTCATGGGTGAGATCTCATGGTTGGAGGTGGGGATTGAAACAATATGTGTTTGAGGGAATTAATCACCTTGCATGTATTATTGCTGTGTGTGTATTTATATTACAAGTAACAGCAGTGTTTACTATAAATACAATAACTAATAGATAACTACTGAATTGCAATAAAAGACTGAGTGCTTTAGGATTCCATGACAGCAATGTTAGTGTAGGATTCCTCAGCAGCAGTGTTAGTGTCCATGACGTCTCTGTCTCTATTTCCTGTAACAGCCCCCCTCAAGCTCATGGGTAGAGGACGAATCATGAGCTTGTTCCTGAGATCAATGAACCTTGATGTAGTCAGCCCCTTTGTGAAAATGTCTGCAATTTGGTCATTTGTATTTATGTATTGAGCTGATATGTCTTTTGCAGCAATCTTCTCACGGATAAAGTGATAATCGATTTCCACATGCTTTGTTCTAGCATGGAATACAGGATTTGAGGCCAATGCAAGTGCTCCAATATTATCAACCCACAAAGTTGGTGTATCTGTAAGATGAAGATGCAGGTCTTTGCAAAGCATTCTGATCCAGTAGAGCTCAGCAGTGGTGATGGCCAGTGATCGGTATTCAGCCTCTGTGCTGGACCTTGAAACAACTGGTTGCTTCTTTGCTGTCCAAGAGATTAAACAAGGTCCCAAGAATATCCCATAGCCACTGGTAGATCTTCTATCATCAGGACTGCCAGCCCAGTCGGAGTCGCAATAACCATTCAACTGCAGAGTACCTTTAGTAAAGTGAAGTCCATGTTCAATTGTAGCTTTAAGGTACCTTAGTACACGTTTAGCAGCAGTGAAGTGTGTAACAGTAGGTGCTTGTAAAAATTGACATAGTTGATTTACACTGAATGCAATGTCAGGTCTTGTTAGTGTGCAATATTGTAATGATCCCACTATATGTCTGTAAATAGAGATGTCTGGTAGTGGATCCCCTTCGAATTTCGACATCTTCTTGGCTGGAACACATGGTGTTTGATTAGGCTTTGCACCTGCCATGTTGACTCTATGCAGCAGATCAACAATGTATTTCGATTGATTAAGATGAATGCCTTCTTTATTGCGATGGACATGAATTCCCAGAAAGTAAGAAAGTGGTCCCAAATCCTTAATGGAAAACTCCTGTTGAAGCTTGATAATCAGTTTAGAGATTGCAATTGGTGTGTTGCTTGTGACTATTATGTCGTCTACATACACCAGAACATAAATTTGCACAGAATGTTGAACAAGCACAAATAAGGAGGTATCAACCATGGATGCCCGAAAGCCAAGTGCTAGAAGAACCTGTGAAAGGCGTTGAAACCAAGCCCGTGGGGCTTGTTTCAGGCCATAAAGTGATTTTTGTAAACAACACACATAGTCAGGATGTGATGAACTGATAAAGCCTTGCGGTTGTTCCATAAAAACCTCTTCTGTCAACTGTCCATGAAGAAATGCATTTGAAACATCTAATTGCCGAATTGACCAATTGTAATGAACAGCCAGTGCAAGAATAATGCGAATAGTTGCAGGTTTGATAACTGGACTAAATGTCTCCGTATAGTCAATGCCATCCTGTTGTTCAAAACCTTTAGCCACCAACCTTGCCTTATATCGATCTATAGTCCCATCTGCCTTTTGTTTCAATTTGTAAACCCATTTATTATGAATAACAGCCTTGTGAGAGGGTCTTGGACATAAGAACCAAGTTTGATTTGCTGTTAAGGCTTCAAATTCTGCAGTCATGGCATCCTTCCAATTCTGATCTTTAGAAGCTTGTTTAAAAGTAGTAGGTTCTGATGGAAGATGTACCGTGTGTAATGCCTTGAGTGGATGTCTAGTGGAATAGTAGAGGTGAAAGTCACTCATTTGCTTCGGTTTCAGAGATCCAGTGAGGCTGCGAGTGAGCATGCGAGGTTGTTGTTGTGGGGCAGATTGAATGGCTTGTGGAGATGTCGATGAGACAATTGCAGCAGGCTCAAGATGCTGAGATAGTGGTTCTTCTTGTGGCAATGATACCTGCGGCTGATCATGACTGAGAGATGCATGTGCAGGTGTTGAATGTATAGATGAAGCATCAGATGCAGGGGAAGATGGAACATGTTGAATACTTGTGGATGCAGTGACAGTAGGACAAAGAGGAGTTGAGAAGAACTTACTAGTTAATTCCGTGTGAGAGACTGAAGAAGGGGGAACCTGCTGTGAGGGAGTTGCTGAGTATATATCTTTAGCTGGAAACACATTCACATCAAATGTAACATGACGCGAAATATAGACCCTATTAGATAAAGGATCTAGGCACCTATATCCTTTGGAATTTGAACAATAACCCAAGAATATGCAACGTTTGCTGCGAAAAGCCAACTTATGATTGTTGTATGGACGCAATAATGGATAGCATGCACAACCAAAAACTTTCAAAAGTGCATAATCTGGTTCGGCAGTGAATAGCTTGGTGTATGGGTTAGTGTTTTCCAAAATTGGTGTGGGTAATCTATTGATGAGATAAATGGTAGTGAGGAAGGCATCAACCCAGTATTGATTTGGTAGGTGTGAGTGAGCAAGAAGGGCCAAACCAGTTTCGATAATATGGCGATGTTTGCGTGCCGCGATGCCATTTTGTTCTGATGTATATGGACAAGAAATCCTATGAACAATGCCATTGCTGTCAAGGAAGTTTTTGAATTGTGTTGAAGTATATTCCCCACCCCCATCGGTTTGCAATTGTTTAATTTTATGAGACAATAAGTTTTCAACCAAGCACTTGAATTTAACAAAGCAACCAAACACATCAGATTTCTGTTTTAATGGAAAAAGCCAAGTGAACCGTGAGAAATCGTCAACAAACAAGACATAATACTTGCAACCACTTAATGAATGTACTGGTGAGGTCCATACATCAGAATGTAAGAGTTCAAGTGGAAAGTGTGATATGCGAGTAGAATTAGAAAACGGTAGTTTCTTGCTTTTTGCTAATTGGCAAGGTTCACACAAAGATTGTTGACATTGTGAATCAGAAATTGATAACTTAGAGTGACATATCAGCTGTTTGAGGGTGGTGTAAGATGGATGACCAAGCCGATTATGCCAAATTGAAACTGGAGCCTTGACACCAATGAATGCAAGAAGACCGTGAGTGTTATTTGATGAGAATTGGTTTAAATATATGGGATATAAGCCAGCTTTACTTGGTCCCTGCAGCAGTATTCGTCCCGTCTGTAAGTCCTTCACAAGAAAACAACTAGAAGTTAGGTGAAAATAGCAATTGTTATCAGCACAGAATTTCTGAATGGATAGTAAATTTGCAGAAGCTGAAGGACAATGGAGAATATTATTTAGATGAAGTGTAGATGATGGTGTTTTGATAATTGTAGAACCAGTGTTGGATATTTGCAAACCTCCACCATTGCCAACTGTGACTGATTCACCTCCTTGATAAGGTTGCTGTAGTGCCAAATTCTCTAGAGCAGACGTGATATGGCTGTTGGCACCACTGTCAGCAAACCATGGTTCACTGTCATGAAAGTTGTGAGTGTGTACAGCCATTGCTGCTAACCGAGATGGTGGGTGACGCCCCTGGTAAGAAAAATCCATACGGTGATAGCAATCCAAAGCTTGATGGTTAGGCTTGTTGCATATCTGGCATATGGTGCGATTTTTGTTAAAAATCGAATTTTGAGGCAGCTCCTCATTCCTGGCAATTTTCCCAGACGTCACACCTGTGTGAATTCCAGTTTGGGATGAATATTGTGGGCGAGCAGAGTATGATGAATTCGTCATACGTGGAGAATGTCTTGGTTGGCCATAACGTTGCTTTTTATTGAATCCAGGAGAATTGCGATGTTGATTGAATAAGGCAAATTGGCTAGCCTCTGGGGGAACAGACTTGATTTGAGTCTCCAACAGAGTTTCATAGCTAATGAGTTCAGATTGAAACTCATTGAACGAGAGAGAGGTATGTCTTGTTGCGAATGAGAAGGAGGTAATGAATGGGGTATACGCAGTGTTCAATCCACTGATTATGTAAGAGATCAGGTCGTCATCATCAATTGATTTGCCCACAGCAGCAAGTTGGTTTGCCCATCCTTTGGCAGTCTGGATATATTCGGTGCAAGATTTGTTACCTTGCTGTAAATTCTGGAGTTGTCTCTTCAGATGTGTGATACGTGAACGGTTTTGCGCAGCAAAACGATTGGACAGTAAATCCCAAACCTCTTTAGAAGTGTTTAGGCCAAATACTGTGGGGAGAATTGTCTCCCGACAAGGTGGCATTCAACCAGCTTAATAGATACTCGGTCTTTCTTGGTCCATAAGGTGAATTTTGGATCCAGTTCAAGGGTTGGTTTTCCATTGGAATCAACCAGAAATTTTGAGGGGCACGTTTCTGTGCCATCAACAATGCTTAGGAGATCATTACTCCTTAAGACAGGAAGAAATTGAGATACCCAACTAAGATAATTAGAGCCATCTAATTTAACTGAGATAAGATGGTTCAAGTTGGGAAAAATAAAGGGGATAGTGGCGTCTGCACTGGAAGAGGCCATGAAATAAAAAACTGGAAAAATTTGAAGGATTCTGATGGTGTTTAACCGAAGGGCTCTGATACCATGAAACAATATGTGTTTGAGGGAATTAATCACCTTGCATGTATTATTGCTGTGTGTGTATTTATATTACAAGTAACAGCAGTGTTTACTATAAATACAATAACTAATAGATAACTACTGAATTGCAATAAAAGACTGAGTGCTTTAGGATTCCATGACAGCAGTGTTAGTGTAGGATTCCATGACAGCAGTGTTAGTGTAGGATTCCTCAGCAGCAGTGTTAGTGTCCATGACGTCTCTGTCTCTATTTCCTGTAACAGGGATGAGTTTTACTGGGCTACACAAGAAGATGATGCATGGTTTTCACATCAAATTACCTCCATTTTCACTCGATTATTAAAATATTGAGTGCCCGTATCTTCCTGGGCAATTCATATGATTCTCTTAAAGCAGCGCGCATTATAAATATTTTCTTAACAAGCTACTGTTCTTGGTGGTTAATATTACAGTTACTGTTATATGTTCAGAGATTGTGTTTTAAGCACGACCATCCATATCTGAACTTATTAATTAAGAAGTATAAACAGATGAAAAGCCACCATCAATTTAGCAGCTAACATTCGATCGAGATAAAAATAATAATAATAATAGAAGGCCGGAGCTCAAAGGCTCGTTAGTCCTTGGCTTTTCCGATGTCCAATAGAAGCGGGAACATTTTGGTTGTGGCATTTTTTCATAGAGGGAAGTAATCAAACCACCTATCTATCATGGCAAGGCACTGCTCTGGCCTGTATTCCGGCGCCGTGTGACCCCCCTCCCTACACACCACCACCTCGAATATTACACTTTTCAAGACAGCATGGTTGCTTATTTGTATTATACTGTTAAATAGGCTAATGTCTGTTCTTACCTTTACAGTTGCAAACCTCAAGTCGTATGTTATGTAATCGAGCTCATTGTATGCATACAGCATTGTGTATCTAAAGATGGCCAAACATGTAAAAATAAAAGATGGTCAAATTGTGTATCACTATTTGGATTTTGTCTATAAAAAATAAAATTTAAGGGTTTAAAATGATGGTTACTAACCCTGCAACTTGACCATCAACAAACCATGGTTCCCAGTCAAACTTAATCGTCAAATTCAGGGATTCGATCCATTCATGTGTACCAATGTATGGGATAGTCATGTCATGATCGCCACTGCACAAGTTAAAACAATAGTTAAAATTGCACTAAATGGGAAGATTCAGAATAATGTGTTCATAGAACTATAAACATTACCTGTAAATTAGAGCTCGATATGGTTTCTTGGTCAAGTTCCGATGGTAATCAACAGAACTTTTGACATTGTACGAATAAGCCAGGGTCTTATTGCATCTTTCCCAATGCTTTTTGGTTCCCTGGTCATGATAGTTCATTTTTTCCCGTCATGAGAAGAGTTATTTTGAACCTGGAAGCTAATACTTGTTAGGTAAGCATACCTTGCGAATATGGAGAGCATCTTGAACAGTTTCATCATTAGCCCACTTATAAATGTATACATAATTGTAACTCTGCATACCAGTAAGCTGGTTACTAACCAAGGTATGCGATGACTTCTGAGTGAGAAAATAAAGTGGAAAAAAAGAAAAGAAAAGAACAGAGAAAATTCAATGTACCCGGCACCATGGTCTAGGAACATGGGGACTTGATAGCAGAATATCAGTGTCATCGGCTATGAGAAACCTTGGATCCCATTTCAATGCCATTGGTTTTGGGGATATGGGCTTACATGAAGGTTCCAGAATTTGTCCAGTAAATATTTTTCCAATGCACTATAAATTCAAAAGAGAAGTCAATAATTTCATGCTCATAAACTTCTAGCATGACGCGATAATTTTTTTTTTATCAAAGATTTGATTTATGAATTGATTACTCGCCTTCTTGATGGCTAATATATCTCCCATACATGATGCATTGCTTTGATCTGGATTCAAGTACTCACCCTTGCAATTTTTCATGAAAGACTAGAGAAAAAACAAACAAACATGAGAATAGTTTAACTTTTGCGAGAACTAGCTAGCAGGGAAGTTAAGAGCAGAGCTAGGAGAGGGAAGTTACCTCGTAGAGTTCATCTGATATAAGCGCTTTTAAGTGAGCAAAAGGAACTATTGAATTGGTGTCAATCTCATCATCTGTATATGGGTTTCCAAGCACATATCCCTGAGTTCCAACATGTTGTACAGTCTTGTCAGCCACAACCCATATAAACAAAACAAAAAAAAAACAGAGACATTTGTGGACATCTAACTAATTCGTATTTAGATTTTCAGAGTTGATCGAGTACTTTGAGGTTCATTTTTGGCTGATGTCCCACTTCATTCCCTGCAAGAAATAAAAAAAATTGAACACTTATGTATGCATATGGAGGCATATGGAGGCATATGGAGGTTGAATATTACGAGAAAAATAAGTTGTGTTTGGGACAGAAGTCAACTACCTTCAGAAATCTTCTGGACTATGATAGGTGCAACGATGCCTGAGTAGGAGTCCCCGGCAACATAGAGTGGATTTTTAAGAAACTCGGGGTGGTCCACAAGCCACTATGTCACAAATTCAAAATATTAGCCAAATTAATTTACATTACTAGTTTACTCCTATTAATTTACCTCTGTTGACTATCATGACGCCTGTTGAATATCTTGAGATTTAAAAATACACACTTTCCCTTACCTTTCTTAAGAACTCGCAAGTCTGAGCAGCTGATAATGTATCACTAACATCGTAACCTTCCAGTGTTGTTGAATAGGAAAATCCGGTGCCAACAGGTGCGTCTACAAATATTATGTTGGCAATCTGAACCATTACATGACACAAAGGTTCAACAGTTACATTTAGCTGCACGATTCGAATAAATAATTCAAGGCTGTAGAAATTTGTGACCTTTGTCCATGAATACGGGTTCAATGCAAAAACAGGCTGGCCTCCTCCACTGGATTTTGCATAATCAACTGCTAACGGGCCTATTCATGAACACCATTAGGAAAACTTTAAATAGACTTGATCTGGCCAAGCGAATTAGGAAATAGAGAAATTTCTGCTTTAAAAAGTGCATGATAAGACAATTGCAGTTCTCTGTGTGTGTGTACCAATTTCATACACAAGTCCAGACAGGGCAGAACATCCAGGGCCACCAGTGAGCCGTAGCACAAGAGGGTCTTCTTCCGGGCTCCTCTCGGACTCGATGAAGTAGTAGAATAGCTGCACTGCTTCCAATTCTTCCACGCCAATATACCTGGACACAGAAAATCAGAATGAAAACAGGATAAACTTCACAAAGCCTTGCACTCAAAAGGGAAAAAAAAAAAGTACACTCACCCTGTTTCTAGTACAAATGGAAGGCAGGGAGTTGATTATTGATTTTGATGCAGCGATGTTGGAGAGTAGCAGTAGAGTGAGTACGTAGAATAACATCATATTGTTGAAATGGTAATGTGTATTTCGGAGTTGGATACTGACATCTCGGAGTTGGCAGGATACAGCTTCCAATTCTCCTTTCATCTACGAAAAGAAGTTAAATAGCTGTTAGGTAGCAGTGTCGAGCTGTCTTCTCAACGCACGAGAACTGTAATGGGTACTCCTGACATGATTTCTCAAAGGTAAGATATACATTTAATAGTTCTGGACGTATCATTAATTGTGTATTAATTATGAATGGATTAATTTCACCATAAAAGAGCAAATTTAAACCTTAGAATGCACAAGTTTTAGAAGGCATGGTTTGTTGCTTGTCGATAGCTCTACACCAAACAGTCGTGCGGAAGGAGTTTTGAATGGTTGCAGAGGAAAACAGAACGTCCGACTGTGCTTTGTAGTTTATGATACAGGTTTGTGGTCTCGATGGGATTTTCAAAATATATATATATTTATGTACTTTTCTTTGGTAGCCACAAATTCACCGCAACCTTTTGAGATCCTGCCATTGCTTTATCCTTTGTTTGTGGTGATTGGAAAGCGAAATTTGGCTCCAAAACGTTTTGCTCGTTGATATGTCTACCAGATAAATGAACAAACAATGGGGACCAACAATGGCTGACTCTTGATATGTGGTAAAATCTATAAACTTGGGAGTGATGAAACTAATCATTTTTAGTTTCTCTTAGAGATCCAATCTTTATTTTTCTAGAACCCTCTCACGTTTTTAACAAAATACTATCTCTCCATCTATATATATATATAGTCTCGCAACATGGTCATGCATTCAATTTTATCCATAAACATTTCTTACAATAAACTTTTTTGTACCATCAAACTATTATTGGTGTCAATAAAGAAAGACATCAATATTTTTTTTTAAATAAAACTATGAAGTTCTTCTATCAAACAACTCATTATTGAAGAGTAAAATTGTTTTTTTTTTTAAAAAAAGATATAGGCCAACCTGGCCACATGATTATGATAGACTCAGGAAGAAAAGGTGTAAAAAACACACATGAAAATCAGTTTCTAAAAAAATATATATTAAAAGATCAAATTAAAAAATAAATTTATTTTAAAAAGAGAGAAAAAGAGAGATCAAGTTCAACATTTATTAACACATTAAACTTTGACCAAGGTCATGAGATCTAGACCGACTACATAAAAACAGATTAAAAAGATTAGTGATGAAACAAGAAAAAACAGAAAAGCAAATGATACAACTTAAGATTAGGACAACTCCACGTAAAAGAAAAGACACAAAAACTAGTTTAAGAAAATCAAAATTTGAAGGATAAAAATAAAAATAAATTAATTATATAAAAGGACCTAAAAAGTTAAAAGTTAATTTTGTGTTAAACTTCGAAACCTATTACTTTGGTCACGAGGATGAGAGTAACCAACGATAAATAAATATTCTCAACTAAAAAATAAAAATAAAAATGGGATCAATTTTTATATAAAAATAAATTAAAATCGAATATCAGGGATAAAATTGAAAATGAAGTATAATTAGTAAAAAAAATTAAAAAATTAAAAAATTAAAGACTAAATTTGACATGAAATCAAATTGAACTAAATGGCATGGGCAGAATTGAAGAGACAAAATAAGATTAAAAAAAGAGTATATAGTAATCAAAAGAAAAGGAACTGAATTAGATATACAGAATAACTAATACGTCACAAGGAGAAAAAAAGAGAAGATGGAGAAGAACAAAGTCAATCGGATCCTAACGAAAACTCCATTGCACACACGGTTACATCCACTTCTTGCACATGCCAATATTTATTTCATTGGGTACTAAAACTGCCCCTTTTCATATTGGCGATATCTGCAATTCTTCGTGAAGCCTCTGAGAGGAGAATCGTGGGATGTTTCCTGAAAATCTTTCCACCACTTCATAAAACTGCTTTCTTCCAAAAAAATCTCAGGAGATACTGCATAGTTATTGATTTGGTCCATCACATACTGCTGAAACATGTTCAGAAACTCTCTCGCTGATTGTTTCTCTGAAGTACTTCCATCCTTCAACTGTTTGCAAGAAATGAGAGCCTCCTCCACATTCATCCAAAAGCAGGAATCCTCTGTAAGATTACCAGCCACATTTTGTTTCTTCTTATCGTTTGGTGGCCCGGCAAGTTTTTCTGCATGCTCCTTTTGCCATTGCTCCAGCAGAATATAATGTTTCGATCTTCCATGAGTTTGGTAGTCTCGTTTCCCTTTCAGTCTATAGTATTCGGCAATGTCGAGTGGTTCAACCATTCTTCTATAATTTGTCCCTGCATAAAGCCATGTCTCCCGCATAAATGCTCCTTCTTTCTGGGGTTTTCGCTCAGCATCCTCCACCAATTTTCTCCAGTAATGGGCGAGAGCTTTCTTGAACTTGGTAGCTTCAATGTCGCTAATAGAGCACGAGTTCTTGTAACTATCATAGTAGCATATCCCCTTAGTCTCGCAGTCTTTCTTGTACCATTCTAGGCGGGCCATGTTTATCTTTGTTGAACAATAAGCTATTTACTGGGCTATGCACACTTGCAGAAGACAAGCCTGCAAGGTGATTCCAGAAGAAGAGAGAAGGAGAAGAAGAAGCTCAAGGACAGCTGGCAGTAACTAACTCTAAAAGAAAAAGTTGTAACAAACTATTTTCAATTAGCTTTTTCAATTCAGTTACAGCAGGTTATAGAAAACGTAAATGTCATGCTCAAATCTATATAAGAGCATTTTTATCAAGCACTTTGTAAGCAAGAAATTCTGAAATACAATCTTATCTTTTTACTCTGAAATTTCTTCTTCCCAGCTCTCAAAGCTTTCCCATATCTCTCAAATAAATCAACCTGCAACAAAACCACAAAACAAACACAATCAACACACAAATTTCTACATGGTATCAGAGCACTAACCCGATTCAAGAAGGGGCGTGTTCTGTGAAAAACAAACTATCAACCAGATTTAAATCAGTAAGTATGACAGGATCATCAAGCTCTGGTGGAGACCTAAGAACTCCACAGTTTAATGGAAGTAACTATGACTTCTGGGCAATAAAGATGGAGACTGTGCTGATAGCATATGACCTATGGGAGGTGATTGAGATTGGCATGTCATCTCAATCAACTGCTGAAAAAGAGCCTGCTGGAAAAGAGAAGGAAGGAGAAGCTTCAAAACCTTCATCTGCTGCTGCACCTGAAATCTCAAAAGAAATGAAGATCAAAAAATGCAAAAGCCCTAAGTCTTCTTCAAGGAGCAATATCGATGATTTGTTTCCAAGGATAAGAAATGAGAAGACCGCTAAAGGAGCTTGGGACATTCTCAAGAGAGAGTTCGAGAGGAGACAAGAAGGTAAGGGTCAGTAAAACTTCAGATCAATTAGAGCTGATTTTGAATACATGAGAATGTCTGAAAATGATAGCCTAGATAACTACTTAGCCAAGTTTTTTGAGGTAGTGAATGATTTGAAATCACTTGGTGAGGAGGTGACCGAAGCTAGGCTAGTGCAGAAATTGTTGATGAGTCTGTGCAGAAGATATAAGTCTATTGTTTCTATAATTGAAGAAACAAGAGACCTAGATGTGCTTAGAATTGAGGAAGTGATTGCCTCAATCAAAGTTTCAGACAAGAGAGAGGGTATGCATGATGAGAGGGAGAAACAGAATGGTGTTGAAAGAGCATTCAGTACCTTGAGAATTGGCAGTAGTTAATTTCATGGTGGAAATAAAGGTCCTCGTATGAAGAATCATGTTCAGCAAGGCCAAAACAGAAGACCTACAGGCTGGTCACAAGGGAGAAATATGCAAAGTAATCACATGCATAACAATCAGCACCAAAATACTCGTAACCGGAATTACGTAAGTGGAATCAACAATGTGCACTACAACTCACAAAGCGCACAAGAAAGCAGCAGTGAAGGAGTAAAGCCACAATGCCAAGTGTGTCACAAATATCACTTTGGTATTTGTAGATACAAAGGCAAATCAAAATGTGGTAAATGCAGCAGATTTGGGCACAGCACTAAGGAGTGTTATGAGCACAAACAGTTGGCAAATTGTGCACAAGAAGAAGACATGTCCACTGGAAACCTATTCTATGCTTGTCATTCAGCAAGTATAATGAATAAGGATGAATGGTTTGTTGATAGTGCTTGCAGCAACCATATGACTTCACAAGAGTCAAGTTTAATTGATATTGATAGATCAATTAAATGTAAGGTGAAAATGGGCTCGGGTGACCTAGTTCAAGCCACTGGAAAGGGTACTTTGGTGGTTGAAACCAGAAGTGGAAGAAGGTATATAAGTGAGGTGTTATTGGTACCCGGACTTGATGAAAATCTGCTAAGTGTGGGGCAAATGATGGAGCATGGATACTACATCCTATTTGGGGGAAATACAGCAGTGATATTTGATGATGAGAGGCTTACCAATGTGTTAGCCAAGGTGGTGATGAAGGGAAATCGATGCTTCCCACTGTCATTAGAATCCTTGTTACCTGCAGCAAAGAAGGCATCAGTAGTTGAGGATTCTTGGGTTTGGCATAGAAGACTTGGTCACTTAAACTTTGCTAGTATGAAGAAAATGCAAAGTATGGAGATGGTGACTGGACTTCCAGCTTTAACAGAGATTAAAGATGTGTGTGAAGGGTGTGTGATAGGAAAACACCATAGAGAGAAGTTTGATAAGGGAGAAGCATGGAGATCAAGCTACCCATTACAGTTGGTACACACAGATTTGTGTGGACCTATGCAAAGATGAATCTAATGGAGGCAATAGGTATTTCATTACCTTTATTGATGACTACTCTAGAGTGTGTTGGGTGTATTTTTTGAGAAACAAGTCCAATGCACTGACTGTGTTTAAGAAATACAAAGCACTTGTTGAGCTGCAAAGTGGATTTAAAGTGAAGAAGCTGAGAAGTGATAGAGGAGGAGAATATACCTCATCAGAATTTGAGAAGTTTTGTGCTGAAATGGGCATTGAAAGGCAGATGACAGTAGCCTATTCCCCTCAGCAAAATGGAGTGGCTGAGAGGAAAAACAGGACTATTGTTGAAATGGCAAGGTCCATGTTGTCAGAGAAGTGTTTGCCACTGAATTTTTGGGGCTGAGGCTCGTTAACACAGCCGTGTATTTGCAGTAAACAAAGTGCTGCACAAATTCATTGACCAACAAGACTCCATTTGAGGTTTTTACAGGGGAGAAAACTGGGCATTAAACACTTAAAAGTGTTTGGATGCATTTGTTACATACATATCCCAAAGACACCTAAGGCGTAAGCTAGATGGCAAGGCCGAGAAGGGGATTTTTTGTGGGATATGGTAATTGTGAAAAGGGGGTATAGAGTTTATGTGATACAATCTAAGAAGATTGTATTGTCAAGGAGTGTGGTTTTTGATGAAGATAAATTCTTCACTTGGGGAGAACAACAGCTAGGAGGTCAGTTACATCACAGACCTTGGTTAAAAGGCTTGGAAATGGATGTCAATGCAAGTGAAGGAGAACAACAAATTGAAAGAACTCGCTTTGTTGATGAAGAAGTGCACTCACCAGCTTGTGTTGATCTGGAAATGGAAGTGAATGCAGCAGCCTTCGCCATCACCAAGCTCAACTCCAGTAAAGCTTAGATCTCTTGAGGAGATTTATGCTAGGTGCCACATGAGCATTGTGGAACCTGAAAATTACAAAGAAGCAGCAGGGAATAAGGCTTGGGAAGAAGCTATGAATGCAGAACTTGAGATGATTGAGAAGAACAACACATGGGAGTTGGTAAATAGGCCTGCTGACAAGCCAGTTATTGGGGTCAAGTGGGTGTTCAAAACAAAGCTGAACCTAGATGGAACAATACACAAACACAAGGCAAGGCTAGTGGCAAAAGGTTATGCACAGAAACCAGGGGTGGATTACAATGAAACCTTTGCTCCAGTAGCAAGGTTAGATACAATTCGGACCTTAATTGCACTAGCAAGTCAAAAGGGCTGGAAATTGTTTCAGCTTGATGTTAAATCAGCATTCTTAAATGGGGTGCTTGAAGAAGAAGTCTATGTTGAGCAACCCGAAGGCTACCTTGTGAAGAAAGCAGAGAGTAAGGTGTACAAGCTGAAGAAGGCTCTCTATGGGTTGAAACAAGCTCCTAGGGCTTGGTATAGTGAGATAGATGCATATCTCACTATGTGCAAGTTTAAGAGGAGTGCAAGTGAAGCTACTCTCTATACAAAGGCTGATTGTGAAGGGAAGCAAATTATTGTTTCTATCTATGTAGATGACATAGTCTATACAGGCAGCAGTGATGCATTGATGAAAGAATTCAAAAAGGAAATGATGCAAAGGTATGAAATGACTGACCTTGGCCTTCTCCATCACTTCTTAGGAATGGGAGTGCTGCAAACCAGTCAAGGCATCTTCATTCACCAAAGTAAGTATGCCCAATCCTTGCTTAAAAAGTTCGGCCTTGAAGACTGTAAACCCAGTCTCAATCCCTTTGCCCACTGGAGAAAAAAATTGAAGAAGATAGATGGGAGTGAGTTAGGCGATGAATGCACTTACGGAAGGATTGTTGGGAGCTTATTATACTTGACAGCCTACTAGGCTCGATTTAATGTATGCTCGCTAGCCTACTGTCAAGGTTCATGAATCAACCAACAAAGAAGCATATGGGGGTGGCTAAAAGGGTTCTAAGATATGTGCAAGGAACTCTACATTATGGAATTGAGTATGCCCGAAATCAGTCATCAACATTGGTTGGTTTTTGTGATGCGGGATCGGGCTGGGAGTGAAGATGACAGTCGAAGCACTTCAGAGCTATGCATTTAGCTTTGGAAGTGGAGTTTTTTTCATGGGCCTCTGTGAAACAAAACACGGTGGCATTATCTACGACGCAGGCTGAATATGTTTCAGCTTCCGAAGCAACAACTCAAGCTATTTGGTTAAGGTTTGTTCTTGATGATTTCGGGGAGATGCAAACAGAGGCAACACCTCTGTTTTGTGACAATATGTCTGCCATTTCTATGGCAAAGAATCCAGTCTTTCATCAAAAGACTAGGCATATTAACAGGAGGTTTCATTTCATAAGGGAAGCACTGCAGGAGGGGAAAATCAGTGTGAAGTTTTGCAGCAGTGAGGATCAACTTGCAGACATTTTTACTAAGGCATTGCCTAAGGAAAGGTTTAACCAATTAAGGTTTAAACTAGGGGTAAAGCCAGTAAGTAGCTTAGGAGAGGCTGTTGAACAATAAGCTATTTACTGGGCTATGCACACTTGCAGAAGACAAGCCTGCAAGGTGATTCCAGAAGAAGAGAGAAGGAGAAGAAGAAGCTCAAGGACAGCTGGCAGTAACTAACTCTAAAAGAAAAAGTTGTAACAAACTATTTTCAATTAGCTTTTTCAATTCAGTTACAGCAGGTTATAGAAAACGTAAATGTCATGCTCAAATCTATATAAGAGCATTTTATCAAGCACTTTGTAAGCAAGAAATTCTGAAATACAATCTTATCTTTTTACTCTGAAATTTCTTCTTCCCAGCTCTCAAAGCTTTCCCATATCTCTCAAATAAATCAACCTGCAACAAAACCACAAAACAAACACAATCAACACACAAATTTCTACAATCTTTACTGCGTTTAGTTTTTTTATCCCGCCAATACCCTTCATTCGTTGTGCTATTCGGTTTTCGTGGCTTTCCAATTCTGATATTAGATCATCGATGCTGCTGTTCTGCTGCTGCTGCTGAGTTTAAATGGATTTTCCATTAGGTATTCGAATAACTAAAAGAAAGTAGCAAAAGACACGGTGAGCTTGAGTTATTAAAGGGAAAAAATAGTCGCCAATTGATCTTATGAACACTAGAGTGATGCCTTGGTCTGAAGTTTCGAAGGACTTTAGCATCATCAGAATATTAAGAGAGATTGTTTGTGAAAGTCATCAATCAATAGTGAAAAAAAAACTGTGCAAGTATAGTTTATTGGGAAAAATTGCACTCGTTACCTCGGCAGTTATTTCTACTCCAGCGGCTTTCAGCTGTAAAATTATCCCTTGCCGAAGTGGACGTAAAACTGGTTGGCCAAGTTGTGAATCCTCTCTCAGGATAAGTCTCGAATTCAGACTATTCACAATTCCACTATAATCATCAATCCCCATTTCTTCGGCGGAAGCTGGACTCGCCGTGCTTTCCAGTAACCTTGAAACCACCTCAGGATCATCAACACAGTTGCATCTTAATTCAGAACAGAAGAAACACGTACCAAAAGGCTTGCACTGAGGATTAGATTGTGAGGTGCTGGAAATCCTTGGGAATAGGTCCTTGTTTGCAGCAATGTGTAAAAAGCAAGAACACCATTTTGAACGATCTGAGATGGCTCGTTGGAGGCCTTGGTCCCCTAAAAGTGGTGAACCAAAAGTGAAGCAGAGGGGGAGTTTATTTCCTATGGATGTTTGTTTGATGTTGTCTAGCAGCCATAAAGTGAAGAGAGAAGCAATTGATCCTCCGAGAGAGTGTCCGGTAACAATCAACTGAGCTTGCTTTTCACCAGACTTCGAATCAGGGATCTGACATGATACAGTACATTATTCAACCCAAAGTCTTAGATAAATCTCCTCAAGAAAAAGTAGAGCATTTTTCCAGATTAATGATTAAGTTGAAGAAAAAAAGATATGACCACATAAATGAAAACACACTCAAGTGAAGGCAAATCTCGAGTCAAATCCTGTAAGTTACAGTTTATATTTTACAATTTAGCTCCTGTTTTTCTATGATTTTATAAATTTTCCCTTTTGGTCTTGAAAATCATAGTTCATTGGCATCTTTCATCCAAATTGATTTTGATTTTTCTCTAAAATATCCGAACTTCCCTCTTAAATCAAATTTTGGTTAGTTTGCAGCAAGTGAGATTATAAAAACTAAAGGTGGACACTTTAGGAGAAAGAAAATGATAGCGATCAACCAAGGGAGGGACTAAATAATAGTTTGCTGATTTTTACCACGGAGGATCGGGGATTGACAGAAAATGAATGTCATCCAGCTCTCCAGGTCTAATGGCTATGATTCTACAGTGACGATAAAAAAAGACCTAGGTGGAAAAGGACTCAAAAAATTGAAGGGAAGAAAAGCACCTGATCTTTGAGTAGAGAGAGCTCCTGAAAATAGGCCTTAAAAAGGGTTATCGCAGCGCCATGAACGGAGAAGGAAGGATTGCCTTCGGAGCACAAGGATTCAAAGAGAGGAAAGCCCTGCTCCTTGAGAGCTGATGATGAAACCAAATCTCCTCCTTGTAAAACAGGGTCTTTTGTGTTGAAATCTGAGGTTGATTCCAGACCTGCCTAGCAAGCTGACGAGTAAGCTGAAGAAGGAGCTGACGCAGGACAAGTGAAGATTGAAGAATCGAAGATTGAAGAATCAATTGTTATGATTAAATTCACATTGTAATAAGTTTGTCTAAGTGTTCTGAGTCAATGTTTTTAGTTAATTTCAGTTTATGGTCAACAATTGTCAAAACAGGAAATTGTAACTGATTTTGAATTTTATAGCCGTTGTAAATTTTTGATCCTTATATAAATAAAATTTGATGGGATGGCAGTAACCATAACGAAATATTCTGCCCATGTTCTTGATCCTTTAATTCTCAAATTTCCAGAGTTCTTTAGTTCGTTCTTTTCTGGAAAATTTCCATCAAATTCTGGAAAATTGTTCATTCCCAGAATTTGATCGCTACAGTGCGTGTTTGTGTTCTTTGATCCACTTTTGTCCGTACAAATCTCTACAGTAGCTGTTTTTCCAATTTTTTCCAGAATTCTTCCTCAAATTCCAACGTGGTATCAGAGCAGAATTAGGTCTTTGAAGGGATTGAAAGTAATATACAAGTGCAAAGAATTCAAGGATTGATCAAACCTTGAAAGGGAATATTGCACTTCTCCAGAAATTCCAGATTGCACTTTTCCAGAAATTCCAAGAATTCGTCAATCAAGAAGTGAGTCTTGAAGTGTTCTTTAAGGACTAATAATTGAAAGAGTTTCTCAATTATTACTCCTGTTCTTTGTTCTGTGAAATCTTTGGAAGGAAAAGAGTGCAAGAAACAAGTTTTGACAGACATGGATTCCTCATTTTCGTCAAAAACTCCAATCTTCACAGGAGTGAATTATGGAGTATGGGCAGTGAAGATGAAGATATACCTGAAAGCTTACGATTTGTGGGATGATGTTGAGAGTGAAAGGGAACTAAATCCCTTGAACGATGATCCAACAATGAACCAAATACGGTACTTCCATGAACAAAGAGCAAAGAAGTTCAAAGCCCTTACTTGCATTCACAATGCAGTAAGTGAGGACATCTTCTCAAGAATCATGGCATGTGAAACAGCTAAGGAAGCTTGGGACAAATTGAAGACTGAGTTCCAAGGTGATGAGAAATCCAAGAGGATGCAGATTATGAATTTAAAAAGACAATTCGAAGGCATAAAGATGAAAGAATCAGAAACTGTCAAGGAGTTTTCATCAAGAGTGTCAAAAATTGTGAACCAAATGACTTTGCTTGGAGAAGACATTCAAGAATCAAGAGTTGTGGAGAAAGTTCTGGTCAGTTTACCAGAAAAATTTGAAAACAAGATTTGCTCATTGGAAGAGTCTAAAGACTTTACTACAATAAGTCTTCAAGAACTCATCAATGCACTGGAAATTGTGGAGCAAAGGCAGGCATTGAGACAAGAGAATACAAGTGAAGAGGCCTTTGCAGCAGGATTGAGTGGAAGAACTAGGCAGCAGCAAGTGTTCTTCAGAAATCCAGAAAACGGGTCCATTTCTGGAAATTCATGGCAGAGGAGAAATTGGCCAAATAATCAAACACAAGGCAACAACTTCAATGCAAGGTGGAAGGAAAGAAGAGAGCCACTTCCCACCTGCAAGTACTGTCAGAAAAACAATCATCTTGAGTCATCTTGTTGGCTCAAGAATGCACAATGCCGAAAATGTAAGAAGTTTGGTCCAATAGAAAATTTTTGCAATGAAGACAATGCAAACCAAGCTCAAGTTGCTGAAGTAGAGGAGACCAAAGAGGAAATGCTATTCACAGCCACTGAAGCACACAAATGCAACAAAACTGAGGTAAAAAATCAAACTTGGTTAATTGATAGTGGTTGTTCAAACCACATGGCTGCAGAGTTAAGCTTGTTCGAAAATCTAGACTTAAGCTACAAATCTAGAGTTAAAGCTGCAAATGGACAGTATGTAAGTGTAGAGGGAAAGGGAGAAGTTGACATAGAAACTCTAGCAGGTACACGAAATTTTGAACATGTTTTATATGTACCAGAAATTGCACAAAGTCTAATAAGTGTAGGTCAACTGCTAGAGGATGGTTTTTCATTGTTCTTTATAGATGGTGTATGCACAATTAAGGACAATCATGGGGCACATTTATTCACTGCAAAAATGTTAAATAGATGCTTTAGTTTTCAACTAGAACACCAAAGCACAAATACAAACACAACTGTTGAAAATGAAGAAGGGTTAGAAACAGATGCAGATTCATCTTGTGAAAGAGATGAACAGAGGTCAGAAAGGAAACAAGAGATGTTGGAGGATTATGTGAATATAGATTCACATATCTTGTGCACTTCTGAGATTGCTGACATTGATAGTGATGGAGTAGCTGAAATGAGTGTTACAAGTTCATATTACTTTGATCATGAGTATTATGACAATCCTGAGCATTTGAAAGTGCTTGGTGATAAAGATGTTGGGAAATGTGATGGCAGTTTGAGGAATCAAGAACTAGAGTTAAGTGCAAGTACTGGAAAATTTCGTGCTTATATATACTCTTCACCTTCAATGGTTGATTTGGATGTTGATGGGAACTTGGACATTCTTGTTGGGACTTCATTTGGCTTGTTCTATGTCCTGGATCATCGTGGAAAAACTAGGAAAAATTTCCCTCTGAAAATAGCTGAAACTCAAGGTGCTGCAGTTGCAGCTGATATTAATGATGATGAAGAATTGGATGCTGAAATTAGAACCAATATGAAAGGCAAGTTCGAAATAAATGAACTTGGACTTGTAGCCTATTGTTTGGAAATAAAACAATGTGAAATGGAGATGAAGGATTACTGCTCAAGAGAACAGTGGACTGACTTGATTACTTTAGCAAAAGAAAGACTTGAGGAGTTAAGGAGAATGGTGGAAAATGTGCAGCTCAGAAATCAAGGGGGAGTGTTGAAATCTGAGGTTGATTCCAGACCTGCCTAGCAAGCTGACGAGTAAGCTGAAGAAGGAGCTGACGCAGGACAAGTGAAGATTGAAGAATCGAAGATTGAAGAATCAATTGTTATGATTAAATTCACATTGTAATAAGTTTGTCTAAGTGTTCTGAGTCAATGTTTTTAGTTAATTTTAGTTTATGGTCAACAATTGTCAAAACAGGAAATTGTAACCGATTTTGAATTTTATAGCCGTTGTAAATTTTTGATCCTTATATAAATAAAATTTGATGGGATGGCAGTAACCATAACGAAATATTCTGCCCATGTTCTTGATCTTTTAATTCTCAAATTTCCAGAGTTCTTTAGTTCGTTCTTTTCTGGAAAATTTCCATCAAATTCTGGAAAATTGTTCATTCCCAGAATTTGATCGCTACAGTGCGTGTTTGTGTTCTTTGATCCACTTTTGTCCGTACAAATCTCTACAGTAGCTGTTTTTCCAATTTTTTCCAAAATTCTTCCTCAAATTCCAACATTTTGCACTGATGGCTGGAGTGGCAAAAGCTATGATGGTACAGTTCGATTGGCTGACAAGTTTGTGTCTCACAGAAAACTCTGGATTTCGATTGGTTTATGCGTGTAGGTCCTTTATGGCACCACATGAAAGCTGAAGCAAACCTGCGTTCACCACTAAGTTTGCCAAATCCAGTCCACTGATGAATCTGCAAACAAGAACAAAACCACGCAGGATTAAGATAGCATAAGCTGTTAGAACTGAGGATGTAATGATTTCTGGGATAGAAGAATTCTTGTGCTTACTGGGGAATGTAGTCATTACTGGTATTGAAAGGAATGCAGCTGGAAGAATATCACTTTCTTTTTCACAAACGAAGAGAATGGGGAATTGTAACGGTGGCTGAAGGTGCATGGGTGTGTTTGGCATTGCTTTTGCTTTTGCGATTGAGGTTGAAAAAAAGCAGTTTCAAAAAAAATATTTTTACTGTGGTTCAAAATAAACAGTGAAGTGTTTGGTTAAAACTGTGGTTGAGTTGGAGGTTGAAACAAAAACAGTTTTGGGTGTTTGGTTACCAAACTTTTCATATTCCTTTTAACTTGTGAAATTACTTTAAAGGGTATATATATATAATTTTTTTAAATATTGTAAATTTAATAATTACAATAATATAATGTAATTAATAATTCATGAAAAAACTAATATTATTTTTATTCTCCCATCAATCAAAAAGTAACAGGGTTGTGGAGTGCAACGAAGTCACGC